>CARXXK010000003.1:77194706-77521508 GCA_949089665.1 Macrosiphum euphorbiae
AAGTGGTTGGATTATGTTTTGAGACAGCCTCTGACCATATTTACTAATTTACTGGCCATTGTTTACAATCACTAATGATTGAGAAATGATTACCGCTGCAGATTCTATGCCAGGTAGAAATCGTGATAATTCGAACATTTGTAGCCATTATTTCCTTTTATTTCATCGATTTTTTGGAAATCTACCTATATTTGTAAACAAATTAGCAAATTAGACTGACTCCACAGTATTAAGAAATATAATCAGTACAACTAGAAAATAATACTTACAATTGAAAATTAACGTAATGTGGCGAGGCGATACATTGGATGTTTTACTAAAAAGAATACACTTATCCATGGTGATTTTGTACCAAAATTATGAATAGTACTCTGTACCTTCGACTGTAGTTCTGTAGTCTGTATTTTTGTTCGAATTTCAAATAATCGAGACTCGCGAGTGATTCAAATTTTAAGTCTACATCGAAAAAATAATAATATTATCATGTTGTTATTTATTTGATAACAATTATTACTATCATAGTTCGTGGTACATAGTGATAAGACAGAATCGCGGGCATTAAAATATTACATTTTACCGAAGTCCGAAATTTCGTGAACGATGCAGCTCCACGAACACGAATTAAGACGTAACACGGCCATTTTACTGTCTCCGTTCTTATATAGCAAAAGTTACGATAGCAGATCACATTTAGCATCGTCAGTTCAAAAGTTAGAGTGAATCGACGTATATTGAAACAATTAGCAAATTTACGTTCTGCGTAATAAAATTTATTATTTGGGTCTGTGTACACGATAAGTAGTCGAAATAATGCTTCGCTTTTCATCTTTTCCGGTGGCAAAGTGAATCTAGTAGCTGGTGCATAGGGCATGTCGAAATGAACAGTACCTACCTAGTCTCCAAAGCGGCGGAAAAAACGAAAAAAAATATAGGAAACGTGAATTTTTACGTAAAATTCGGTTTCGGTATTTCGTGTAAGGGGTGTAACTATAAATTAAATTACTGTAAATACATGCAAATTCCATTGATTGTCTATATTGAAATCAAAAACCATAACATTTTCAAAATATTTAGGTTCATGTCGAGATATTCGTTATATGCATACGAAATATTCGTTTTTTCTTAATTTTCTAAAAAATTTTCGCTCGGTACAATTACTTGAGAATGTAATACGCCTACAACGTTCCACGCAAGTCATATACTAGTTTTTCATGAGCGTCTGAAGTTAGAATTTTGTCAAAATTCGTAAAATTCACGAACATTTGAAAACTATTTTTTCATACAATCGTGTATTTTTATTCGAAAATTGAATATGTATATACGATTCCAGTGGTTCGACCCTTGACCCAAATAAAAATCTCCAGGGAAAAAATTAAGTTAAAGAGTTGAAATTAATTAGTTTTAAGTCCATAGACACGAAAAACAAAATGTTTTAATTGTTTTCTATGGCTACAGTTATACTCATCACTTATATTATGAATTATTTTTTTCGTACTTAGTAATAATTTCTTATTTACTATGTAAAAATAACTGCTGCAGGTATAACAATAATTTATAACACACTATAATATATTAGTCATATATTTCTAAATTTTAAAATACATATTATAAACTATCAACACGACGAATACGAAAAGTATGATGGTATAGTTTATAATGGTTTTGAATAGGTACCTACTTTTCTTTTTTACAATAAAATTTAAAAATAAAGTTTTCTTAAATAAGTCATTGACAAAATGATTTAATTCACAGACATAAGTCCACAGTGTGTAGGTATAGTTTTCTTTTGGTTAAATAAAGTAACTAAAATTACTTTCTGATGTATGGGGGGGGGGGGAGAAGTAGGTAAAATAAGTACACAAATTAAACGAAATAGGTACCTATCAGAATATACCTAATTTAAAAGTGTTCATCACTTATGTCCATTGTTGATAGTTGAAGAATTTTAATAACAGCCACTGAAGCTTTTTGGTAATTGCATACTCTTTTTTCCTCGTTGCAAATGGGAACGGGCTTGACTACCTGTAAACCAATAAATTACATATTTATATTCAATTTGATAATTAATATTACTATGATCATTTTTTATCAATTTTTACTATAAGCATAAGCTTAATATACAATTGAACATTTAATACATTTTTAAATACAAAATAAATTGCAGGTTGTAGATGAATTTTGTCCAAGTGTGAACTTTAAATGCTCATGAAAAATTGTGGCTATGTATCCCTTACATTTGTGAACAGATATTATAGAAACTATAATAGGATGCCCGTATTACATTTACAAACTCTTTGGCATAGCAATAAAATTTATACTGTCAATAATTTTGAAAACAAAACAAATCGAAAAAATGTAAATGTATTATCATCATAACTAGGCGAAAAAGAGTAAAATTGTATGGTGTATAGAAAATGCTAATAAGAACATTCGGCAATCGGCAGACAAATCATGTATCTAGACCTAGAGATTTTTTTTTTCTCTCACTCATAAAACAAAATCAATATTTCCTTAATTATCTTTTTGTTTTTCCCGATCTATTTGAAAACAACTGGAAACATTCAATTATTACCTGTTTAACGCATCCATCAAGATGCACTTTCCCTATCGAAGAGATACCGATTTCAAAACTAGTTATGTGTTTCTTTGCAATTTCAATATTATGTTGTGGCCCTCTGCGTTATTAAAATTGGATTCTTGTTCGGCAAAATTGTATTATCTAAAAATTAAAACTTTGTTAAAAATATGCTGAAAATAATGCGAGTACAGTAGATCAAGTTTTGTACCTTTAGTCTTAATATATTACAGTGATATGACATAATATTATAATCAAACTTAAAGGCAAAATTTTTTTTTTAAAAGAACCTTATGGGCAAGCACTTGTTATATTCTTAAAATAAGTCATGGATATTTTGAGATTATAACCAGTGGCGGAACTAGGGGGGTGAAGCCGGGGATTGATCCCCGGGCGTAAAATTTTAGTGGGCGTAATTTTTCTTTAGTTCTTTATTTAATGCTTGGTGATAGAAGTTAGGAAAACATTTTTATTTCACATTATTTGTTTATGATGTTGTAGTGATGACGTTGGAATTAATGAAAAAAAAAAAAAAGTTAATGGTATTATGAATAGATTCGTATTAGTATTATACTAAGTATAATATACTGGTATACTGGCATTAGCATACCTACTGCAAGCATATTTATATACAACTAATATACTATAATTATTAAGATTCTGAGTGAAAATGTAACTAGTAACCATAACCTATTCATATTTTATTGATGCTGTGTTTTCGTTAAAATTTCTGATACCTACACAATAACTGTTATAAGATTATCAATCAACGTACGATACGTAGGTATATTATATCTGTAAATTAAAAATGATGTTACTATATAGTTTATAATATTATATATTATAATATTTACCGAGATAGTTATACATTTGTTTATGTTTAAAAAAAGAGATTTGATTTTAAATATTTACTTTTTCATTTTTCTATTATAAATTGTTTAATTAAGTACAATTTTTTACTGGCCTAAATTGTGTACCCTAATCAGAATAAAAGATTTTATATTTTACCATAAAATCTATTATAATTGAAGGCTGAGGCGCATAGAACCAAAACAGTAAAAGGGTTTATAATTTTTATACAGGATAGGTAGCTAATTAAAGTTTTGATTATTTTTCAACATTTATATATAACTAATATTATTATTATTTCTAATAATAAATACAATTAAGTAACCACTACAGTATTTCCAGTAATTAAAAATGTATCAACAATATGTTAACTAAGTTTTTAAATTTAAAGTGTTTTTGGTGTGAATGTGTGATAGTTTATTAGTATAAACTTGGTTACACCACAGTCCACAGAATATATTAATTACTATATATTATTATGTGTTTAAAAGTTAATAAGTATGTTTGTAATTTTAGTTCCAGTTATGATAAAACAATTGTAGGGAATGATTTTGTATATTCAATCTTGGTCTATGATTGGGCTTAATTTTAATATTTTCCCCGGGCGTAAAAATTCTTAGATCCGCCTCTGATTATAACACAAACCTAACAAATTCATTTATTAATTTATTTTGAGTAAACAGGCTGAGCCCTTTCCATAGACAAATATATGTCCACGCACACAATTTGATAATATTACACAATGTGTCCCGTGAACAGATGGGTATGTAGTTAGTTACTAGCACTGTAAAATAGATTTGAAATAAAAACCTATCAACAATATTCTCACCTTTAAGTTTCAAAATTCGCTCCAATATTGTATGGTTTCATCTGAGTCGGTAGAATTATCTCCAAGAAAGTCAACGTCTGAAAATTGTCAATACATTGGCTCCACTACCTAGTTCCTTGCATGTGGTACTTGCATATGTTTCAGTGTTGAAAACCATAATAGGTATAATACATTGTATGAACTAAAAACAATAAACTATGAAGTAACTTTTGGTTTTGGCAAACATTTAAAATTGGATACTTGTGTGATATACTTACACATGTGTGTGTGAATTTGACATTATTGAGTATCTAAGGCTTTTCTGGGCGAATTAAAATAATCATCAACTGTACGGCCTCCAAATCCTTTATTGGTCTGTTAATTTTCTTCTAACTCGTCGTTGGAGAAACAACATTTTCTGAAAATGTCAAGTTGTAAAAAAAAATACATAAATAGGTACCAAATTTATGAATTAAGTTAAATGATTTTACCTCTTAGATGCGATTTACTAGTCGTGCTCAGAGTAGTACCAATGTTGCCGTAAATTACTAACATTTATTTTACTTCTCTATCCCAGACAAGTGGTTTGGATTATGTTTTGAGACAGCCTCTGACCATATTTACTAATTTACTGGCCATTGTTTACAATCACTAATGATTGAGAAATGATTACCGCTGCAGATTCTATGCCAGGTAGAAATCGTGATAATTCGAACATTTGTAGCCATTATTTCCTTTTATTTCATCGATTTTTTGGAAATCTACCTATATTTGTAAACAAATTAGCAAATTAGACTGACTCCACAGTATTAAGAAATATAATCAGTACAACTAGAAAATAATACTTACAATTGAAAATTAACGTAATGTGGCGAGGCGATACATTGGATGTTTTACTAAAAAGAATACACTTATCCATGGTGATTTTGTACCAAAATTTATGAATAGTACTCTGTACCTTCGACTGTAGTTCTGTAGTCTGTATTTTTGTTCGAATTTCAAATAATCGAGACTCGCGAGTGATTCAAATTTTAAGTCTACATCGAAAAAATAATAATATTATCATGTTGTTATTTATTTGATAACAATTATTACTATCATAGTTCGTGGTACATAGTGATAAGACAGAATCGCGGGCATTAAAATATTACATTTTACCGAAGTCCGAAATTTCGTGAACGATGCAGCTCCACGAACCACGATTTAAGACGTAACACGGCCATTTTACTGTCTCCGTCTTATATAGCAAAATTTACGATCAGCAGATCACATTTAGCATCGTCAGTTCAAAAGTTAGAGTGAATCGACGTATATTGAAACAATTAGCAAATTTACGTTCTGCGTAATAAAATTTATTATTTGGGTCTGTGTACACGATAAGTAGTCGAAATAATGCTTCGCTTTTCATCTTTTCCGGTGGCAAAGTGAATCTAGTAGCTGGTGCATAGGGCATGTCGAAATGAACAGTACCTACCTAGTCTCCAAAAGCGGCGGGAAAAACGAAAAAAAAATATAGGAAAACGTGAATTTTTACGTAAAATCGGTTTCGGTATTTCGTGTAAGTGGTGTAACTATAAATTAAATTACTGTAAATACATGCAAATTCCATTGATTGTCTATATTGAAATCAAAAACCATAACATTTTCAAAATATTTAGGTTCATGTCGAGATATTCGTTATATGCATACGAAATATTCGTTTTTTCTTAATTTTCTAAAAAATTTTCGCTCGGTACAATTACTTGAGAATGTAATACGCCTACAACGTTCCACGCAAGTCATATACTAGTTTTTCATGAGCGTCTGAAGTTAGAATTTTGTCAAAATTCGTAAAAATCACGAACATTTGAAAACTATTTTTTCATACAATCGTGTATTTTTATTCGAAAATTGAATATGTATATACGATTCCAGTGGTTCGACCCTTGACCCAAATAAAAATCTCCAGGGAAAAAATTAAGTTAAAGAGTTGAAATTAATTAGTTTTAAGTCCATAGACACGAAAAACAAAATGTTTTAATTGTTTTCTATGGCTACAGTTATACTCATCACTTATATTATGAATTATTTTTTTCGTACTTAGTAATAATTTCTTATTTACTATGTAAAAATAACTGCTGCAGGTATAACAATAATTTATAACACACTATAATATATTAGTCATATATTTCTAAATTTTAAAATACATATTATAAACTATCAACACGACGAATACGAAAAGTATGATGGTATAGTTTATAATGGTTTTGAATAGGTACCTACTTTTCTTTTTTACAATAAAATTTAAAAATAAAGTTTTCTTAAATAAGTCATTGACAAAATGATTTAATTCACAGACATAAGTCCACAGTGTGTAGGTATAGTTTTCTTTTGGTTAAATAAAGTAACTAAAATTACTTTCTGATGTATGGGGGGGGGGGGAGAAGTAGGTAAAATAAGTACACAAATTAAACGAAATAGGTACCTATCAGAATATACCTAATTTAAAAGTGTTCATCACTTATGTCCATTGTTGATAGTTGAAGAATTTTAATAACAGCCACTGAAGCTTTTTGGTAATTGCATACTCTTTTTTCCTCGTTGCAAATGGGAACGGGCTTGACTACCTGTAAACCAATAAATTACATATTTATATTCAATTTGATAATTAATATTACTATGATCATTTTTTATCAATTTTTACTATAAGCATAAGCTTAATATACAATTGAACATTTAATACATTTTTAAATACAAAATAAATTGCAGGTTGTAGATGAATTTTGTCCAAGTGTGAACTTTAAATGCTCATGAAAAATTGTGGCTATGTATCCCTTACATTTGTGAACAGATATTATAGAAACTATAATAGGATGCCCGTATTACATTTTCAAACTCTTTGGCATAGCAATAAAATTTATACTGTCAATAATTTTGAAAACAAAACAAATCGAAAAAATGTAAATGTATTATCATCATAACTAGGCGAAAAAGAGTAAAATTGTATGGTGTATAGAAAATGCTAATAAGAACATTCGGCAATCGGCAGACAAATCATGTATCTAGACCTAGAGATTTTTTTTTTCTCTCACTCATAAAACAAAATCAATATTTCCTTAATTATCTTTTTGTTTTTCCCGATCTATTTGAAAACAACTGGAAACATTCAATTATTACCTGTTTAACGCATCCATCAAGATGCACTTTCCCTATCGAAGAGATACCGATTTCAAAACTAGTTATGTGTTTCTTTGCAATTTCAATATTATGTTGTGGCCCTCTGCGTTATTAAAATTGGATTCTTGTTCGGCAAAATTGTATTATCTAAAAATTAAAACTTTGTTAAAAATATGCTGAAAATAATGCGAGTACAGTAGATCAAGTTTTGTACCTTTAGTCTTAATATATTACAGTGATATGACATAATATTATAATCAAACTTAAAGGCAAAATTTTTTTTTTAAAAGAACCTTATGGGCAAGCACTTGTTATATTCTTAAAATAAGTCATGGATATTTTGAGATTATAACCAGTGGCGGAACTAGGGGGGTGAAGCCGGGGATTGATCCCCGGGCGTAAAATTTTAGTGGGCGTAATTTTTCTTTAGTTCTTTATTTAATGCTTGGTGATAGAAGTTAAGAAAACATTTTTATTTCACATTATTTGTTTATGATGTTGTAGTGATGACGTTGGAATTAATGAAAAAAAAAAAAAAGTTAATGGTATTATGAATAGATTCGTATTAGTATTATACTAAGTATAATATACTGGTATACTGGCATTAGCATACCTACTGCAAGCATATTTATATACAACTAATATACTATAATTATTAAGATTCTGAGTGAAAATGTAACTAGTAACCATAACCTATTCATATTTTATTGATGCTGTGTTTTCGTTAAAATTTCTGATACCTACACAATAACTGTTATAAGATTATCAATCAACGTACGATACGTAGGTATATTATATCTGTAAATTAAAAATGATGTTACTATATAGTTTATAATATTATATATTATAATATTTACCGAGATAGTTATACATTTGTTTATGTTTAAAAAAAGAGATTTGATTTTAAATATTTACTTTTTCATTTTTTCTATTATAAATTGTTTAATTAAGTACAATTTTTTACTGGCCTAAATTGTGTACCCTAATCAGAATAAAAGATTTTATATTTTACCATAAAAATCTATTATAATTGAAGGCTGAGGCGCATAGAACCAAAACAGTAAAAGGGTTTATAATTTTTATACAGGATAGGTAGCTAATTAAAGTTTTGATTATTTTTCAACATTTATATATAACTAATATTATTATTATTTCTAATAATAAATACAATTAAGTAACCACTACAGTATTTCCAGTAATTAAAAATGTATCAACAATATGTTAACTAAGTTTTTAAATTTAAAGTGTTTTTGGTGTGAATGTGTGATAGTTTATTAGTATAAACTTGGTTACACCACAGTCCACAGAATATATTAATTACTATATATTATTATGTGTTTAAAAGTTAATAAGTATGTTTGTAATTTTAGTTCCAGTTATGATAAAACAATTGTATGGAATGATTTTGTATATTCAATCTTGGTCTATGATTGGGCTTAATTTTAATATTTTCCCCGGGCGTAAAAATTCTTAGATCCGCCTCTGATTATAACACAAACCTAACAAATTCATTTATTAATTTATTTTGAGTAAACAGGCTGAGCCCTTTCCATAGACAAATATATGTCCACGCACACAATTTGATAATATTACACAATGTGTCCCGTGAACAGATGGGTATGTAGTTAGTTACTAGCACTGTAAAATAGATTTGAAATAAAAACCTATCAACAATATTCTCACCTTTAAGTTTCAAAATTCGCTCCAATATTGTATGGTTTCATCTGAGTCGGTAGAATTATCTCCAAGAAAGTCAACGTCTGAAAATTGTCAATACATTGGCTCCACTACCTAGTTCCTTGCATGTGGTACTTGCATATGTTTCAGTGTTGAAAACCATAATAGGTATAATACATTGTATGAACTAAAAACAATAAACTATGAAGTAACTTTTGGTTTTGGCAAACATTTAAAATTGGATACTTGTGTGATATACTTACACATGTGTGTGTGAATTTGACATTATTGAGTATCTAAGGCTTTTCTGGGCGAATTAAAATAATCATCAACTGTACGGCCTCCAAATCCTTTATTGGTCTGTTAATTTTCTTCTAACTCGTCGTTGGAGAAACAACATTTTCTGAAAATGTCAAGTTGTAAAAAAAAATACATAAATAGGTACCAAATTTATGAATTAAGTTAAATGATTTTACCTCTTAGATGCGATTTACTAGTCGTGCTCAGAGTAGTACCAATGTTGCCGTAAATTACTAACATTTATTTTACTTCTCTATCCCAGACAAGTGGTTTGGATTATGTTTTGAGACAGCCTCTGACCATATTTACTAATTTACTGGCCATTGTTTACAATCACTAATGATTGAGAAATGATTACCGCTGCAGATTCTATGCCAGGTAGAAATCGTGATAATTCGAACATTTGTAGCCATTATTTCCTTTTATTTCATCGATTTTTTGGAAATCTACCTATATTTGTAAACAAATTAGCAAATTAGACTGACTCCACAGTATTAAGAAATTTAATCAGTACAACTAGAAAATAATACTTACAATTGAAAATTAACGTAATGTGGCGAGGCGATACATTGGATGTTTTACTAAAAAGAATACACTTATCCATGGTGATTTTGTACCAAAATTTATGAATAGTACTCTGTACCTTCGACTGTAGTTCTGTAGTCTGTATTTTTGTTCGAATTTCAAATAATCGAGACTCGCGAGTGATTCAAATTTTAAGTCTACATCGAAAAAATAATAATATTATCATGTTGTTATTTATTTGATAACAATTATTACTATCATAGTTCGTGGTACATAGTGATAAGACAGAATCGCGGGCATTAAAATATTACATTTTACCGAAGTCCGAAATTTCGTGAACGATGCAGCTCCACGAACCACGATTTAAGACGTAACACGGCCATTTTACTGTCTCCGTCTTATATAGCAAAATTTACGATCAGCAGATCACATTTAGCATCGTCAGTTCAAAAGTTAGAGTGAATCGACGTATATTGAAACAATTAGCAAATTTACGTTCTGCGTAATAAAATTTATTATTTGGGTCTGTGTACACGATAAGTAGTCGAAATAATGCTTCGCTTTTCATCTTTTCCGGTGGCAAAGTGAATCTAGTAGCTGGTGCATAGGGCATGTCGAAATGAACAGTACCTACCTAGTCTCCAAAAGCGGCGGGAAAAACGAAAAAAAAATATAGGAAAACGTGAATTTTTACGTAAAATCGGTTTCGGTATTTCGTGTAAGTGGTGTAACTATAAATTAAATTACTGTAAATACATGCAAATTCCATTGATTGTCTATATTGAAATCAAAAACCATAACATTTTCAAAATATTTAGGTTCATGTCGAGATATTCGTTATATGCATACGAAATATTCGTTTTTTCTTAATTTTCTAAAAAATTTTCGCTCGGTACAATTACTTGAGAATGTAATACGCCTACAACGTTCCACGCAAGTCATATACTAGTTTTTCATGAGCGTCTGAAGTTAGAATTTTGTCAAAATTCGTAAAAATCACGAACATTTGAAAACTATTTTTTCATACAATCGTGTATTTTTATTCGAAAATTGAATATGTATATACGATTCCAGTGGTTCGACCCTTGACCCAAATAAAAATCTCCAGGGAAAAAATTAAGTTAAAGAGTTGAAATTAATTAGTTTTAAGTCCATAGACACGAAAAACAAAATGTTTTAATTGTTTTCTATGGCTACAGTTATACTCATCACTTATATTATGAATTATTTTTTTCGTACTTAGTAATAATTTCTTATTTACTATGTAAAAATAACTGCTGCAGGTATAACAATAATTTATAACACACTATAATATATTAGTCATATATTTCTAAATTTTAAAATACATATTATAAACTATCAACACGACGAATACGAAAAGTATGATGGTATAGTTTATAATGGTTTTGAATAGGTACCTACTTTTCTTTTTAACAATAAAATTTAAAAATAAAGTTTTCTTAAATAAGTCATTGACAAAATGATTTAATTCACAGACATAAGTCCACAGTGTGTAGGTATAGTTTTCTTTTGGTTAAATAAAGTAACTAAAATTACTTTCTGATGTATGGGGGGGGGGGGGGGAAGTAGGTAAAATAAGTACACAAATTAAACGAAATAGGTACCTATCAGAATATACCTAATTTAAAAGTGTTCATCACTTATGTCCATTGTTGATAGTTGAAGAATTTTAATAACAGCCACTGAAGCTTTTTGGTAATTGCATACTCTTTTTTCCTCGTTGCAAATGGGAACGGGCTTGACTACCTGTAAACCAATAAATTACATATTTATATTCAATTTGATAATTAATATTACTATGATCATTTTTTATCAATTTTTACTATAAGCATAAGCTTAATATACAATTGAACATTTAATACATTTTTAAATACAAAATAAATTGCAGGTTGTAGATGAATTTTGTCCAAGTGTGAACTTTAAATGCTCATGAAAAATTGTGGCTATGTATCCCTTACATTTGTGAACAGATATTATAGAAACTATAATAGGATGCCCGTATTACATTTTCAAACTCTTTGGCATAGCAATAAAATTTATACTGTCAATAATTTTGAAAACAAAACAAATCGAAAAAATGTAAATGTATTATCATCATAACTAGGCGAAAAAGAGTAAAATTGTATGGTGTATAGAAAATGCTAATAAGAACATTCGGCAATCGGCAGACAAATCATGTATCTAGACCTAGAGATTTTTTTTTTCTCTCACTCATAAAACAAAATCAATATTTCCTTAATTATCTTTTTGTTTTTCCCGATCTATTTGAAAACAACTGGAAACATTCAATTATTACCTGTTTAACGCATCCATCAAGATGCACTTTCCCTATCGAAGAGATACCGATTTCAAAACTAGTTATGTGTTTCTTTGCAATTTCAATATTATGTTGTGGCCCTCTGCGTTATTAAAATTGGATTCTTGTTCGGCAAAATTGTATTATCTAAAAATTAAAACTTTGTTAAAAATATGCTGAAAATAATGCGAGTACAGTAGATCAAGTTTTGTACCTTTAGTCTTAATATATTACAGTGATATGACATAATATTATAATCAAACTTAAAGGCAAAATTTTTTTTTTAAAAGAACCTTATGGGCAAGCACTTGTTATATTCTTAAAATAAGTCATGGATATTTTGAGATTATAACCAGTGGCGGAACTAGGGGGGTGAAGCCGGGGATTGATCCCCGGGCGTAAAATTTTAGTGGGCGTAATTTTTCTTTAGTTCTTTATTTAATGCTTGGTGATAGAAGTTAAGAAAACATTTTTATTTCACATTATTTGTTTATGATGTTGTAGTGATGACGTTGGAATTAATGAAAAAAAAAAAAAAGTTAATGGTATTATGAATAGATTCGTATTAGTATTATACTAAGTATAATATACTGGTATACTGGCATTAGCATACCTACTGCAAGCATATTTATATACAACTAATATACTATAATTATTAAGATTCTGAGTGAAAATGTAACTAGTAACCATAACCTATTCATATTTTATTGATGCTGTGTTTTCGTTAAAATTTCTGATACCTACACAATAACTGTTATAAGATTATCAATCAACGTACGATACGTAGGTATATTATATCTGTAAATTAAAAATGATGTTACTATATAGTTTATAATATTATATATTATAATATTTACCGAGATAGTTATACATTTGTTTATGTTTAAAAAAAGAGATTTGATTTTAAATATTTACTTTTTATTTTTTCTATTATAAATTGTTTAATTAAGTACAATTTTTTACTGGCCTAAATTGTGTACCCTAATCAGAATAAAAGATTTTATATTTTACCATAAAAATCTATTATAATTGAAGGCTGAGGCGCATAGAACCAAAACAGTAAAAGGGTTTATAATTTTTATACAGGATAGGTAGCTAATTAAAGTTTTGATTATTTTTCAACATTTATATATAACTAATATTATTATTATTTCTAATAATAAATACAATTAAGTAACCACTACAGTATTTCCAGTAATTAAAAATGTATCAACAATATGTTAACTAAGTTTTTAAATTTAAAGTGTTTTTGGTGTGAATGTGTGATAGTTTATTAGTATAAACTTGGTTACACCACAGTCCACAGAATATATTAATTACTATATATTATTATGTGTTTAAAAGTTAATAAGTATGTTTGTAATTTTAGTTCCAGTTATGATAAAACAATTGTAGGGAATGATTTTGTATATTCAATCTTGGTCTATGATTGGGCTTAATTTTAATATTTTCCCCGGGCGTAAAAATTCTTAGATCCGCCTCTGATTATAACACATACCTAACAAATTCATTTATTAATTTATTTTGAGTAAACAGGCTGAGCCCTTTCCATAGACAAATATATGTCCACGCACACAATTTGATAATATTACACAATGTGTCCCGTGAACAGATGGGTATGTAGTTAGTTACTAGCACTGTAAAATAGATTTGAAATAAAAACCTATCAACAATATTCTCACCTTTAAGTTTCAAAATTCGCTCCAATATTGTATGGTTTCATCTGAGTCGGTAGAATTATCTCCAAGAAAGTCAACGTCTGAAAATTGTCAATACATTGGCTCCACTACCTAGTTCCTTGCATGTGGTACTTGCATATGTTTCAGTGTTGAAAACCATAATAGGTATAATACATTGTATGAACTAAAAACAATAAACTATGAAGTAACTTTTGGTTTTGGCAAACATTTAAAATTGGATACTTGTGTGATATACTTACACATGTGTGTGTGAATTTGACATTATTGAGTATCTAAGGCTTTTCTGGGCGAATTAAAATAATCATCAACTGTACGGCCTCCAAATCCTTTATTGGTCTGTTAATTTTCTTCTAACTCGTCGTTGGAGAAACAACATTTTCTGAAAATGTCAAGTTGTAAAAAAAAATACATAAATAGGTACCAAATTTATGAATTAAGTTAAATGATTTTACCTCTTAGATGCGATTTACTAGTCGTGCTCAGAGTAGTACCAATGTTGCCGTAAATTACTAACATTTATTTTACTTCTCTATCCCAGACAAGTGGTTTGGATTATGTTTTGAGACAGCCTCTGACCATATTTACTAATTTACTGGCCATTGTTTACAATCACTAATGATTGAGAAATGATTACCGCTGCAGATTCTATGCCAGGTAGAAATCGTGATAATTCGAACATTTGTAGCCATTATTTCCTTTTATTTCATCGATTTTTTGGAAATCTACCTATATTTGTAAACAAATTAGCAAATTAGACTGACTCCACAGTATTAAGAAATATAATCAGTACAACTAGAAAATAATACTTACAATTGAAAATTAACGTAATGTGGCGAGGCGATACATTGGATGTTTTACTAAAAAGAATACACTTATCCATGGTGATTTTGTACCAAAATTTATGAATAGTACTCTGTACCTTCGACTGTAGTTCTGTAGTCTGTATTTTTGTTCGAATTTCAAATAATCGAGACTCGCGAGTGATTCAAATTTTAAGTCTACATCGAAAAAATAATAATATTATCATGTTGTTATTTATTTGATAACAATTATTACTATCATAGTTCGTGGTACATAGTGATAAGACAGAATCGCGGGCATTAAAATATTACATTTTACCGAAGTCCGAAATTTCGTGAACGATGCAGCTCCACGAACCACGATTTAAGACGTAACACGGCCATTTTACTGTCTCCGTCTTATATAGCAAAATTTACGATCAGCAGATCACATTTAGCATCGTCAGTTCAAAAGTTAGAGTGAATCGACGTATATTGAAACAATTAGCAAATTTACGTTCTGCGTAATAAAATTTATTATTTGGGTCTGTGTACACGATAAGTAGTCGAAATAATGCTTCGCTTTTCATCTTTTCCGGTGGCAAAGTGAATCTAGTAGCTGGTGCATAGGGCATGTCGAAATGAACAGTACCTACCTAGTCTCCAAAAGCGGCGGGAAAAACGAAAAAAAAATATAGGAAAACGTGAATTTTTACGTAAAATCGGTTTCGGTATTTCGTGTAAGTGGTGTAACTATAAATTAAATTACTGTAAATACATGCAAATTCCATTGATTGTCTATATTGAAATCAAAAACCATAACATTTTCAAAATATTTAGGTTCATGTCGAGATATTCGTTATATGCATACGAAATATTCGTTTTTTCTTAATTTTCTAAAAAATTTTCGCTCGGTACAATTACTTGAGAATGTAATACGCCTACAACGTTCCACGCAAGTCATATACTAGTTTTTCATGAGCGTCTGAAGTTAGAATTTTGTCAAAATTCGTAAAAATCACGAACATTTGAAAACTATTTTTTCATACAATCGTGTATTTTTATTCGAAAATTGAATATGTATATACGATTCCAGTGGTTCGACCCTTGACCCAAATAAAAATCTCCAGGGAAAAAATTAAGTTAAAGAGTTGAAATTAATTAGTTTTAAGTCCATAGACACGAAAAACAAAATGTTTTAATTGTTTTCTATGGCTACAGTTATACTCATCACTTATATTATGAATTATTTTTTTCGTACTTAGTAATAATTTCTTATTTACTATGTAAAAATAACTGCTGCAGGTATAACAATAATTTATAACACACTATAATATATTAGTCATATATTTCTAAATTTTAAAATACATATTATAAACTATCAACACGACGAATACGAAAAGTATGATGGTATAGTTTATAATGGTTTTGAATAGGTACCTACTTTTCTTTTTTACAATAAAATTTAAAAATAAAGTTTTCTTAAATAAGTCATTGACAAAATGATTTAATTCACAGACATAAGTCCACAGTGTGTAGGTATAGTTTTCTTTTGGTTAAATAAAGTAACTAAAATTACTTTCTGATGGAGGGGGGCCGGGGGAAGTAGGTAAAATAAGTACACAAATTAAACGAAATAGGTACCTATCAGAATATACCTAATTTAAAAGTGTTCATCACTTATGTCCATTGTTGATAGTTGAAGAATTTTAATAACAGCCACTGAAGCTTTTTGGTAATTGCATACTCTTTTTTCCTCGTTGCAAATGGGAACGGGCTTGACTACCTGTAAACCAATAATTTACATATTTATATTCAATTTGACAATTAATATTACTATGATCATTTTTTATCAATTTTTACTATAAGCAGAAGCTAAATATACAATTGAACATTTAATACAATTTTAAATACAAAATAAATTGCAGGTTGTAGATGAATTTTGTCCAAGTGTGAACTTTAAATGTTCATGAAAAATTGTGGCTATGTATCCCTTACATTTGTGAACAGATATTATAGAAACTATAATAGGATGCCCGTATTACATTTTCAAACTCTTTGGAATAGCAATAAAATTTATATTGTCAATAATTTTGAAAACAAAACAAATCGAAAAAATGTAAATGTATTATCATCATAACTATGTGAAAAAGAGTAAAATTGTATGGTGTATAGAAAATGCTAATAGGAACATTCGGCAGACAAATCATGTATCTATACCTAGGGATTTTTTTTTCTCACACTCATAAAACAAAATCAATTTTTCCTTAATTATCCTTTTGTTTTTCCCGATATATTTGAAAACAACTGGAAACAAATTTAATTATTACCTGTTTAACGCATCCATCGAGATGCACTTTCCCTATCGAAGAGATACCGATTTCAAAACTAGTTATGTGTTTCTTTGCAATTTCAATATTATGTTGTGGCCCTCTGCGTTATTAAAATTGGATTCTTGTTCAGCAAAATTGTATTATCTAAATATTAAAACTTTGTTAAAAAAATGTTGAAAATAATGCGAGTACAGTAGATCAAGTTTTGTACCTTTAGTCTTAATATATTACAGTGATATGACATAATGTTAAAATCAAACTTAAAGGCAACAATTTTTTTTCTAAAAAACCTTATGGGCAAGCACTTGTTATATTCTTAAAATAAGTCATGGATATTTTGAGATTATAACATATACCTAACGTATTCATTTATTAATTTATTTTGAGTAAACGGGCTGAGCCCTTTCCACATACAAATATATGTCCACGTACACAATTTGTGACTGTATATTTAATATTTTTTCAAATGTCATTGTTACAAGCTAAACACAACTCAAAATATATTGATCTTGTGAATTTTATCGTTTACAGAAATTAATGCTAATATAAACATTCAGTGAAAATTTCATGTATATACTGTTAGGTTTGTTTTAGTTATAAAAAAAAAATTGATTTTGTTAAAAACTGATTTTGCTTAAAAATTCCTATTTCGTTATTCTTGGCGCTTTTAAAACTATTGGAATTTTAAATTTTGACCTTCTGAAAGAACCAACTGTATTCACTTTCCCATCGATTGACATATATATATGTAGACATATAGGTACTGTTGAAGAAAATCGAAGCAGTTGTACTGCCCCAAATACGGTGGTCGGTGATGACAGAAACAAAAAAAAATTTAAAAATGTATTATAACACATCATCCACACATCGCTCCGCTCAGAATCTAAAAAAAATATTATTGTTACACCTTTTTATTTTAGAATTTTGAATACAAATGTATTTTATTAGTGGCTTAGTTTGCCTTAGATGACAGGGGGTGCCTGACCACCCATAAGAACAATTATTTTAATTATTGTCAGTGTAGATAAGTATTGGGTACTAAGGTACCTATAGATTATAGTAGATGTAATTTCCGGTACAGATGTTTATTAACGTTTAGCCGAAACGAAAGTTAGTACAGTCTACGGGTGCTTGATATATTAATAATTAATGAAGAATTTTCAAATTACAAAAGATGTTCTTTAGCATGACCTAATACAGTAATACCTATAGTTCTAATTTCGAAGACCACTGTATAATAATGTGTAGAAAAACGCATACCTACATTTTAATCACTTTATTATTATACATATTATTCTATAATTAACAATGTTTTTATTTATGATAGTAATTAAAGCATCATAGATATACTAAATAATCTCTAATCCGATACAAACTATATGAACGAAACACAAAGTTTTGTAAAAAAGAGATAATCTTATAAGGAATCTTGTATTACATTTTAAAATATTAGATTTAAAAAGAAAAATTTTTACGAATTCTTAACTCAAAATAATTTGCTAATTTTCGTGATTTTTCCATATATTGTCAATTTTTGAACTTTAAATGCTTATAAAAAAAAACTTTGACTAACGATTTTTAATATTTTTCATCTGCCTTTGAAACAATATAGTAGGAGCCTTCTATTAAATTTTCAAGTTTTTTTAAGCAACAAATAAAATTTTATTGATATTTCTAGAAAAAAAAACTAAAAAAAAATGAAAAATGAAAATGTCCCTAAACAGTTCTAAATAAATCAAAATATTTTGAAAATGTTATCGTGTATAGAAAATGCAAATATAAACAACCAGTGAAAATTGCATGTATCTACGGTCATTTGTTTTAAATTTACACCAAAAACCAAATTCAATTTTCTGAAAAATCGATTTTCCTTAATTTTTCTTTTGTTTTTCTTGGCGCTTTTGAAAAGTACTGTGAATTTTAAATTTTGACCTCTTCAATGCACCAACGATATTCACTTTCCAATCGAACAAGATACTGAAGTTGAAAATCGAAGCATTATTTCGACTACTTATCGTGTACACAGACACAAAAAAATAAAAAAAAACACACATCATTGTAAAATCAATGCATTCATTGTTTCACTCAGAATCTAAAATAAATAGCGTAAACGCGCGTCGTACGTCGTAAATGGATGAGTACCTATCTAATAACACGTAAAACGTTCAATCGCCTATGCTACGCGTGTTAAATTTCGTTACAGTTTATTTCCTCACCCGTTCCGCTCGCCCTGTTCCGCGATGTTTCATGCGCACGCGCTTGTACTGTGTACCTCCCCAATGCACCAACGATATTCACTTTCCAATCGAACAAGATACTGAAGTCGAATATCGAAGCATAATTTCGACTACTTATCGTGTACACAGACACAAAAATAAAAAAATAAAAAAAACACACATCATTGTAAAATCATTACATTCATCGTTTCACTCAGAATCTAAAAATTAATTTTAAATTATATTAACAATGTTTTTTATGAAAAACTCAATACATATTCTGAGCTGTAGTATGAAACGTCATAGGTTTAACATAATACAGTATTAGATTTATAATTTATATACTTATTGACAAATTGAAGCCATATCTTTTCATTATAAGCAGGTTTATTATTTTTACCTACTTTATTATCACTTTAATTGTTTCTACTAACTACTTTTAAGTGGGTATTAAATTTAATTAGCTCATCCTAAATGTATTCATGTGTTGCCATAAACTTTTCTTTGGTAGTTACCTAATAGATTTTAATAGTAATTTTCAGGGGTTTTTTTTAATTTAAAAATCAAACAATTAACAGAATAAGGTAAATATTTTAGGGAGCAATTCTTTAATCAAAATACCGACCAAATATGATTTGTTTTAATTATTGTCAATGTCCAAGGTTTTAATACTGTAAACGTACCTTCATATAAGTTAATTGACATTTAAAAAGTTATAACTTATTAACCCTAGACAGTTTTAAATTATTAATTTAAAATTTAATTTATTCCTATTATGGAAATGTTTAAAAAGAGCATACATTTGAATTTGTATGTAGAAAATAAAATAATGTATTTTTAATTATATATAGGTATATAATATTTTATGTAGATGATAGATAGGATGTTAATCAGAAGTAGGTACCGATACCACAAATTATAAACAAGGTTATAAATTATAATGTACAATATTATCCCACCAAAAACATATATGTAAAATGAGAGCCAAGTCCAATACTATAATATATGCCTTGGTTGTTAACTTCAACGACAAAAGAAGTGAGATCTAAATGGGTGCCAAGTTAGGATAATATATTGAAGCCTAAGGTGGTGTGACTTGGCTACTTTTCATATACGAATTATTATTATAAGTAGGTACCTACTAAAACAGTAATGGAATAGTGAAGATGATTTTCCGAAGAATAAAATAAGAACTCAAAGCTTTAGAACTTGCAAATGCTATAATATATAATTCGTAGCCAAGTCAGACCTTAGGCTTCAATATATTATCCTAACTTGGCACCCATTTAGATCTCACTTCTTTTGTCGTTGAAGTTAACAACCAAGGCATATATTATAGTATTGAACTTGGCTCTCATTTTACATATATGTTTTTGGTGGGATATCATTACTTTTTGTATGTAAATTATTATAACCTAACCTAACCTAGCCATGACGTATTCTATAAATAAAGTTTATTACTATATAATATAATTCAGTTACTAACATTAATAATAATATTTATTATAAAATATTTTCCGTTGTATATACAGAGTATAAAATATATGTAAAATTAATATACAATTATTTTAACTCTTTTTGAGTATATTTTAATTATCATAATTTTATTGACTGTAGTTTCTACTGTTGGGTGGATAATTCATAATTTGTAAGAATAATTATTTAATTATTTTAATTGTAATATTTTAAAAAAATAATATTAATTACATACATAGATAGAAAAAAAAGTATGTTGCTGCGCGCGGGTCGACAATATCGACACATATTCGGCTAGTCGTATTTTTGGAGCGGCGATACGGGAAAGGTTATTTAAGTCAACATTACATTACATTAAATTAGAGGCAATTCATTAATAAATTGAAAAATTAAACATAATAGATAAAATAATTGCAAAATTATAATAAATTCAATTGATTAAAAAATTAAAAATTAAAAATTTTAAATTAAAAATTTTCAAGTTTCTGATTTTTTCCTTTGTATTTACCTAATTACCTATCTGTATGCCAAATTTGAACTTTCTAGGTCATCTGGAACTGGGTTAGAATTTTGATCTATAGGTAAGTCAGTGATAAAAATGACGATTTTCGGACGTTAATATCTAAATAACGGTTTGAAGTATATTTATGAAATTTAGAGCACATATGTATCTCGTTAGTCTCAATATATGAGCCAAATTTGACATGTTTATGTGGAATAGTTTTTGAGTTATGAGGGGGTCAAAAGTGGCTCCAAATGGTTCGTGTAATATTACACACGGTGCTGCTCGCCAGTTCTGTTAGCTAGAACTTGGCTTGACACGCTACCGCGTGTCTAGATATGGCATTTGTTTATTTTTTGGTGCAATCAAGTATTTTTTAATAATAGGTATATAATTAATAAAAAAATTTAAAAAACAGTATTATATATTTACATGAAATATAGGTATGTTAAGTATTTATGACGAACAACGCGACGACCGCGACGTGTGATCGTTTCGACGGTCGGCGGACGACTGACGAGTGGCTGAGAGGGCGAGCCGCCGGCGGCCGGTACTCGTCTTGCGCGACTTGCCTTCCCGTCCCGCCTTGCCTTTGTGGCGTGGTGGGAGAGTTGGCGATGTCGCGCTCATAGCCCTGGTTAGGTTGTCAAAAGCGTAGACCGGTCGCTGCGGTACTTGTACTTTGTACCGGTTGCCGCTGCGTACCGTGTCAGATGTACCTATATAATATTATATATGATTATTATTAATAAGTTTTAAAATCTATTATATTATAATTAAATATTAATTTTCTAAACTTACTTTGTTCACAAAAGACTATTTTTATTTTCGATGGCAGTGTACTATAGATTTACCTATTCAAAAAAATATTGTTATTTATGACGAACAACATGACAACGCGTGATCGTTTCGACGGTCGGCGGACGAGTGGCAGTGTCCGAGAGGGCGAGCCGCCGGCGGGCGTATTAGGAAACCCAGGACGCCACAGAGCGTCTTATGTATACCACGTTCTCATTGGCCCATTTCAAATTGCCCGCTTTTTTTTATCATTTATCAAATAATTTAATTTAATTTAATAATATAATATTAATTTAAATATTATATTATATTATTTAATTTAAACAGATTAAAATAACTATTTAGTAGGAAAAGGTACCTAACTAATATTAAACAATATTATTATGTTATTATAATTCAATAAATTAATGTAGAATGTGATCTCTACACAGTTATTTTTATTTTTTACTTTAGTAGGTACCTGTACCTACCTCAGAGTGAACATTTCTAAATTTCTTACTGGACTAAGTGTATTGTACTTGTACACACCTTTTGTGTTAGCTAAAAAGATTGTCTAGGTTCTTCCTAACATAGAAACAAAATACCAATCTTACTTAAATGTTTTATTTTTACTAAAACATAAAGATTCTTAATTAAAATAGGTAGGTACCTTACTAAAATTTCATGCTCTAACATTAATATATGTATTGTATTTTTAATAAAGACATAACTATTTTTAGAGGAACGAATTGAAGTTAGTGTTCAATGATTATTTTAATAATATATGGAATGGTAGCTACTATGAAGCTAACGGTTTAAAAATCCAATTAAAGAAATTGTTGTAACTTCACATGAATGGTGCAAAAACAATTTTGGACGTCTAGTTTGGTAGTCTAGTTCATCGATGACTGAAAAGCCCTGTTTTTATTTTCAATTTTATATTTGTAGGTACACTACATTACTACCTACATCAGCAGTGGTTTATAAATAATATTTTTTTACACATTTATAACTTAACTAATTCAACCTTTTTAAAATGTTATGCAAGTATTAAGTAAACAAAATATATTAAGGTAGGTAAAAAATAATACATACATGTCTACCTACATAGTCAGAGATAGGTAGAGGTTACACGATCATTGAAAGTATATAAATATTAGACAAAAAAAAAACATTTAAAACTGTGAACATATTTTAAAGTATTTTTTTTTACTATGATGACCACCTCGCATGTTAAAATGCTGTCAGTTGGGCTCTGAATGTGATTTAACTGTCCTGAATGTACAACATGACTCCCTAAATAACAAAAATTTACTAACAAAATTCAAAAATTTGACCTACCCGATAATACTTTATAGGTGTTATAAGTTCCTATATAGATTATAATGACAATTATTATAAAATATACCATTCAATTTTATTATAATTTGATGAGGTAACAATTTTGAACTCAGATTTACCAATTATTTTAGCAAACGATTAAACAATTTGTTATTATATTACATTAAATTTTGTTTATTTTATGATATAGGGAAGTTTATCTTCTACATCTACTAAGTTTTTTTTTTTTTTTTATTGGATAACCCGCGGCAACATAGGCCATTGGGTGTTAGTGGTTTATTTTTGTGTGTTGTTATGTCGGTAGGGGGAGGAACACGTGTGTGATCTACTAAGTTTATTATACATTATAATCTAAATATATCAAACTGATAACAGTATACCTAGTCACAAATAATAATATAATGTAATGTAATTCCAGTATAAACTTCATAATGAAGTCATAAAATATTAATTCGAATGAAAAAAAACTATGTAAAAAACAATGAAAAATACATGTTATATGACATATGTTCATTGTTCAGTGACCTCTACCATGGGATTTTGCATTTGATTGTCCTAAATTAATGTTTTTTCATATTCAACATATTTTAAAGTATTTTTTTTTACTATGATGACCATGCGAGGCGCATGTTAAATTTCTGTCTATGCACAGTATTTAGAGGTGAAAAAGCTGGGAACAATCGCTGCAGGTACCACATGGCACATCAGTTGAGCTCTGAATATACAACATGACTTCCTAAATATCAAAAATGTAAACAGAAGTTTATTTTATTTACATCTTGATACCTACTTCGTTTATTAATTATTAATTAATTGATGTCGCCATTAAAATATATGTAGATATAGCTCCTAAAATTATAATCTAAATTTATCAAACTGATAACAGTATAGTCACATGGTTTATTTATTGACTACCAGACTACCTACCAGCTATTATTAATTTGTCAACAGGAATATTAAATTGATTTTTGACTTGCTGTCATGTTTAAACTTTAATTGTACATCTCCGTTATAGTTGTACTTTTAATTTTAAGTTGTTAGTGTTTAAATCATCTTAGCATTTTCACTAGTTAGGTATTTTTAAGCTCTGGTTGTTTGGGTATTTAACTTGTTGGTGGTAGTTTTCTGTTTCTGCATTTCTGAATAATCAATTATATTGTATTCATAATGGATGAATTCATTAAGTTCTTAAAAAATAATAATATCATTGCGGTTCTATCAAATGAAGTATCTAATATAAATGAAAAGACCTCGATTCTTAGAGCCAATATTAATAATGTTAATGACGTCACCTTACTGTGCTGGCATACGCAATATTTATGAAACATGACTCTGAAAAAAAAAATGTCTTATACATTAATATTAATCAAATAATGAGAACTATTTTTACTTATACCTTGATGGATTGTCAAGATGACCAACACGAATCCAATTAGTTTTCGAAAATTCTTGGTAAAGTATTATGAAATTCTCAACTTCATTAACATTATTAATATTGGCTCTAAGAAAACAACACAAACAACTAAAATATCGTTGCCATGTACGTGAATGTTTCAAAAATCTACAATTCATATCTGTGTCACATAGTTACCACTTGTCAATATTCATTTCTTGTGTTCATTACGGATAAATTTCATTCCTATACGTATTTCTGTATAATCTTCTCCGTTAATTGTGCCTATATAATATTTTCAAATAAATATGTCATATAGATGTGTATCTATGCCTAACATGGCCGCGATGTGTGAAAATTCCTCAGCCAAATCGACAGATATTGGGTGGCGATCAACGCCAAATCTGAAGTTTCAGCAGGTCACCAGCGATGTACGGAAACCGGAAAGTCCGAGACACACACGTCCTCGTCGTTCATTTTGGCGCCAGACAAAGACATTTGTCAGGCGGTTCCTTTGTTGTTGTGGTTCTGTTGACAAGATAGACCAGTAATATGTGTATTATAGAGTTTAAAAGGTTTAAACACGATTATGCACGTATTTCATGCACTGTACGTCTGTACCATCGTCGGCTCTTCGCCACCTGTTTTGTTCTGTATTAAATTAATATTATTAATATTATTATGTTACTCATATTAAACGTATTATTATAAAGTAGTACTATGTATTAATACCTATCTATTATATCTACCTCATTCGCTTTGCATAAATATATGTAATAATCCTATATGGTCACGCAGGTGGATATTGTATTGTCATGGATGTCATCGATTTTCATGATAGTAAAAAAATTAAAAATTATCTATACTAGAGTGGTTGACAAATGATTTACTTCACCTTCCGTTTAAGCACCCTAAAATCGAGCCATGTACGGGTGCGCATAATATTATATGAGCGATATATTATAAGTCCACGCCTCTCCGTTTCGACTAGTTACGAATTATATTATAGTATTTACCTATTCGCAAACAGCGGCTCGGTGTTATATGCCTGCGGATAATGTTATTTGTTCTGCATCGTGATTTGGAAACATGGGCGTTCTCACGGGGGGGGATATGGGGGATAGATCCCCCCCAAGGTTCTCTTTATTTTTTTACATATTAGTAATACAAGTTTTGTCTACTTTTGATATGTGTTTGACGTTTGTGTTTTCAATATTGACTTGGTAGTTATTATTTTTTTTTTTTTTTGCAATTTTTCTTTATCGTGATTA
Source organism: Macrosiphum euphorbiae (assembly GCA_949089665.1). NCBI lineage: Eukaryota > Metazoa > Arthropoda > Insecta > Hemiptera > Aphididae > Macrosiphum > Macrosiphum euphorbiae. The sequence continues at coordinate 77,220,702 of CARXXK010000003.1, forward strand.
TTGATTCCACCAGCCATAAACAATATTATTATTTATCACTGATAATTATAACATGTAACAGGCAATTCGCTTTACAATTGATTTGTACTGTATTTTTGTAAACAATCACTCCGTCAACTTTATAAATTCCCAGCGTCAGAAAAAATGTAAAGGTAAGATACACAATGATAACACCACAGTGATAAAATAAAATAAATAATTTAAACCAGAGATGGAAAACGTTTTTAAAAAACGTTAGTAAACGGAAAAAAAAAACGAAAACAATGAATAAAACAAAAACAAAAAACCATAACAAAAAATCCCAAAAACAGAAAAAAAATTAATTACGAAATCAAAAACGAAAACGCAAATAAATTATAGTATTATACATTATTATATTTTATAACACGAAAAAAAAATGTTACTTTAGTATTTACTTTTTAATCTTTACCAACAATGCTCTATTAAAATTTAAAAACATTTTTATTTGAAATCAAGAATAATTAATTTTAATTTTTAACTATTAAGTGCATTTCTAAATTGCTAAATTTACTACTATAAAAAAAAAACAATATTATCAAAAACAATATAGAAAAATAACGTTTTTAAAAACGTTAATCAAAAACAAAAACGAAAAAATTAAAAACATTTTCCATTCCTGATTTAAACTGATTCATAACATTCTTTTATAGTTTAAATAAAAAGAACAATAAATATGACTTGAATTGATTATTTGATATTATCAACTATATTACTATCAGTATTATTAGATTCCGAGCGGAGTGAGGGATCTATTGGTTTTTCAATATTGTTTATATTTATTTTATTTTATCCTGCTTACAAAATTTCTACCAGAAGCAGTTCTTCGCTTTTAACATATAGTAGGTATATCTTTTCTTTTAGCAAATTTTATCAAGATGGTACTTTAGAGAGATAATTTTTCAATTTTCTCAATATTTATTTAATGACACATTACAATTTCACCGACAAATTTCAAAAACCGCTAAAAATGTGATTTCAATTTCTAACACTTTGTTTATCACCATTGAAACAAATAAAATAAAAATAATGATTTTAGTTATTTTATCGTAATTTATAATATTAATTCAACTTACAGGCTATTATAAAATATAATTACAATATAAAATATCCAGACTGACAAACCGTCTCCGTTCAGAATCGTTTTTCGTATACAATGATATGATATCATTGAATTCAAATTTAATACAATCCATTATACAGTGACCAACTATTGTAATCTACTGTACAGCAGAGCGACATCCACTTAGTACTTACCCGCTTTTTTAATATTCATTATTATAATATGGGAGTTGTGAGGCAAAACCCTTAGGTAGGTACGGCTTATTTTGAAACCACTTTTTTCATCCCCCTCCATTGAAATATCCTGAGAACGCCTCTGTATGGAAATACCGAATACACAAAAAATAAATGTGCAACCATGTAGACGTCTCTGCGGCAAACACCGCGCCGTAAGTTTGAGCTTCAGTGGTAGGTAAACATTAATAGATACTGTTAAAAATCGTGAGTAGTACTTAGAAGACGCTCCAGGCGTGTTATTCACACACTCCACAGAGTCGGTATATTATACTGTAATACTATATAGATGATCCGACTGATCCGAGTTCTAATGTTGGACTCGATGGCGTATAATTGTACACCCCAATTTTTTGTATACAATAATATTTATTAAAATTAATATACATATCATCAGCCTAATTCGCAATATTGTCCCAACTCCAAAAATGTGATTTTGGAATTAATTGTGATTAAAATTAAGGAAAAAACTGCATTGTATGATAAAGTTGAAACTGATAAATTGTAACATTTTATCCTCCATATGACATTGATTATTAGAAATGGTCGTATTTCCGATGTGATGATTTTAACAATTAGAAAAAATCATAACTCCATATTAGAAAGGTAAAAATTATGAAGATAGGATATTTGCGAATTGAGAGATGAGATAGGAAATTTTCCGATGAAATGTTTTTCCTTTCTCCTGAAAACTAGTCAATATGGAGTTTAGTTAGTACTGTTTATAAATGTTTGTAAAATTTTTTTTTTGTCTTATATTTATATATTTTCATATTTTTCAATGATCGTGTAACCATTACCTACCTCTGACTATGTAGGTAGACATGTATGTATTATTTTTTACCCACCTTAATATTTGTTTACTTAATACTTGCATAACATTTTAAAAAGATTGAATTAGTTTAATTATAAATGTGTAAAAAAATATTATTTATAAACCACTGCTGATGTAGGTAGTAATGTAGTGTACCTACAAATATAAAATTGAAAATAATAACAGGGTTTTTCAATCATCGATGAACTAGACTACCAAACTAGACGTCCAAAATTGTTTTTGCACCATTCATGTGAAGTTACAACACTTACAACTATTTCTTAAATTGGATAGTAATTTGGTTAGCTTCAGTTGCTACCATTCCATATATTATTAAAATAATCATTATGAAGATTTGAACACTAGTTCAATTCGTTCCTCTAAAAATAGTTATGTCTTTATTAAAAATACAATATATATATATTAATGTAAAGAACCTAGACAATCTTTTTAGCTAACACAAAAGGTGTGTACAAGTACAATACACTTAGTCCAGTAAAAAATGTTCACTCTGATGTAGGTATAGGTACCTACTAAAGTAAAAAATAAAAATAACTGTGTAGAGATCACATTCTACATTAATTTATTGAAATATAATAACATAATAATATTGTTTAATATTAGTTAGGTACCTTTTCCTACTAAATAGATATTTTAATTTGTTTAAATTAAATAATATAATATAATATTTAAATTAATATTATATTATTAAATTAAATTAAATTATTTGATAAATGATTAAAAAAAAAAGCGGGCAATTTGAAATGGGCCAATGAGAACGTGGTATACATAAGACGCTCTGTGGCGTCCTGGGTTTCCTAATACGCCGCCGGCGGCCGGTACTCGTCTTGGGCGACTTGCCTTCCCGTCCCCGCCTTGTCTTTGTGGCGTGGTGGGAGAGTTGGCGATGTCGCGCTCGTGCCCGTGGTTACTGGTTAGGTTGTCAAAAAGCGTAGACCGGTCGCTGCGGTACTTGTACTTTGTACTGGTTGCCGCTGCGTACCGTGTCAGATACTCAGATGTACCTATTTAATATATATGATTATTTTTAATAAGTTTTAAAATCTATTATATTTTAATTTAAATATTAATTTTCTAAACTTACTTTATTCACAAAAGACTATTTTTATTTTCAATGGCAGTGTACTATAAATTTACCTATTCAAAAAAATATTGTTATTTTTAAAAACTTATTAGAATAGGTACCTAGGCATATAAAATTATTTATTATTTGTTGAACAAACTGAACAGAGTAACCAGAAATAAATGAAAATTTAATGTTTCTCAATTAACCACTATAGGTATTATACATATAGCTTATCTTTCCTTGTCCTATAAATGTAATTTATCGTATGGATAAAAAGAATAAAAACATTGAATAGACATTTCTAAATTTTGTAAATACCGCATGTAGTGTCGCTACATAGTGACCTAGGCTTATACTTTTCTCTATTTTGTTACAGCATATTAAACTATAAATAAGAAGCCAACATTGTAACAACTCGTGAATATTTAAGTAATGTAGCAACTCCGTGTACCGTTAACACGTGAACCGTATATTATAGTCATAAAGATTTGAAATTTTACTATTAATTTTAAATGTGGGCATTAACTAATTAAAAAAATGTATTTTAACAAATTGCATCATCGTAGATGGAAAAATTAAGAGTAGCTTTGTAGGTAATTAGTTTTTATTTTACAGTTTATTTATCTTACAAAATGCTAAGTGTACGGTGTGGTGTACGATTACCCCCTACATTTTATAGTGTGCAAAATTGCTTTTATTTTTGATGTATCATTGTTGTAATCGGTTCGATACATCGAAATTTTTTTATTTTTACTATAGTATATATTTTTGTTTACATTTGCATGTTTAAATTTGTTGCTCTACTCCGTCATACGAAATATATATAGGTATTAAGGTATATCGAAATCGATGGACGTTATAAAAACATTGATTATTTGATACATCGCGGTAGCTTCAATTTTTGCCATCCCCAAGCAAGCCCGGATTAAGGATAAATTGGGCCGCCTTTCAACTTTAACTTCAAAAGTTCAAAATAATTGTATTATTACATATTAACCACTTTATATTATTGTATAATTTTTTACTATACAAAAAATATACAGAGTGTATCTTAGTATAATATGTCATAGTACGCTGGTTTTTTTTTTAACAATTATGGATCAATGATATGAAATTTCGTTAAAACAAAAAAAGACGTGTTTCTTTATTTTTAACAGGCATTTTTTTATAACATTTTCAAAATTTTTAAACACTCAGTTGTACCAATAATTAAATATATTTAATATTATATTTCGTTATAGAATAGGTATGTTTTTCGATTCGATTGCTGACAAATTTGTTTCTCATCCAGTTGTGATTCACCAAAATTCAGTTATGCGTAGGTATACCACATGTTGATGTATTAATTCTTCGATACGACGCATATTATATTTACCTATCATCACGTTCAGAGCATCAGCAGTTTCATATGACGTGTGCTACCACCAGGTAGGTATACCTAATCACTTACATAACATGGTGTATATTATGTTACGGGTGAAGTACAAAAACGGTTAGTGTACATATTACCGGGGTAATGTGAACCTCATCCATACGAACAGTGTAATGTATACATAATCCACCTTAAATATGTAGTATCCAATCAATTTATACATTATATCCGGGGTGCTGTGGATAATATATTCATATAACTATAGTCTATAATCGTAAACTTATAACTTCGGTACAACATGACCAACGCATCAAACACTTAAAATGGTACAGATTATACAAAGTCTTTCTAGTAGCAAAAACCAAATTAAACTAATTTTAAAAAAAATTATTTATTATTATTACTATTAAACTATAAATTATATATTTGAACAACTTTACTATTTACTTAATTAAAATTTAAAAGCGAAATACAATTATTTATTAGAACAATTTGAGTTTAGATGACATTTAGAATTACAAAGTATTCCCCTGGATTTGCATTTAAATTTATTTGTTAAGCATTTAGTTTTACATAAACACTTCTTAAAACCTTGACCACCGGACAAATATTGTTCATTAGCTATTTCACTCAAAGATTTTTTTGTGGCTAAAACTTCTAAAATATCTATTAATGGTTCAGAGCATACAGTGAATTGATTTCTGGAATAAAGTTGATGAAGAGTGCCATTTTTATTACCGAGTTCGTAATATTGATTATCACTTATAAACACAACCGCAAAGAGTACATTCTGTGGATCACCCTTACTTCTGTCTACTTCTGGTAGTTTGACTCTAACTGTGTCGCCAACATTGCATGGTGGGAATTTGTTGATGGATCTGAACTTAATACCCGAGTAAAGTACGAAATAAACGTTTTATAAATAGTATTTTTACTTTATCCAATAGGTACAGGTACTGTACACATTACCCGGATAATGTGAACACTAACCATATTTTGTACTTTACCCGTAACATATACACGTTAATACGTTATATTGTTATAATTATAACAATAATAACGTATTAATACACTTATAACTATAACCTTTATAGGTACCCATACATGATGATATATAATAGTCGAGTGCATACCTATATATAACTACTATGTCATGTGTACCTAAGTCACACACACCGCGCATGCGTGTGTCGTTTTTTATATTTTTAAGCGACCCGGAGACACGCCCAACACATCGTTTCTTTTTACCGGTACATCGTATCGTCTTGGCGCTCGGCGTCAATCTTTCGGGTCACGCCTTCTCCGACGATGCGCGCGAGCGTGCAACAGGTTAGCGTAATGTTGCAGCGTACCTATATATAGTACAGTGTGGTTGTGTACATCGCATCGGCGGTGAACCGCACACAATAAATAACACGAGAGAGAGTACCTACACGAGTAGGCAAACGTATATATATACAGTGTGATAATAATCGTAATAATATAGTATACCGCGTCGTCGGAGACCACGGGGGGGGGGGGGACCGGTTGCCGCAAACCCCTTCGCCGGGCACGAGACAATATAATAACGAGCTAGTGCTCGTCGCACTCGTGTTTTTTAACAACTTGTATAATATATAGTAGGCATATACGTGTGCCCAAGTCTCCTCTCTCTCGCCCATTCCATCACCCTCCGACATAATATATCTGCTGCACTCTTTCGCGCGAGGCTAATGTGCGAGTGTGCGGTAGTCATATACGGGGGTGAAACGGATAAGAGCATTGTAAAAAACGTAAAAAAAAACTAAGGGGCTATGCGTAATAACAGTGTTAAAAATAAGAAATAACACCTGGAGCACCCTCGAACCCTTCTACAAATGAATTATTTTCAAATTTCTTAAAATGGCCGTTTTTAGATTTTATTAGGTTATTGATAATATTGAATAAAAAAAATATATTGAATGAGCAATAATTATTCATAATCTATAGGATTCAAATATTAATAATATTATAATTTATTATATTCTTTAGTGTAGTATCAGGTACCTGCATTTTGCTGAAGTGTTGCCCGGCGTATTGTGTAGGCAAAATAGGTACATTAATGCAGTGTTCAAATAATCGTCTCCATAGTCATTACATTTTAGGTCGTCGAAACTTCGTTCGCCGGTAGAATGTGGTTGCGTTTGAACCAAACTTACCCTGACATAAACACCAAATTACTTTACTTTACTTAACAAAAATAATGATATTTTAAAAATGTTCAAAAAATAAACTGTATTAGATACTTAAATAAATGTTTTTACATTTAAATTTTTCTAAAAAAACAGATTTACAAATTGGCTAGGTATTTTAAATTTTTCAACAAAATGTATATAAGATTCAAATCTTTAAATTCAGTATCAATAAATTAAAAATGCTATACTTACGTGTACCACAGCGTCTGTAAATTATGTAAAACAATTTGAATTAAAAAATATTGATTGGAACAAGTTATTTCATTTGTCAGGTCTTCCTGTTATACACTCTGTAGAATCGTATGTTATTGAAACATTTGAAACACATCTTAAGCTTGGAAAGCATCGTCTATGTTGTTCCAAAATAAGATACAAAAGTCATCGCCATCCTTTTTTTATTGATAAAGGTAGACAAACTTATGAGTAATCTTGTATTACATTTTCAAATGTTAGATTTCAAAAGAAAAATTGTTACGAATTCTCAACTCAAAATAATTTGCTAATTTTCGTGATTTTTCCATATTTTGTCAATTTTTTAACTTTAAATGATTACAAAAAAAAAATTGTGACTAAGGATTTTTAATATTTTTCATCTGCCTCTGAAACAATAAACTAGGAGCCTTCTATTAAATTTTCAAGCTTTCAAAACCAACAAATAAAATTTTATTGATATTTTTAGAATTAAAACTAAAAAAAATGGAAAATGAAAATGTCCCTTAAATAGTTCAAAACAAATCATAATATTTTAAAAATTTTATCGTGTATAGAAAATGCAAATATACCAGTGAAAATTTCATGTATATACGTTCATTTGTTTAAGAGTTGCACTAAAAACCAAAATCGTTTTTTTTCGAAAACAGATTTTAGTGTAAAAATTCCCGTTATTCCTTAATTTTTATGTGTTTAATCCCAGCGCTTGTGCAAACTATTGTGAATTTTAAAACTTGACCTCCCGAATGCATCAACTAGATATTCACTTTCCAATCGAACAAGATACTGAAGTTGAAAATCTAAGCATTATTTCGACTACTTATCGTGTACACAGACACAAAAATAAAAATAACATAAAAAAAACACACATCATTGTAAAATCAATACATTCATCGTTCCACTCAGAATCTAAAATATAACAGGAGCCATGTATTATATTTTCATGCATTTTTACAATACAAATACAATTTTATGACAATTATAGAAAAAGAAACTAAAAAAATTGAAAACTTACAATATCCGTAAACAGCTCGAAAAGTGTCAAAATATTATGCTAATATTATAAACATTCAGTAGAAATGTCATGTATCTGCGGTCATTTGTTTTAGTTTTTAGTTACACCAAAAACTGATTTTGCATAAAATTTCCAGTTTTTCCTTAATTAGTATTTTGTTTTTCACGGCGCTTTTGATAACTACTGGAACATTTTTACTTTTGACCCTCTAAACTCCAAAGTACCAACTAGATTCGATTTCCTATTAGAAAAGGTACTTTGAAGAAAATCTAAGCTTTTTTAATGTCCTAAAAAGCGTCAACATTTAATACATGGCTCCTGATATATTGCTTAAATAGCAGTTGAAAAATATGAATTATAAAACTATTTATAATAGTTATAATTATTAAAAATATTTTTTTATAAGCATTTTAAGTTAGATTTTTGACAACATTTATCAAATTTAAAACTTAAAAAGTGGTTATCTCTCTGCTGTACAGTAGGTTACTCGTGAGTAGTGGGTCACTGTAATAATGGATGGTGTTAAATTTGAATTCAATGAATTATAATAATTAATAATATCAAGTGAATAAAGTAATTTATATATAACCTATTCACGTGGACGTTGTTTTAAATTTTCGATCCTTAGCTATAAAAGTTGAACATTTTATACATTTTCAACTACAAAATCTTTAAATTTTGAATTTGATAAACGTTGTCAAAAATCGAACTTATTATGTAATAATGTTGAATGATGTAAATGATGATAAATTTTCTAATTGATAGAAAAAAAGTCACAATCTTGAATCTTTAAGAAAACAAATGTCAATAGTATCATCATAAGAAAATTTAAGTATGAAATATTATCGGAGGCTTGGTGACTTTGGTAAAATCAAAGATATACAATATACATAGGTAGATATTAATAATAACTTAATAGTAAGTTTTTCAATTATAATAGATATTAATTTATTATTAAGGCAGTGACGGCTCGTGGGTTTTTAATGAAGTAGTGCACATCCAAAAAAAAAAAATAGAACCAATATTATACATATATTAAATAATTTTTTACAAATTGTAGTTATTCACCAATTAGCCTTTATTTTGTTTATATTCTTAAACAGAAACACGATTGTTGTTTTGAATGTCCGATAATTATGGACTATAATCGGAAATATAATAAACGAATGAGAGTAAAATTAAATTATAATGAATATGCCGACGCTCAACGGCGCGACTAAGTAGAGAATAATTCTCTGAAAACAATTTAATTGGTTATGTGCACATTAATTCCATTTTAACGCGGGCTGCGTGTTTTAATTTTTACACTGTACAAATGACAAATGTGCACATTGATTGTGTGCACTACTGCACCACTATAATACACACCGATACGGTGATACCTTTCCGTCGAGGACAACCGCCCGGCTACCTATTTGGCCATCGAAATAACCCAAACCAAATTTTATATTATTTTCATAATACTCTGAATTTATGTTTTTTTATTTTTAAAAATAATCTTAATAACACTATAAGTACTTAGTTGTATAATTATGATTTGTTTTCAATTTTTCTTGAGTTCGGGTAGGTAGTGCACGTGCACTTGTGAACATATAAACGAGTCGCCACTGTATTAAGGTTAATATCTATGATGATAGGTAAATCTCATATCTTTTGTTGAAATTCAGGGCCGGATTGGTAGGTATATGTATCGGCCCATCAAGATTTCCACTTATCAGCTGCCCATTTACATATTCACTGGCCTAAAATATTACGAGCTTATATAGGTGGCCAGTCGTATTTTAAACATGTATTTATTTTCACTCATCCTCACATAATATTTGAATCAATAATTATGACAATATTACCATAATGTTTTATGGCAGCTGCAGCTAATATCTTTCGAAAATATTCCTCGTAAAATTGTGTAACGTATGCGGTAACTAGGTACCTACTATTGTAGTAACAATAGCAGATAAGTGGCTACCAGTACGTTAATGTTGCAGGTCGCAGACACTTCTTCAGATAAGATAGTCGTGGTTGATGAATGAATAATATAACAGTTGTTGTATATTGTGAATTTTATTATAAAACTCGATAATTTTACCAAGTTCAAAATATTGTTGTACAGAGTGGCGTGAAGGTGCTTGCACTAACGGGTGGTAGTACACGTCTGAAAACAGGCCGATTAAGGCTCCTTTATATATGAAGTTCCCCGTGCCCCTCGCCTACAGATACGGTATCTTGGTTCTCACGGATGTGATTTGTGTGGTCATCATTCCAGCCCACGCATTTATGATTGAATGTATTACTAAACTATGACTATTATTAAAATAATCATTTTACTCTTTTTTTTATTTGAATTTCGTCGTATGCACTCAGTGTCTCTGTCAAATATGACAACCGCCTATTTTGACCCTATTGTCCTTAATATCTGGTTATGCCGACCTATTATATATTATAATGACTATACACTCGTGATTTATGATTTATTGTCACGTAGTAACTTGCTTACTACATCTCCCCCTTTAAAAGTTGATTTTTATCGTCTAAAACGAGAAAAATTAACTCAATCATCCTTCCATTAGTTCAAGCACTTTCCTATGGTTACAAATTTTACATACATCAATTATTACATTACATTCAATTATTACATGTTTACATAATATGTCGTTACAAATATTTAGTTACATTATTGTAATTATATGGTACATTCCACCATATTTTTCCGGTTATATTTATTAAATATTATTGACAAAATACAGATTACAATCCACAATATTACAGTATATATTTTGCTTATTATCTAGGTTAGTATCTTATGTGATTAACAATATATATATATATTTTTTGTTTTACAACAATAATCTTATCTTAGTGTTAATATAATATGAATTAATCCTTTAATATAATATGAATTCTTAAAATCTATTACAATATATTTTCTTTTCGTGCACTATATATATATGATAAAATAGTGGTATATTATATATTTTTTTTTTTCCATTATCATGTTAATTATATTTTAAATAAGCTAGATTAATATATATCTTTTTTTTTTCCATCACCGTGTTAATTATGTCCAATATATGCTAATATGTTCCTTTATGTATTTGTATATTATTTTATAAAAAATTTAATCTTAAATTTTCTTTTTTTTTTCATTCATTTTTTTTTCTACGTTTATGTTTTTCCTATATATATATTTTCCATTATTTATCCTTATCTAAACATATTCTTCCTAATTATCATTTGTTTCTATCTATTTTACTACAGTTCTAGGCCAGAAATAAACTATTCAATCAAAGTTGTATTTCTGGTCCAGTCCAGCATTAAAATGATTAGATTTTCCGCATGTGTAACATCCGGTTCTAATCTGATACTCATGATTTATTGTCACGTAGTAACTTGCTTACTACAATTGTCTACCTTTGACTAAAAAAAATAGTTTATCAGAAAGTTACATATATGTTTTTATGAGCGTTTGAAGTTCGAATAAAAGTTATGAAATGTTTATTTTTTTTAGCTAAGGATTGAACATTAATTAAAATAAGGTTTCTCATAAGTATTAAGTAGGTAGTTCATACTGTGACCAAAAAATCTTGGATATCTTTTATAGATATTTATAAATTTGGACAAACTAACATATTTAAACTAAGAATAACAGTTTCAGTTATTATGCTATAATTCAAAAATATTATTTGTGATCATTTAAAACTTTTAATGTATGTAAGTATAATATTATATTTTATACACACAATGACAATTTCTAATGCAATGTTTTCTACAATAATTGGTATCATAAAATATACTTATTAATATAGGCTGACGGAATGTATTTGCTTAGAACCGTGTTTTGTATGCAATGATTTATCATTGAATTTAAATTTAATATATACAGGTATTCTACAGTAGTGACCCACTCAACATATTTTATATTGTACACCTGAGCGGTACATAAGAAAATTGTTTGTTTACGGTTGAATATCCAGTCAATCTAACTTTAGTCAATCATAAAAAACTAATGGGAGTTTATGCTCAACTTTAAAGAAAGTATCTACAAAAAAATGTACAAATATTTGGGCACTGTACACAATAGCCCAGGTAAAATGCACACATTATCAAATTTATATATGATAATTGTACACCATTCCAACATATCCATAAAAGTAATTAGATAATTACAATTATTTTCTCCAATAAATAATATTATTAATTCATAACAATTTTATTTTTTTGTCAGGTCACATTATGATTTCATAGAAGAAATTTATTTTTTATCTATCATAATCTTTATATATGTACTGGAACATATAGTTTAAAAACTAATATAGTCATAGACACACAATTTTCAATTATATATAATTAAATAGCTTATTAATTAAACTGAAATTAAGTTGTAATAATCAAATTGTCAAAAAGAGTAAAGGCCAACAAATAAACAATCTAGATCATATTATTTTGTTATTAAGAAAACAGCTTTAATATAAATCATTAAATGAAACCAACTATCCAAAATATAAATTCATAAAAAAAAAACTGTATACAAATATTTGAAAATGTATAAATAACTGAAGTCCAAAGGAAATAAATTAGTATCAAAGAAAAAAGTTTATTTTTCATATTCTTGTAAGCATAGTTCAAACGATTCTTTACTTATAACTTTATGTTCATAGAGACTATTGAATATTTTTAATACCATTCCTAATGGAAAAACAATATGACATCATTAATAAAATTAAAAATTATTTAGGTAGCAACTAACCTCCAGGATGATTAAGTGCAGCAGATATTATTTGAATGCCTAACATACATTGTACTTCTCGTTTCTGGATTTCTTCATGTTCTGGGAGTAAATTAATATAATATGTTAACAATATCAAATGACTAGCAGCAAAGAAATCCTCATAAGAATAATTCAATCCTATAAATTAAAAAATAATTTTGAATAGTTGAGTATTTTACTAATTATTTTACTATAGGTTCAGAAGTAGTGACTTACTCAAACATAAAATGACAATAGCTATAGTTAATGCTCGCACAAACAGAGGGTTTTTTATGATTTCTTCACTGATATTAGTCTAATTTAAAAATAGATGAATATTTAAGAACAATTTTTATTATTAACATGCATAATACAAAATACAATGCAATAAAAAAATAATTTAAATGTATTGTTTAATTATTTTACTTACACATGTCCAGCTTTCTATATTATCAGTTAACTTAATTTTATCATAAATTGCAATAGATAAAAGGAATACTCCAATTCGCTAAAATTGTAAAAAAAATATATTATAAATTAAATGATATAGAATAAATAATACACTCATTTATTAATTATAATGTTTAAAAACTTACATCTTTTTTGAAATATTTATTTATTTGGTTATTGGGCATAAATATGTCTAGAGTTACATTTTCTAACATATTCCACTTATTGTAAATCCACAATATACCACATAGTTCCTAAAATTATAAAATGGTAATATTTAAATATAAGTGGAGAATCAGCCAGTTTTATTGTTATAGGTAGCAATAATCTTGTACATCGATATTATAAAAGTTTAAAATATGTATGGCTGCTAATGAGGTACTTTAAAAACTCTCTAAAAAGTGACACTGTAACACTGCAGAACTTATAACAGCAATAATAATTCCAATGGTTTCTTATGAAAGAGCAATTTGTACTATCAATATAAAGCAATAATATTGCAAAATTGGTCAACGCCAATTTAGAGTAGAATAATGTACAAATATTGGATTTATACATTTCACATACAATGAAAATGAAAAAGTTCAGGGGGTCACCAATTAATATTTTTAATGAGCCACATTAGTATTCTGGAAATTATTCACAGGCCTGCTGACTTTGGTTAAACCAATGAACAAAAATGATAAATTACAACACCAGAACATATAATATTTACAATTTTTACCTTTTTTCTGTTGTCTACAGGCCACATAAAAATTTGTCCGCGGACCGCCATTTGGTGACCCCTGGTAGTAACTAACTAAATTTCCATGTTTTATACAATTATTACTCTAAAAATGACTACTAGTCTGTACACCTTTTATAATTTTAGCCCCCCCCCCCCCTTATAAAAACAACCATCTAAATTGTGGATTTGTTATGATATCTTTTGGTATAGGAAAATAATTATAATTGATACTTTGAAAAGGGAGGGGGAGGACTTAAGTCTGTAAACTTATATAATATTTAAAGTAACTGCATGCAGCGATATTAATAACTGAAATACTTAATTGTACTCGTTCAATATGCTATCTACCCACTGCTGTGTAAGTAACATAACAAAAATTACAAATTACCATAATGATATTACTTTTGCAGTAATGTTATAGTAATTTCATTATATTTTACTTAAATTAACGCAATTGTAACAAAATTACTTATTAAAAGTTATTTCTATGGAGTAACGTGTTATTTTCCATGTTATTAAAATAAGTTACGAATGTAGAATATATTACAAAACCTAGGGGAGAGAAAAATTAATAATCAATTAAATTAATTTATAAACATTTTATAAACAATACATGCATATCTGTTATGAAAGATCTCAGAAATTAATACTTAGGTATACATTTTGTTCATGTATAAACATTAAGTCATTAACAATATACTTACATCATCAATGTTATACCTATACTGCTACACAATTTATATAATAGTTTACCTACTACTTATTAGTCCGTATAGTTGCTATATGGACTGATTTTGTAATTCATTTTTATATAAGTAACATTATTTGTAACACCCTACTTTTTAATGAAAAAGTTACTTAATGTGATAAAAATAATGTCAGGTAACACAAATATAATTTAAATAAAAATATTTAATGTAACGAGTAACGTAATTTTATGACTTATTAAAAGTAATTTCTCCAATACTGTATCCACAGCACGTTTGGCGAAGAAGGAAATCTATTAAGGTTTAAAATATTCTGAGAAAAATGTAGGAAGTATGGACATTATAAAAAAACCAGAAAATGGAGAATATTCGTGAAAGAAAAACTCAGACATTGGAAGTCTATTCAATATACCGAACATTCAAAATTTCTTAATATTAAAAATAATAGAGTCGGCCAGATATGCATAGCGAGCAAGGCACAATTTTATCTCTAAAGTTTTAAGAAGATGCTACACCTCCATGTGTTGTCTCTGTTTTACAAGAGAACAACATAGTACAAATTATGTTAACAATACTCCATTTTACTGTTATTTTTAAAACTAGAGCTAATTGACCCAAGATATAATTTAAGGGTAAGATTATTATCTAGGCCATCTTGAAGGATTTTATTGATGTTATTATTTTTAAGTAAGTTATTATAATTTTAAAATGTACAAAAAAAGTAGTTTAAAAATGGTCATAACTTGCTTCTTAACAAAAATATCAATAAAAGCCCTAGATAATAATCTTACCTTTAAATTTTATAAGATATCAATTCACCCTAATTTAAAAATTGCAGAGTAAAATGTATTATTATGAACGTACAATTTTCCATGTTAAACGTTTGTAAGACGGAGACAACACTTGCAGGTGTGGTATCCTAATCAATAAACTATCTGGAAAGAGACCACGAGAAATACTCCAAAGCTGTATGTACCGTGTAAAGAATGATGGATAGAACGGCAAGAATAAAAGGCTCAAATGGCAGAAACCGTAAGAGAGACTTAGTGGAAGCTGCAAAACAAACAACTTCAAGGCATGGAAAGCAAAAAAAAAAAATAAAACAAATAACTAATCTGCTACATACTTCTTTGATGTTCTGTGTTTCCTTGGAACTATTTATTTGATATAAAACTTCGGTAAACAATTTACTAGAATTGTCTGGTCGTATGGATTTACATGAATCTTTTAAATTGTTGAAGTCGAATGAAGCATTCTGAGATAATAATAATGGAGCTATAAATAAAACATCTTAATTAATTATGTTTGTATATTTCAAATAATTAATAAGTGTTGGATAAAAAATTACCTATAATGGCAGCAATATAGGAAAAAAATTGAGGGTAATCCATTAAAAAATCATTCCAATTTTTAAGAACATCATCAATTCTTCAGAACAAAAATATTAACAGAAATAAGAATGTTATATCGTTATATAATTTGAAAAAGCATAAAATAAATAATTACCCTTGAGTGATGGCAGCCGAAGAAAGAATTTTTTTGGATAAAAGTTCTGCAAAAATCTTTCCTGCCACTGTTGTTTGACTGATAGGACTATCTAAAGTTATAAGTGACATAGATTTCACAAACTCTTCACACCTTGTGTGGATTACCAAAGATTCATCTTCTGATAATGAATAGATTATATCCTATAAAAAAACACAATTAAAATTATAATTATAATTCATATTTTTGTCTCAAGTACATACATCTAAATTTTGCAGTTGCTCAGTTGCTAGAAGTAATTTTTTACAAATTAATTCCAAATTAATTGTATGATTAACTGGTGTGTCCTTGGGTTGTTCAACTGGCTCTATGGGCTTTAAAAGACAATTTATTGTATATTACATTTTACTTAAGTTGTACCACAAGTATTAAATATAATTTATATATTACCGATATTTCTTTATCATCGTGAAGATGATCTTTTATTTTGTTTATTAAAATGTTATAACTGTCAATACGATCATCATTCCATTTATTTTTGTGCAAATTTATGATATCTTCTATCATATAACATGTTTTTAATTGAACCTTTGATTTATAAGTATTTAGCTTATCAAAGATATAACTTAAATTGTATATCTAAAACAATAAAATATGGTTTATTAAGTAACTATAAAATTTAATAAGACAAAAAGTAAATGATGTATATTTTAGATTCTGAGCGGAACAATTAATAAATTGGTTTTACAATGAGGTATTTTATTTTTATTTTTTGTCATTTTTTGTGTCCGTTTAGTAGTTGAAATAATACTGAGATTTTCAATTTCAATATCTTGTTCATTGGGAAAGTGAATCTAGTTGGTGCATATTTTTTTTGTGTCTGTCATCACCTTTTAGGACAGTAAAAGTGCTTGGATTTTCTTCATCAGTAGCTTTTCTGGTAGGAAAGTGAATCTAGTTGGTACTTTGGGGGGTCAAAAGTATAAATTTCCCAGTAGTTTTCACAAGCGCCGGGAAAAACAACATAAAAATTAAGGAAAAACGGGAATTTTTACGCAAAATTGGTTTTCCAAAAAATCGATTTTGGTTATTGGTGTAACACTAAAACAAATGAACATGAAATTTTCACTGGTTGTTTATATTTGCATTTTCTATACACGATAACATTTTCAAAATATTTTGATTTATTTTGAACTGTTTAGGGACATTTTCATTTTCCATTTTTTTTTAGTTTTTTTTCTAAAAATATCAATAAAATTTTATTTATTGGTTGCGAAAGCTTGAAAATTTAATAGAAGGCTCCTAATATGTTGTTTCAAAGGCAGATGAAAAATATTGAAAATCCTTAGTCACAATTTTTTTTTATAAGCATTCAAAGTTCAAAAATTGACAAAATATGGAAAAATCACGAAAATTAGCAAATTATTTTGAGTTAGGAATTCGTAAAAATTTTTCTTTTTAAATCTAAGATTTGAAAATGAAACACAAGATTCCTTATAAGATTACCTACCTTTATCAATAAAAAAATCTCTACCGGACAGTCAAATTAAATTTTTATGAGCGTTTGAAATTCAAATTTTTACAACATTGGATTTTCACTCGATTACTCATGTAGCGATTTCCTTATTTTGTTGCAATTCAAAAACGAACAACTGTAGATACATGAAAATTTCACTGAATGTTTAAATTAGCATTTTCTATACACCATACAATTTTGAAAATATTTTGACTCTTTTTGAGCTGTTTATGGACATTTACAGCTTTCAATTTTTTTTAGTTTTTTTTTCTATAAATATCAATAAAGTTTTATCTGTTGGGCCAAAAAGTGTAAAAATTTAATACAAGGCTCCTGATATATTGTTACAATAGCAGTTGAAAAATATTAAAAATACATAGGCACAGTTTTTTTTTTATAACCATTTAAAGATCAAATTTTGACAAAATTTATCAAAATCTCGAAAATTATCAATCATTGTAATTAATAAATTATAAAATGTTCAGTTTTTATAGCTAAGGATTACAAATTCAACACAAAGGTTCTCATAAACAGTTCATACTATAACCAAAAAATCTAAAAAATATATGAACACACTTATTTTTTACAGACATTTTAAATTCAAATTTGGACGAAATTACATATTAAAAAACCTAGAATAACTATTTTAGTTATTTTGTTGTGATTGAATAATATTATTTGTGGGTACTTGAAACTTCTAAAGTCTACTATTATATATCTATGATAGTATCACGGTTTTTGTTGATGTATAACGCGTTATAAGTATCTAATGGATATTTTGATATGATTAATTTGGAATTTATTATAGGTACCTATTATAGGTCAATTTTTTGTTTAATACCATAAATATGTATAATGTATATAATATGTCTGATACATAGACTGACATACCGTCACCGCTCAGAATCGTTTTTCTTATACAATGATATTATATCATTGAATTCAAATTTAATACCATCCATTATACAGTGACCCACTTGTAACCTACTGTACAGCAGAGCGACACCCACTTGCCCACCTTTTTTTTTTATGAATATCAATAAAAATATATTAGTTGGTTAAAAAAGCTTGAACATTTAATGGCTTCTAGTATATTGTTTCAAAGGCAGATGAAAAATATTAAAAATCCTTAGTCACAGTTTTTTTTTATAAGCATTTAAAGTCCAAAAATTGACAAAATATAGAAAAATCAGGAAAATTAGCAAATTATTTTGAGTTAAGAATTCGTAAAAATTTTTCTTTTTAAATCTGAGATTTTAAAATGTAATACAAGATTCCTTATAAGATTATCTACCTTTATCAAAAAAAAATGTCTATAAGTCAAATTAAATTTTTATAATCGTTTGAAATTCAAATTTTTACAACATTGGATATTTACTCGATTTCTCATGTAGCGATATCTTTACTTTGTTGTAAATCAAAAATGAATAACTGTAGATACATGAAAATTTCACTGAATGTTTATATTAGCATTTCCTATACACCATACAATTTTGACTCTTTTTGAGCTGTTTACGGACATTTTCAGTTTTCAATTATTTTAGTTTTATTTTCTATAAATATCAATAAAGTTTTATC
Organism: Macrosiphum euphorbiae; assembly: GCA_949089665.1. Taxonomy (NCBI): domain Eukaryota; kingdom Metazoa; phylum Arthropoda; class Insecta; order Hemiptera; family Aphididae; genus Macrosiphum; species Macrosiphum euphorbiae. Next base: position 77,239,934 of record CARXXK010000003.1, read on the forward strand.
GGTTGGGCCAAAAAGTGTAAAAATTTAATACAATGCTCCTGATATATTGTTACAATATCAGTTGAAAAATAATAAAAATACATAGGCACAATTTTTTTTTATAAGCATTTAAAGATCGAATTTTGACAAAATTTATAAAATGTTCAACTTTTATATCTAAGGATTGAACATTTAAAACAAGATTCCACATAAGTAGTTAATTCTGTTACCAAAAAATCGTAAAAATACATACGCACAGTTTATTTTTATAGTCATTTTAAGTTCAAATTTGGATGAAATTACATAAAAAAACCTAAAATAACTATTTTAGTTATTTTGTTTATTATATTGTATTATATTATATTATAAGTACACTATTATATATCAATGATAGGATCAGGGTTTGTTATTGATGTATAACGCGTTATAAGTACCTAATGGATATTGTGATATGATTTATTTGGAATTTATTATAGGTATCTATAATAGGTCAATTTTGTTTAATACCATAGATAATTATATATAATATGCCTTATCCCTAGACTGACATACTGTCTCTACTCAGCATCGTTTTTCTTATACAATGAAATTATATAATTTAATTCAAATTTAATATCATCCATTATACAGTGACCTACTTGTAACCTACTGTACAGCAGAGCTCCTTTTTTAGTTTTATTATGCCCCCCCTCAAAAATAAAAACTGAAATGACGCCACTGCTGCTGTTTTTTGATTTGTTTTGAACCGTTAATGGAAATTTTCAGTTTCCAGTTTTTTTTTAATATTTGAAAATTATTAAAAATCCAGTCACAATTTATTTTATAAGCATATAAAGTTCTAACCTTGACAAAATAGGCAAAAACTATGAAAATGTGCAAATTATTTTGAGTTAGAAATACATACAATTTTTTCATTTAAAATCTAACATTTGAAAATGTAATACAAGATTATTCATAAGTTTTACTGCCTTCATCAAAGAAAAAATTTCTACAAGAAAGTCAAATTAAATTTTTATCAGCGTTTGAAGGTCATATTTTTACAGTACGATTTGTCACATAGACATTTTCTTATATTGTTGTAATTCATAAACAAAAAACTGTGGATACGTGAAATTTGAACCATGTTTATTTTATCAATCCCCATACATGATAAAATGTTCAAAACATTTTGACTCTTTTATAGCTGTTTGCAGACATTTTCAATTTTTTTTTCTATAACTGACAATAAAATTGTATTTTATCAGGTACCATAAAAATTTAATACAAGCCTCCTGATATATTGTTATTACAACAGTTGATAAATATTATAAATACATAGGTATGCACAATTTTTTTTTTACAATTATTTAAATTTCAAATTTTGACAAAATTTATTATTTAAAAATTATTTTGTAGTTAAAAACTTATAAAATGTTCAACTTTTATAGCTAAGGATTGAAATTTTAAAACAAGGTTCCACGTAAATTGGATATATTATACAAATTACTTTATTCACAATAATATCTTCAAATATATTTAGTAATAACATAGGCTGACTGACTGTCTTCGCTCAGAATCGTTTTTCTTATACAGTGTCATTAAAACATTGAATTCAAATTTAACACAATCCATTACACTGGCCACTTGTAACCTACTGTACACCAGAGCAACACCTACTTTCCCACTTTATTTTAATATTGCACACAAGAATAATTAAAATTGGTTCATTTGTGATTAAAAAATCAAAATATACTAAAGATTATTCCAATTCAGGGTATTATGTTTACACACAATACTTATTTATGAACTGTAAAACAAAATGGTTGGTAAAATAAGTAACACAACAAATTGTTTAATTCGATTTATTTCCTATAAATGTGATATCCCTCGTACACACCATTATTAATCAAATTAAATATGACCAGTCTAGTTGTAAGGAGAAATATTAATGATTTGAAGTTTCTATATAAAATAGTAAACGGTCTTATAAACTGTCCTGAGTTACTCAGTAGCTTAAATTTTAATGTTGCTCAATGTCGAACTAGATCCAAAAAAAAATGTTTTACATTCAATTTCAAAGGACAAATTATGCACTTGTCTGGCCTTTAAATAGATTAATGAAATTAGCTAATGATGTCCAGGTTGGCTTATTTCATTTTCATGCTTTTGATGGTTTTTGTGATTATACTACCCATTATACATAGTATTATATTATATATTATATTATTAATTTATATTATTTATAACTTAATATTTTTATTATTATTATTATTATTATTATTATTTTATAATTCTCTTATTTGTTTTTGTGATTATCTTACTGTCATTTCAGTCTACTAAATGGATTTAAGTTTACTAATGTAATAACTATTAATTTGTTATTGGGTTCATCCCGTTTAAATTAAAATAAATAAATCAGTATGTTTGTAATAACAAATGCTGACTTAAGAGGACCTTACACACGCAACAGGTAATGTCTCAGTCTTACATTTGTAGAACATCTTAGCTTATTTGTGTTATTTTTAGCTGAGTAGGTATATAACATGTAATCAAACATAAAGGATAGAATTTGTGTTTGTATATTGTGTGTTAGTTTGTTAACTGACCATTATAACTTTTAAATTTTAGGTATTAAACATTCTCCACTCGACTAAAAAATAAAATTTAGTAAGAAACAATATGACATAAAAAAAAAATGTTCTCAATGTATAGTATTTTACCTTCAATTTTTATAATAGATAGATTTATTATATAGATATATATGATAATTAATGTTTAGTGGTTAATTCACTATAAACTAAAAACTGATTATTATTTTATGTTGTAAGTTTCCAAGACAGAAACAACATGCATGTGGATGTTGTCCTTTTAAGTATTATGCTACTCCTAGAGAAGTTATTATTTTTAGAAATTACTGCTATTGTACAACAGAGTGTAACAGGAAGCCTAAACAGATTCAATAACTTTTGTTCTAATCAATCTTTTTAATTTTTTTTTTATATATTATAATTTATATTCACTTGCGTTACACGTATAATATAAAAAAAAAGGTGGGTAAGTGGATGTCGCTTTGCTGTACAGTAGGTTACAAGTGGGTCACTGTATAATGGATGCTATTAAATTTGAATTCAATGATACAATATTTTTGTATAAGAAAAACGATTCTGAGCGAAGACGGTATGTCAGTCTAGGTTTAAGACATATTATATACATATCTATGGTATTAAAAAAAAATTGACCTATAATAAATTCCAAATTAATCATATCACAATATCCATTAGGTACTTATAACACGTTATACATCAATAACAAACCCTGATACTATCATAGATATATAATATAGTGTACTTTAGAAGTTTCAAGTACCCACGAATAGTATTATACACTCACAACAAAATAACTAAAACAGGTATGCTAGGTTTTTTAATATGTAATTTCGTCCCAAATTTGAACTTAAAATGTCTGTAAAAAATAACTGTGCTCATATATTTTTTAGATTTTTTGGCTACAGTATGAACTATTTATGAGAATCTTTTTTTTAAATTTTCAATCCTTAACTATAAAAACTGAACATTTTATAATTTATTAATTAGAATGATTGATAATTTACGAGATTTTGATAAATTTTGTCCAAATGCGATCTTTAAATGCTTATAAAAAAAATTGTGCCTATGTATTTTTAATATTTTTCAATTGCTATTGTAACAATATATCAGGAGCCTTGTATTAATTTTTTACACTTTTTGGCCCAACAGATAAAACTTAATTGATATTTATAGAAAAAAAAAACTAAAAAAATTGAAAACTGAAAATGTCCGTAAACGGCTCAAAAAGAGTCAAAATGTTTTCAAAATAATTGTAAGGTGTATAAGAAATGCAATAATATAAACATTCAGTGAAATTTTCATGTATCTACAGTAATTCGTTTTGTAATTACAACAAAATAAGGCAATCGCTACATGAGAAATCGAGTGAATATCCAATGTTGTAAAAATTTGAATTTCAAACGCTCATAAAAATTTAATTTGACTGTCCGGTAGAAATTTTTTATTGATAAAGGTAGACAAACTTATGAGTAATCTTGTATTACATTTTCAAATCTTAGATTTAAAAACAAAAATTTTTATGAATTTTAACTCGAAATAATTTGCAAATTTTTGTGATTTTTCCAAATTTTGTCATTTTTTGAACTTTAAATGCTTAAAAAAAAAACTGTGACTTACGATTTTTAATATTTTTCATCTGTCATTGAAACAATATAGTATGAGCCTTGTATTAAATTTTCAAGTATTTTTACTCAACAAATAAATTTTTATTGATATTCATAAAAATAAAAACTAATAAAATTGGAAACTGAAAATGTCCCTAAACAGTTCAAAATAAATCAAAATATTTTGAAAATGTTACCGTGTATAGAAAATGCAAATATAAACAACCACTGAAAATTTCATGTGTTTACGGTCATTTGTTTTAAAGTTACACCAAAAACCAAAATCGATTTTCTCGAAAACAGATTTTGCGTAAAAATTCCCGTTTTTCCTTAATTTTTCTTGGCGCTTTTGAAAAGTACTGGGAATTTTAAATTTTGACCTCCCCAATGCACCAACGATATTCACTTTCCAATCGAACAAGATACTGAAGACGAAAATCGAAGCATTATTTCGACTACTTATTGTGTACACAGACACAAAAAAATAAAAAAAAAAAACACACATCATTGTAAAATCAATACATTCATCGTTACACTGAGAATCTAAAAAAATTATTTTTATTTTTTAATAATGAAAATAAATTTTATGGGAAAATTCAAAATAGCCAATTTGTGAATCTGATTATAAGAATAATTTTGATGGAAAAAACATTTATTTAAGTTAAGTAGTTTAGTAATATTATTTTTGGGAATTTGCTAGCATGAGTATATTTCTTAAATTATTTACTAATCATATAATTTTAACAAATATTGTCAAATGTTTAAATAGCATCTTTTTTTTTTTTTTGTTAGGTCTTCCTGTTACAACCTGTATAAGTTAAAATATCAAAATGTATAAGTATTTATGGTTTTTAGGTTGAATAGAAATTAATAAATTAATTAATATTTCATAATCTCAATAATCTAAGTAAAATAATAAGACACTAGTATTTATGAATTATTTGAATGGTATTATAATATTGTTTACATTATCTTACACCCAATTCTGTTATATTATAATATATTCCCATATAAGCCTGGTAACTTGTAAGTAATATGAAAACAGTCTGTAACACAGATACCCACTATACGGGATGAAAAATCAGATAATATTTCTGTGACAAATAATATAGATGATTTGAACTTAAAACTGTATGTATAGGTAATCCACATAATAAAATAAAGAGCAATTTTACCTCTTCTAATTCTTTTCCAACAGTCTTTAATAAAATGCATAAGCACTCTAGTGGTTCTTCAACATGTTTAGTGATTAATTTATCGATGCGATTCATCATAATATTTGGAGTAAGAATATTTTGTTTGAATAATTCACCCATAAACCTAAAAATATAGTATAAAAAAGTTATTTTGATAACATTTGTTTATATTACACTTTATTTTTACCGGCAATTTCTAACAGAACGTTCATGTGATGTTCTTTTATATTTTTCATATTCAACTTGAAGTTTTTTTTTCTTTTCCTGAAAAAAATAATAAATACAAATTAACAATGGTCGTACTTAATGGTGTTGGTATTTTATGAACATAACTAGATCTTTGCACACAGTGAGTTTCTTAGCAAAATCCATTTCCTGGGCCTTGTCTATGTCAAACTCTCGTTCACAATTACTTATAACTAAGTTCTTAAAAGTTACTTTGTTACCATTGTTAGACATAACTTCTACAGATTGCATAGCTGAACATAAAGATGAACAAAGAGGTGCAAAACCTTGTTTTTCGATTGCCTGGAATTTAATAAGAAAATGAATTCTATTTAATTCATGTAAACACAAATAAACAATACAATAATAAATAAGACAATAATAAAATGGTATGAAGAATGGTTAATTTGATAAACCAAAGCATGTATTGGGTAGAATTTGTAACTATAAAATTATTATTACCTACTACTTTAAATTCACTATTAAAAACTTAAAAACCCACATAGATGAATTATGCAATACATATAAAATAGTAAACATAATTATAAAAATGGATTCAAATGTACAAAAAATTGTTTTTGCAGTTAAATCACACGTATCTATCATAATGAAATAAATGATTCAACAATTGTCTATAATAAATAATAATTATACCCATTGGTTAATACAAAATATTTTACACTTAATATAATTTTATATATATGGTACCTTTTCAAAAACTATTAAAACAGTGTTCTCTAATAATTCCATTGAATCTATGGGCAACCTTTTAAAATCCTCAATTATTGAATAAATAGTATCTGGAGATATTACATTTATAATATTTCGAACAGTTTTGTTTATTTCCTGTAAAAATATAAATTACATAATACATATGCCCAGAACACATAACAATAATATTGTTTTATTTTTAAAAAATGTCAACATTGTCATTTAAATTGAATAGATAACTTTTTGTTATGCCCTTAATTAGTTAATTTAACTTAGAAAAATATAATTGAACTGTTTATTATAATCAACTAAAAAAATAATGAATAAATAGTGTACTAATGAGTAATGGTACCTTACTCCCTTAAACACGATTTAGTGAATCATTGTTATCAATTAATATTTATTATTGAAACATCAAATTAATCAAATTTTTGTAATTCTACTGTTTGGGCAAACTTATTTTTAAAAATTTGAGAACGATAGCTAAATCAGAATTTAACACTTTTAATTAAGATTAATAGACATTATTTATATCTGAATGGTAACCATTGGAGTAAATTAATTTAACATAAATTTGCTAGGTACCTACTAGAATTAGGATTAGGGAAGTGCAAGTACAAAGTAATTATTTACATGTATGAAAGTTATGTAGGTACCTGTAGGTAGGTACCTACCTACTTGTAAAGAATAAACAGTTATTTATATAACTTTAAAAAGTAACTCGTAATTTATTAGTATTGTAACTATTTACAAAAGATGCATCGATTTATATATAATTTATTAAGTTACATTTAAATAATGATGTTGTCTTATATTATAAGTCTTTGTAATATTTACCTTATAATTTTGTCTGGTTTTTGAGTGTACTAAATTACTTTCACTTGCCAATTTATTGAATTGTGGTTGGGACACTTTTCGAAATTTTTTGAATCCTCTATTATTTATATTTTCAACTTCACGGCCCAGAGTAGGATCAAATATTCTAAGAGTTTCTTCCTTTACAGATCTAGAAGCTTCAGGGATTTGCATTGCAGTAGTTGGTGGTTGCTGTGGTACTTGTTTCAAAGGTTGTGTATTAGGCACCATATCCATTGGTTGAGACTGTATAAAAAGAGATTTCAATGTGAATTTTGAACATTACTCATATTAGATACAGGAGGATTCTGTGCTGCTGTTATGACTTATTAGTCAATACTATAAGCTGTAGAACTGTAGATGGTGAAGGTTGTGAGTAGATTTCATGGTGAAAAAACCATTGAAATTAATGTAAATACTTAGAAAAATGTCATTGTGTAGGTATAACCAGTGTCTAGGAGTAACTTAACTCAAGTTACAAGTTACAGTAACAAAAATTAGTTTTTAGATTATTTTTTATGGTAATTTAACTACAATTTATTTTATGGAACTCATAAGTAATTTAAGTTACTTTTTTTAGTGAAATAATTACTAAATTAAAGCTAATGGCCCATGTCACCAATGCTATAATGATCAATTAAAAAAAAAAATTACTTAATTAGGTATTCATTTCTTTTTTTTTTAATACATTTTAAGAGCCAATTGGTTAAAAATAAAAAGTAAGTTGTTAACATAATTGGATATATTACTGGGCTTCAGAATAGGATAAATGAGCCATATAGAGCCATGTGCATTATATGTTCAATAAATTTGAAATATTTTTGCCCCAAGCAGACCTAATAAGATCTACTATGAGTCAAACATGGTCGAATAATATTTCCATTCTTCGTGTTCACTGGGATGAAGAAATAAATATAGAAATTATTTTCAATCAATTCATTAACAATTCCAAAGTGTGGAAAAATACATTTGCTTAGTAAAATATACAACTTTAATAAATAAAGTATCATTTTCCAATTATTTTTTTTTTAATATTGTCTAGATTTTTCATGATACCTACTATATTATTAAAATGCTATAAGATACAAGACATTAAATAAAGATGTATGGTAATTGTTTAACAAACAATTTAAGGAAAATAAAAATAATAAATATATGGCAAGAGTCAAGCAAAAATGTACATAAATATCTACAAAATATGCCAATGCTAATCAATTAATGATTGAATGAAATTTTAAAATGTTCTTACCTTTAAGTTTGATCATTATCCTATATAAACCCATAGGTAATACACTCTAATATTAAACTAATATGAATAAATAACATTATAATGAATGATAGTTGTAAGCAGTTATAACTGTAATTGAAATTTGTTGTGGTACATTTAAAAAATCGATATATTTTTTTGTGTTACCTAAGGGCTAGGAGCATTAATATGTTGCATGAAGAATTTATTAAGTATTTTTATTTTTTTTTGTGTATTATAGACAGAATTAGGACTTATCACATGATCCTATGGTGTTTATTTTTAAGTTAATACGTTCTAGTAAGTCATAGCAATTCATTATGCTGTTTGATATTTTAATAGGAATTTAAATTCATTTTTGTCATATAAAACTCTTAGTTTTAGTAGATTAAAATATACTTCAACATTCGTAGGTATACTCTGAATGTGGAATTATTCTTCTATAGCATTTAAATGAAAGAAATCTGGGGAAATTATTTGGAATATTAGATAACTCAACTTACGATGCTTGACAAGAATTGTGAAAATCGAAAACATTTTCAAATTATTTTGTTATTAAAAATATTTAAATATTCAATTTTTATAGCTAAGAATTGAAATTTTAAAACAAGGTTTCTCATAACTAGTCCTTACTTCGTCTTCAGACATTATGCGCCTTCTTTTTAATCTTCGATCAGGCCATATTTTAAGGATGTTTGGACCGTTTGTCCGTTTTGACAGGCACCATTCATAATATATACATAATGTATAATAAATAATATTCTTTATTTCATTTAATATTGACTCGTGCGGCGTGAACGTAGAGTAGTTTTTCATAATCTTCCAGTTATTTGTTAGTATGTTATACTCTGGTAGTTTGTAATTATCATATACAGCTTCAAAATTCTTTAAGAAATAATAATAACTTAAATTGTGTACAACGTAAGTGACCCTAAAAGGATATAGTTCCTTAAATGTATATTTAGTTGTACCCGAATTAATACTTACGTTTATTCTTGTTAAGGTCAGCCAACCAACCACGATACCCAGCAACACGTCATAATCTTTAGTTATGCGTCCAAACAAAACGGAGAGAACTTGCCTTGCAACGTCCGCTCTTGTACCAAATCGATTTATACTACATAGGAAATTATTTACATCTATATCAGAAATCGTTGCCAGCGGCTTATTTAAAAAGTGAGACGTGAACATCCTCACTACACACGTCGTGAGACTTCTAAATTCCATGGTTTGCGTTAGCAGTTAGCACTTTAATTTATTCAAAACACAATTACTCGACAACAAGTCAGTAGTCACTATAAGGTTAGGTTAGTCGGCAGTAGTCGCTACTCACGAGTCACAAACGACAGTACGAGACAAACCAGCCACCAATAACCAATCCGCACTCGTAATAGTCGTAATTTATTTGTAAATTAAACACTAATAACGAGAATCAGACATTTTCAAATTCGAAATTACCAACTTAAGAGAGCAAAAATCCCACCAATCTATTCGCAACTAATATCATGATACCGACCTATTGCCCGCTATTAGCAACAATAAATTGTCGAACTGCATTTTCTATTTTCATGTTCCAATATTATTATTCTTGTAGTCTTGAGTCTTCGAGGTACGATTTCCCCGCAGCTTCTGGACACTATCGGTCTGGACGTAGGTCGGCGTCTGACGCGGCCGTGCTGTTCCACTGTTGGACGCTGCAGGGAAACCGTAGCTTTAAAATGTTAATAATAATTTACTAATTTAGTTATCTAAACATCAAACAATACAATTAATATTGAAATTCGTTTAACCACAGTAACGGTCGACGTCTATAACATTGCCCTGGTCGCCGGTGTCGACTACTCGTCCACATAATAATTAACCTAACCTTTCTCTCTGTCTTACAAACGCATAACATAGAAAATTGTACTCTCAGCAGATCACGTTTAGCTGTGTTAGTTTAAAAATTAGTGTGATTTGATGTCTTATACAAATTAAAAGTAAAATTATTATCTAGTGAATCTTGTAAGGTTTTTTTATATTTTAACTTTAAAGCAAGTTATGAGTATTTTAAAATTGTGAATGGTTTGTGCATTTTAAAATACTCATAACTTGCTTTAAAATTAAAATATAAAAAAACCTTACAAGATTCACTAGATAATAATCTTTCCTTTAAATTTTATAAGATGTCAATTAACTCTAATTTTTAATCTATAGAGCTAGAGATGTAAGCTTGACAGTTTTCCACTTTATTTGAAAACTTTATTTTCAATGATTTTTTTTTACATAATTATTAATTGTTGAGGTTTTACGGTTGTTATGTTAGTTAAATGTTTATTATTTAATTGAGAATTAAATTACTATGAATATGAACTAAAATTAAAATATAATATATAGGTAGGTTGTAGGTACCTACCTATAATATATGTTAAATAAAATATATTTATCAATTATAAATAGTTCTGACTTATATGGTCTTGTGTTAAGACTAGGTACATTGTAATTTGTAAGAAATACCTAATAACTTATAACTAATCATACAAAGTAGTTAGTGTAAAATTCAAGAAATAACTCAATCAATAAATTAGGAATAGGTAGGTACGTTTATACCCTTAACATTTAAAATTGAAGTAAAAATACAATTTTTTTAATAATATAGATAAAAGTGCACAGTTATTGCCGATATAAATTTATTTGTATTATGCGTTTCCTATATTAGGTATGTTTAATAGTATAATATTATTTATTAAAATATGTTAATGGTAATACAGTTTAAACTTTAAATATAACTATGTAGGTTAAATATACTATAACTAATAACTATATAATATCAAAGAATATATTATTTGATAAGAAATTAATATGAGAAATTAAAAAATGTAGGTAGGTACATCATTACTCTCTAACCCTGGTTATAATGTAAGGCTATACCTACTTACTACTTAGTATTAGTTGTTATTATGATGAATTGGCTACAAACATAATAATATAAAATATTCATAAACAATTATTATTTATTCATATTTTATATAAGTATGAAAAAAAACTACGCTGGCCATGTAATAATATGTGTGTTATTGATTTTATTTTAATCGATACTAGAAACCAACCTATTAAATTTATTTATTTATTATTAATGTTTATATTTCAATTTTGTTTAAAATATATTTTAATTATATTATACTCCACAGTTTTAACTTTCTTGCGAATAATATTAAATTTTTCCGATTGTCGTTTTAATTTTTTAATTTCTTTAAGTTTTCCAAAATTCTTTTTAACTTTCCTTACTTTCTTTAAGTTTTTGCAAAATTGTTCTTTTTATTTTCAATATAAACCATAATACCGTTTTAGATACATATAGGTGCACACATCAACAATGAATGCAATTTTAATTGAACAAAAGCTACTATTTATCAGAACACGGATCCAAAATAGTGTTGTACGTACTTCGATGTTTCATAGCTATTGGACAATATGGAAAAGTTAATGAGTCCACTTGATATTAAGAAATTATTTCAGCTCAGCCAAATGAAACTTGGTACCTATCTATAAACAGTATAAACCAAATAACTAATAAGTAAGACAATTTTCTGTATTTTGTAAATGCATATATATAATATTATTTTTGTTTGGTATTTATTTTTAGTAGGTAGCATATAATAATATATAAGTATAGGTATAGATTTACACTTATTAGATAAATTAGCTAAAGCTTAGAGCAAGGGTCGGTAACTGGCGGGGAACCACTGAATTAAAATAAATGGACGGCAAAACTATTTTACTTTAATGCTGATTCATTTTTCATTATTTTTCTCTGTATTTAGACCATTAGCATGATAAACAAAAGGTTTTCTGGACCAACAAAGTTTTTTTTTCAAATCCTCCGGACCCCCCAGAAACTAATTACCGATCCCTGGCTTAGAGGGTGACCTGTGAGAGTGACGGATGATAATTCAGCGACCAGAGTTTTTCAGCGATTTTGTTTTAGACGAGAACGAAAATATTGTCCGCTGACCGCTGCACATCGTCCCTATTTTATTCGTAATGAGTAAAATAATTATTGTACCTATTTAATTTAATATTGTCATGCCTAACGTCTTCATCTGACTGTTAAACACATCACAGACTATCGCCGGCCGGCCTCACACACAAACATTGTTATCAGACTTTTTACTGCAATTTTTTTTCTTATTATTTAAAATATGCTGTTGTGTTTATAATTTTTTTATAATGATATTATGTTTTGGTGTGGAAATTAATTCAACAGCGCGTATCGTATTTTTAATTTCTCCTTTGAGTGAGCTAAAATTATTTATTGCATTATTGGTATTATATAGGCGTTAATCTCTGTGTTTGAAAAAATCACGTTTCTTATTAATATTATTATTTTATGTTACACCCTATAATTACCGCTAATATATTATAAGACACATCCACTATCCATATTCTACCTCTACGTATCTATCATCATGTGTGCAAAACGCAACTGTGTTCATTGTATTTTTATAAGATGTAACCCTCAATATTATATTATCATAGACTTAAAAACTCTCTCGTTACCTATAACAACTTCAACTTAATAATTACGCTGCAACAGCTTAAATACCTGTCTATTCTAATTATTTGCAATATAGTATTATTATATCATTGTCAATTATTTATTATTACTTTAATATAACATATTATAGAGCCAGAGCCATATTGCATTTTTCTTTTAAGGGGCCTGCACGCGACCTGTTTTTTTGCTCAAAAACATGCCTTACAGGAAAAACTCTCACGCCTCGTAGATTGGTCCGATTTCCGTAATTTTTTTTTTGTTAGATAGAGGAAGACTTCTTACAGGGCGCATTGGACTTGGATTTTCAACATTATTTTTCTAAATCATATGTTACAAGTCTGAATTTAATCAATTTTTACAACTTTTTAGTTTTTGTATAATTTTTTGTTTTTAGCGACGTAATCAAAAATCGAAGTCCAATGCGCCCTGTAAAAAATATTCCTCTATCTAACAAAAAAAAAATTACGGAAATCGGACCAATCTACGAGGTGTGAGAGTTTTTCCTGTAAACTGTGTTTTGACCGATATAATACACCCTATCAACCCCCCCTAAATAGGTATTGGGTAGTAGATTAGTGGAAAAGTCTTATAATTGAGGTGGCAACTAAAATATAAAATTTAATTTTCAAATTTTATAGAATTGCGGAAAATTTGAAAAATCGCGAGCAGGCCCCTTAATCGTTGTTTAACTATACGTATTTTATTAATTGTTCGCCCAAAAAAGACTATACTTAGGTACCTATTGCAGAATTCATCTGTGGGCCGAGTCCCGTATATTTTCATTAATGATTTCTTATTATTCTTTCGTTATAAACTTATAATTCATAGTATGCTATGATTAATTTGTGTTTTTTTATTATTTGAATTAAAAATATTATTATACAGCAACATATTTTATACTAATAAAAACTACACACAGTAACACAATACATATAAACACATAAACCCATTTACCCACTTATACCCACCATGCACTGCACTCGCTGGTTTTGTTAAGCAACCCTGTCCACTACCTTCGAACTACTATTATATATTATATGTATTGTGAAGAGTCTCGGACAGGTTTGAATGGAAGTCGATGAATAGATGAGGATCCTGTTGGTAGTTGGTGTTGTAGTGGTTGGTGACATAGAAATAGGATTTTAGTAATCATGTGGATGTTGAATAAAATTAGAGAAATAATAATAATAATAGTAATAACATAGTTATAGTAGTTATAGGTGAATATAGTTATAGTTATAGATATAGATATAATTATAGTTATAAATATAGTATTAGGAGTTAGGACAGTGTTGAATTTAAATTAATATCCAGCTATATTTAAAATTACTGTTATAATAATATCAATACTTTTTATTAACTATTCCCAGTCCCGTCACATGGTAGTTATAAATTCAGGGAGTAAAAACGGGTAACCCTCCTTAAATTGTACCCATTCTCAAATCCCAAACCCAATTTGACCCACTTTTATACCCCTTTACTCTCACCCGTAAATAATTGTACCCGATTTCGGACGCGAAATCCACAAACAATTTAACCCGGTTTTGAAAGCAAAACCCATAACCCATAAGCCGCGACCAACTTATCCCACCTGTGCACCCCATACCCTAAGCCGCTTACAATTGTACCCGGTTTCGGACGCGAAACCCGCAAACAATTTTACCCGGTTTTGAACGCAAAACCCATAACCCATAAGCCGCGCCCAACTTAACCCACCTCTGCACCAGTACCATCAGCCCACTAACAAAAAATTGTACCCGGTTTCGGACGCGAAACCCGCAAACAATTTTACCCGGTTTTGAACGCAAAACCCATAACCCATAAGCCGCGCCCAACTTAACCCACCTCTGCACCAGTACCATCAGCCCGCTAACAAAAAATTGTACCCGGTTTCGGACGCGAAACCCGCAAACAATTTTACCCGGTTTTGAACGCAAAACCCACAACCCGCGCGCAATTTGGCCCACTTTTGTACACCATAAACGCCCTACCCTCAAATAATTGTACCCGGTTTTGGACGCGAAACCTGCAAACAATTTTACCCGGTTTTGAACGCAAAACCCCTAACCCGACCGAAACATTTTTACTCGTTTTGACTACCTGGACTTATATAATACCATGTGACAAATAAAAATTGCAACAACGCCTGCAGAGCATCGCTTGTCTCTTTTCAGAGGCTGTAACGCACTTAAATTCAACACAAGTAAGCTGGAAATGGGCGAATGCCGTGAAAGTTAAAAATTTAAAGTTAAAACCTATATATTCAATGAATCATTGGGTACATATTTATTTTATTTTATTATATTTTAAATTAAAGTATCTATTCGCGTGAAGTACAGTGTTCGCAATACCAATCTATAAAATTAATTAATTTTATTGTAGTCGATCGGCGTTCGCGCGTTTTCGCTTACGATGTGGATTAGGCCTACCGGGGATACCACAATAAAAAAAACGCGCCACGTGTAATACCTCATGGTGGTGTGGAAACGTACACAAACTTGTCGTACATCATAACCAAAGTTGCGATAATATATATTAAATTACGTATATACGGTATTCCTATAATAGCAGGGCGATTATTTTATCGGTAAACACCCGTTTCAAATAATTATTAAATATCAATTCGATAACATTATTCATATCGACACAGACGAGACGTATTGATGTATTTTAAAGCACTACAAAACAATCACAGCTAAAATCACCCTACATTATATCATAAACCTACGAATCGTTCTGATCGATCGAGCATTGATTCAATATTTAAGAATCGTTTATTTTCGTTTGTTGAACGTAAACATAATATGATTTCTTTCTACAGACCACAAGCACTGCATAATTATTTACTCGATACATAAGTAAAACACTGCAGTCATCACTCAATAGCTTTCAACACACTAGACGAGTAATTAATATTTTAGACCAAAATATAATATCGATTTGATTTCTGTAATTGTATACTATTATAGTTCGAACGATCTCAATATATTTTAGAATTCCTGGTTATTATAACTATTATATGATATTATGATCAACATCGGAAAAAACTGTTTCCTGCTTGGTCCAACTTTACCTACACACTACATAGTACACAACCTGCATTATAATATTATATATGTGTGTGGCCTATCTGTTAAAGTAAAATACGTGAAAATGTTTATACATTATATTGTATTATCATTATGAGCAACACATTTTGAAATCCAACGTCCGAACTCCGAATGTATGAATTTAAAGAGGACGAGTGAACACACAACCGATATACAAACCATAAACCATCAACCAATGTACCTATATTACAATTTATAATTTACTATATATCCCGACCGTTCGAATAGTTCAAAGTCCAATACATGACTGCAATAATATTCGCTTATCCAATGAACGGTGTGGTGCGAAATAAGAATTACCGGTATTTAACCGGAATTTGCAATCGCCCATTTATATTACGAATTACCTTTTTTTATTTGAAATATACATTTTTTTTAAATTTGAGATATTATAACGATATTATGTTAGGTATTGCCAGTTCAAGCCACAGCACAGTATAACTTACTTCATAGTAATTACTAATTACTGTTCAATTGTTAAGACTACTTAAGGCACGTGCGATGCACAAATTACCAACCAATTTTTTTACCCAGAGGATTAATGATGCGCCAACGACAAACTCCGTTTTGAATAACCCTGTATAATTACACTAGCTAGAATATATACAGTTTAAATTTATAAAAAAATTTCAAAAGTTCGAATAACATTCAAGTTTGAGTATTAAAATATTAAACGTACCTACCTACATAAAATATTAAAAAATTATTTAAAAAATGTAAAACATAATTATAAATAATACTAATTATAACACGAAATTGAAAATATAGGTACCAATAAGTAATAATTATTTATTGTATTTAGTTTAGTAATTATAAAAAAAGAGGTAATCATTTGAAGTATACTTAAGATAATAATTTCGACATAAGTGACGATGAAGATTTTAAATATTCTATAATATCTTCCAATGATATTTGATCTAATATTTCTTTTTCAACCCACGTACAAATGAAATGAAATGCATAACTAAATAGTTTGTTGATAAACAGTAAACACAAATGTAATAAACAAAGAAAAACAATGAGTTAATCTGAACAGTGTACAGTCAGCGGAGGCATGAAATATATACATTTATTCTGTGGTGGAGGTCCATGTTCTTATTATATTACGTTCATGGTCCATGTGACATAACGATAACGTGTTATCAGAATATCTGAGCGAACGGTATTAAATTGTTCCAGCAATGCCAGTGCATCTTTATTCTGTACACGAACCAATTCGACAAAATGTTATGTCATCGCTGCGGCGCAATTGCCGTATACACTTTTTTGTACCTACCTTAATATCATCAGTCACAATTGACCCTTTTTGAATAGCATAACTTTTTTTATTTCCGAATGGGCCACTTGATTATAAAATTGTAATTATTACTTTTTAAAACATAAAATATATTTAATTAATATGCATACTATGCTGGTATGTTATAATATTATACTATAATGATTAAACTGAAAGCAATATATAATATTGTTGCCAAATTGGAAGATACCAACAAAAATACACCTGCGACAGTAATGTAGGTAAATAGCCTATAAAGAGTTCCGTGTAATCGTTATAAATTATAATAAAATAATTGAAAGTCTTGAAACTATTCAAACTAATATGTTAAATACCTATTGCCATTGTACATTTGAAAAATAAATAAATAATAATACACATCTCATATTCTGACGAGGCAGATTCATTAACTAAGATTTTCAAGGTAGGAACTATTTATGAGAAACCTTGTTGAAAATTTACAATCATTTGAACTACACAGGTACAATTTTTGTTTGAAAGTTCAAATGTTAACAAAATTCTATAAAATATTAAAATCACGAAAAATTGCATATCATTTTGAAGGCTGAAAAATTATGAAATGATTAGTTTATTAGGTATAAGATAGCTAATGATTGTAAATTTTAAACAAGGTTTCTCGGTTAGGTTCGGTTTCATAGGTATTCCTATAATAGCAGGGCGATTATTTTATCGGTAAACACCCATTTCAAATAATTACCTATTAAATATCAATTCGATAATATTATTCATATCGACACAGACGAGACGTATTGATGTATTTTAAAGCACTACAAAACAATCACAGCTAAAATCACCCTACATTATATCATAAACTTACGAATCGTTCTGATCGATCGAGCATTGATTCAATATTTAAGAATCGTTTATTTTCGTTTGTTGAACGTAAACATAATATGATTTCTTTCTACAGACCACAAGCACTGCATAATTATTTACTCGATAAATAAGTAAAACACTGCAGTCATCACTCAACAGCTTTGAACACACTAGACAAGTAATTAATATTTTAGACCAAAATATAATATCGATTTGATTTCTGTAATTGTATACTATTATAGTTCGAACGATTTATTTAATAGAGGTATATTATTAATTACTTAAGACTTATATTACCTCGATTTCAGAATAAAAAGTATTAGTAAGTAGTAACATATTTCGACAACTTTCATTTAAACATTATTGGAGTGAATTTTATAGCACATAATATTGGTAAATATAATATTGTAGGTATTTTAAATGCTTCAAGTTGGTACCCAAGAATAATAATTTTAATTATAACAATAAATTTTCCCCTCAAGCAAAATCACTGACTTCTTAATCACGCATACCATGTTTTAAGTCTTTCAAATGTACTATTATTATGCTAAGTATTATAGATTGTATATTTATTGTAAAAATAAAAAACAAAAAATTATAACAAAATACCTAACTAAAAATGTTATTTTTTGTTTAAATATCTAATTTCGTCCATGTTTTAACTTAAGACATCATCTATAAAAAAACAAACTAGATGTGTTTATATTATGTTTTAAATGTTTTTGTTCTTTTTTAACTACTTATAAGAAACCTTGTTTTATTAAATGTTCAATCTTAAGTTATAAAATTTGAACATTTTATAAATTGATTGATAGGTAACTAAAAAATAACCATGTGTGTTACCAGTACGCGCGCGGGAAGTTAAACTTCTTTTGAATGGTACACGTGAGTGAGTGAAAAAGAAAGAAAAAAAATATTAATTAATTTAAAAAATGAGAAGAAGTATCCGGCATTATTTATTATTGATAGTCTTATTATTTTTTTTATATTTTTATTTGACAGATGTATGGATAATTGTTTGTAGTATTGTTTTTATCCAGACAATAGATTTGTGAGTGAATAATAATAATAATAATAATAATAATAATAATAATAATAATAATAATAATAAATAAATAATAATCGATCATTAATTATTCATATTAATTAGTATGGCCCGATTATAATATATATTACTAGCTGATCCCTTGCACTTCGTTTCCCGTTAAATGTATCAACTCAATATGAGTTATGACTCAAACTTTGTTCAATTCGTTATTCAATATTCGGTGTATGGTGTTCAAAATTTATCTTATCTTTTCCGTTGCCCGGAATAAAAATTCTGAATCGCAGCAGTACATTATCAGGTAGGCAATCTACCTGCGGTAGATCGCGGACCCCGTGCTGTTTGTACGGAAGTGTATGATTTAACTCTAAATTATCAAAGTTATACCAAGTTTATTTTGATATAATACGGTGGATTAATATAACAAATTTGGTTGCTCGTAAAAAATCACAACTCTTAAAAAAATTATGATTGTTGAACTCCTTTTGGGTGTAACTTGCTGGGGTAAGTGAAACTCAGCCACCCTGGTAGGCAATGTTCAATAATTTGATTTGATGCAAGCTTGTACCTGATCTGCCCGAATAACCAATGGCAACCAATAAATAAATGCTAATTTCTAATGTAGACTGTAACCAATGGCAACTATTAATAAATATAAATAAAATTTCCAATTTCCATCTTGAATCTCATTGTCCCTGTTTGAGCACCTATTTAAAATGCGAATTTCAAAAAATCCTTTCTTAGCGCACGTCTACATCATAATAGCCATCTGTATGCCAAATTTCAGCCAGATCTGCCCAATGGTTTGAGCTGTGCGTTGATAGCAGTCAATCAGCTTACTGTTTTATTTATACAGATATATATTATATAATATATATATATTATATTATATATTATAATATATAGTATATATTAATATAGTATATATAATATATATTATAATTTTATAATATATAATAAAACAACATTACCATGACAATATTTATTTATTTACGGACATGTACGCTTTCGCGTTCGTACGGTCGCCCGTTCGCTTTTTTTTCCTCACTACCGTGCGTAAAGAAGTATAACTTCAATAATTTGCACATTTTTGAGATTAATTTGATGAATTCTGTCAAAATATGAAATTTAAATGCTTACAAAAAAAAAATCGTGCATAGTTACGTAGGTATCTTTTATATTTTTGAAATACTATTATAATAACTTATGAGGAACCTTGTGTTAAATACTTGTGTAATCTGTCCAAAAATAGTACGGCGAAATTGATTGAATTCCATTTGTGTACATCAAGAGACGCGTAAACCGTCAGTTGTTGTGTTCTACGATTTTTTTATATGTTCCTTGACGTACACCCTTCGACGTCGATTTGCATTGACTCTTGTGGGAGCTCGGTAATTTGAGCCATAGCACATAGAGGCAAAGAGTAATATTACTCCATGATGATATTAGTAAAGATCTCTTGTCGTCAACACAAACTGTAATAGCTCGTATTTTATTATTGTACATAATAATTAAACGATAACGACAAGTCAAACGCCAAAAGAATTAGCATAAAACCGGCCTACTAAGTCTTGACAAGAACACTAATCTATAATACTATCTGGGTCCGTTGAGTTCAATCTATTTTGGCCCAAATGCGCTAACGAGGTGATCGCAGTCGACTTCCGAACACGCATTATGATAATATTATGTAAATAGTGATCAATTAATTTTTCTGTTGACGATTATAATTATTATTCTCACGTCATACAAGTCTATTGCTGGATACAATTATCAACTTGTAGTGTAAAGTTGTCTGTATTGTATCGATTACCGGTTATCCGTACCACCTATATAATATTATACCACACATTCAATCGCCAATATCGTATTTTTGGTTTGCAAGTACGCGAGGATTCCGTCATCGAAACAAGTAGGTAAACACATTCAATTATACATGATTATAATATTAATATTAATAATATGGAATTTATTCAGCGTAGAATTCAGCTAGGGGTCTCGGGCCTTTTTTTACGGTGGCGGCCACCGGGTGGCCCAAAACTGCAGTGATAGGTAAGCTTCGGCATCACGGCCACAATTTTTTAGATAGGAATGATAGAGAGGTACAATATTAAATTGAATATATTGTATAAGAATTATTTTTAGTGATTAATGCAACATTATAAACAATGAAATATAATTTCTAAACATCAATGAGCTTGATGGGCCGCGGGGTACAGTCAATATTGGTAGTTTGGTAAATTGGTCGTTTTCAACATAATATATTTATTACGTACATTACCCTGGCCCCCCTCATTGAACTTTTTACAAAAAAAAACTAAGTCTCGAATTAGTACGCCATTAGCATGCATTTGCACGAAAGTAAACTTGACGCATAGGAATCTTGTAAAGTACTTGAGTTAACTGTAAAAGTATTCTACTACCTACTTTTTAAGTAACCAACTTTTGAAAAAAGTACTTGAAAAAATTATGTACTGTTGTATAATTTAACTACGAATTGCTGTTAGACATAGACATTCATTGTCATTTTAAATTTTAAATGAGTGATTTTTAGTTTTCACCTATACCATTCTTCGAGGTAAGTATATTTTACACATAATATATTAATATCATAATCAATAATTTGATTTAATTTACATTAACATTGAACACGATTAGCATGCATATTTTAAATTGTACATTACACTCAAATTCTAACATTTAATATTGAACTAATTGGTATTATAATTATACTAGTTATTTTAGTTATACAGTATCATAAGTATTATGAGTTATGAACAAAAATAAAAATATAATCAATGTTAGTTAGTACATTTTTCTTTATTGATATAAATTATATTAATATAAAACAATGAAATTCTTTTTTATTTTTAATGCTTTTTTCTGAAACGACCACAGCATCGAACGGACGTTCGAACAAACCGTCGAGGAGAAACGCTGGTGTGAAATGTCCATTGCCGCGGATTTTACTGACATACTGCACACCGAAGACGACGAGAGGATCTTCCGAGGTGACGGGCTGTCGGACCAGGACGGCGCAGTGCACTACAACTATACATCCGGCCGACTGCGGTTCAGTGCTCTGGACGGATCAAGCGAGGATGTGCATGAGCTCGACGGCGAAGAATACGGCATGCAGCGGTGGTGGCAGCAACCGAAAGGATCAGGGAGCAGCAGGTGGACGAGTTTGGAAATCAGCCTTTGCCTGCAAAGGACCACGATAACGGAAACGCTGCCCGCGTCCGTGCAACCGGCTCGTGTTCGTTCTGCAGCGGCAAGGCGTTCGGCCGGGCGGTTCGGACTGTAGACAGCTATTGCAGGCTGCTGATCGAGGTGCTCGTCGGACCCGGAGATGGCGACAGGAGGAATTTTCTAAGTGACGGTGAAACTGCAGATCGGGGGGTAAGGAGCGTGACGGTGTTGGCAGTCCAGAGAAGCGCGACATAAGGCTTCAAGAGTTCCGGCGAGCATAGTTAGTGGAAACTCGCCGGTTAATCAATCGTATATGCTGAAATATTATAATTTTACTGAAAATTAACAAATTGGTCTATAATAAGTTGTAACTTGTAACGCTATAGTTTACTTATAACTTACGTATGTTATGTGTTGTGATTTTGTTTGGTACTGTTTAATTCGGGGTTACTGCGGTGAGGCTGATTTGTCGTGGCCGGCTTTTGGCCGGCCTGGTTCCGGCGAGCATATTAATTAGTGGAAACTCGCCGGTTAACCCGTATATTATGCTGAAATTATAATTTTACACAAATTTAAACAAATTTTTCACGATTTTTCGACATTATCATAATATTATGGTCTATAATAAGTTGTAACACTATATTAGTTCAAAAATACTGTATACTTATATAACTTACGTATGTTATGTGGTCGTTATATTTGGTAATGTTTAAGGTAAAGGTTCATCTGTCACGGCCGGCTTTTGGCCGGCCTGGTTGTAATGTAAGTAATTTGTCATGCAGTCGAATCGTTTTAATATTTCTTAAAAATATTTCTTGTCGCGCTTCTCGTGGATCTGCCACGTCGCTCCTTACCCCCTCAGTTTCACCGTCACTTCTCGTCAGTTCCTCCTTCGACCATCTCCGGTTCCGATACCAACTCTGGTATATATGTGCACCTCGATCTCCGCAGCCTGCCTTTCTCGTCCGGTTCGCCCTGCCGATTTCCCATAACGCCACTGCAGAACGAATCCCGTCGCCGGGCGGGCCGGTTTCCCGGACGCGGGCAGCATTTCCGTTACATATGCTTTCGGTGGTCCTTCGGCGGCGGCTAATTTCCAAACGTGTCCTGCTCCTCCCTATCCTTTTTCCGAGTTTGCGGCTGCTGCGTGTGTCGCCGCTGCATGCCATATCTTATATTTTTCTCCGCCATCGAGCCATCCTCTTGCTCCGCCGTCTGATTCGCTTTCGGCCGCATATGTTGTAGTGCACCGCCCCAAGCCGTCGTCCAGACCCAACGAGAACGTGACCGGGTCACCGCAAAGGCCGACCACGTCCTCCGGCATCCCGGTCCGACAGCTCACCGATGGTCCTCTCGTCGTCCTCAGTTCTGCAGTATGTCTCGTTATAGGCGCCACTTCAGTTGGGCGCCTTTCCATAGTTCCGCGGAATGGACATTATAACCAGCGTTTCTCCTTAAGTTTGTCCGGTCTTTCTTTGGTCGTGTAAATAAGTGATTTTAAAAACTATTGTTTAAATTAATAAATCTCGTTACTACGGTCCAAGATAATATTATTTATAATACTATGCCATTGTTTAATATAATATTATTTCGTATATTTTAGTAGTTATTAATTCAATTATAGCCAGATGCATATTATATTAGCTGTGTATTTATACGATATTAATGTTATACCTACCTTATAAGTTATAATTAACAATGGATATATAACGAACAATGGATATATATTTTATGGACATAAGCTCAACTAAGAAGGCTGGAGTAGTGAAGTGGCTATGCCCCCCCCCCGAAAATTACACAAAGTCTCCCTCCAAAATAAAGGGGACTACAAAACTACCTATTTCAATTTCCAAGTTAACCTGCAGGCGTTTGAGTAACGAAGCGTTCCCGGAAATTACCCGCATTTGCAGTTTTTTGCCATTTGCAGTTTATTTGAAACTAATAATACCTACCTATAATATTCTCCAAACATAAAGTTGTGGCGAGCGTTTGTTCGAATTGCATTTTTACGGTGACCGGTTGCAATTGAAGACCATTTAGTTTAGGACTGCCGAACGAATATAGTCCACACCCGAAGTCGCGATCGGAACGGTTTTCTACAGAAGAAAACTATATATGTACCCATTGTGCCCACATTACGCAAGGCACCGTGATTTCGGTAAAAATAAAACCAGCCGCTCGCTTTTTGTTTAGTCCTATGAACGTGATTAGGTACACACAAAGAGGGGCTGAGTCGCTCGTGATATCAGATTATCAATTTAATAGAATAAGAAATATCTGTATAGGTAATTAGCTGCGAACTGCGCATAAACTATGAGCCCACCCCTAAAACTGACTTACGTCCTACCCATTTGGAATTTTTGAAAATTTTCTTTACCAATATTTAGTAAGTAATTTGTGAGAATTTGTATGACAAATTTCAAAATTTGTACGGTCTTGGTTTTCCCGTTATCAAACAAAAATAATGGGTGGGGCTGAGGTGATGTGATTTCGGCCCCAACCAAGGTTAAAAATTATTAATCATAGTCGTAACTACACCATAATTTAGTACGTATTTTGTATGAATTTGTACGACTCTTCTCAAACTTTGAAGTTTGTCATACAATTGTACACAAATTACGTACCTACTAAATATTGGTAAAGAAAATTTATAAATGGGCTATATATTGTCTAAAATTGTCTCTTCGGGTCTCAGCTTGTGGTGGCGTCCTCGAGGGTGTACGGCTAGGTCAAGTGACAGTGTTATAATATTATAAACTACGGACGGGTCCTATGCCTTCCCACGAAAATCGCCAAATATAGTGGCGATAACAACGATGATATTATAATATTATTACTATCATTATTATTACGGTCTGCCTGCCTGCTGTACGGTCCTCGCCGCCGAGTGTTTTCGTGTCGGGCAAATGACCATGAATTGCGTCTGACAGCTCTCCCAAAACTCATCACAATCTCATTAGGACCGACACACAATATTATATACGTCTGTGGCACGTCGATTTGTGCATCGCGCGTGTGTGTTTTTTCTTTTGTCGTCGTCATTGAAAATTACACTGGTACGTTGGCTAATTGCCCGGCAGAATACCTGTAATTTCACGTTTTCCAGCCGTTTTGTCGGCGACAAAACTACGACGACGACCCGCGAGGCTTCTAATGTGTAACTCGATACTATTAGTGACTGTACGGAATTATATATTCTAGCTCTAAGTGTAACTCGGGGCCCGTTGGACTCGCTGGGAGTGGGTACCGATTTTGGAGACAATGAATTATAAAAGTCGCTAAGGTTGTAATACGAAAGTTTAGGATTTGTGATAAGGATTAGTGATATGGATTGGAGATAAGGCTAGACGCTTGGGCGGGAATGTTAAAAGTTTGAGGGTCTAGCAATCCGTCACAAACGTTGTAAATGGATAGGCTGGATACGATTTCCAGGATCACCTATATAGAGTATACCTGCACATAGAGTGGTATGTGCCGTAGCATGACCGGTGCTTTATAAATACACATAATATATTAATATCATAATCAATACTTACATTTGATTTAATTTACATTAACATTGAACACGATCAGCATGCATATTTTAAATTGTAAATTACACTCAAATTCTAACATTTTATATTGAACTTATAGGTATTATAATTTTATCATATCAAATAGGTATCATGTTAATTAAAAAAAAAAAAAAAAACGTATCGCGGGACACGCGTATGGGACGAATTCCCTTTCGTATGCAGGTTTGGCGTAATTAATCATTAACGTCAGACTCCCATTCTCTCTACCCACCGCTCTCTTTAATTTTGATTATTGATGAAATAAATAACTATATTCATAAATTTATTTACAATATATTATGTATATTTATTTATAATACATTTTGTATTTTTATTTTTTTTGATTTCCTACAATATTACTCATAGGTTAGGTACTTTGGTAGAAACGGTTATGAACATAACAATGAAACGTAATTACGTAACTAATGGTTTAGAATATTTTAGAAGTATATCAATATTATAATTATTATTTTTCATAAGAACAATTCAATCATTGAAATTATAGGTCTATGGTAACTGAAGTAAGATATGTGAGTTTGTGATTTGATATTTTGCAAATATCTAGAAAAATTAGTGTCATTAGTAGTATTATGTCGTGTTGTAGATTCTGATGGATCATTGTTAATATTATGCAAACCAATTTTTCATGGAGAAATTGTTTTAATATTAAAATCTCCTGTCAAAATTAGCTTAACTTATCATAATTCTTACGTTAAATGTTTGTCTCCGATGGTTTATTAAACATATATCAATAATTACATTGTATTGAAGTTATGATTATAATATAGTATATGTAAGTACATGTACTTTATATTAAAACGTTTTAAGTAGTTTTTTGTTGTTTAATATTTATATCAAGTAATAATAATAATTTACTGCATTATATCGTAATACCAACATAAATAATAAAAATAAACGGGCCCGAAATCCAGTCGCGATGCTGCAGGTCGATTAATAATAATATGATGGTTTGTTAGCTGGTTACTAATAAATGATGTTTGTTTTAAATTAACGGCGACGGCCTAGGACGAAATTCGGAATCAGCTCACTTGCAATTTAATATTCTGACTATACCTACACGCGTACAATTTACCTGTGAAAATGGCTGAATTGCATACTACCGAAACCCAAAAAATCGAGAAACCCGTAGAGGACGTCATGAGGAACATCATCAATAACATCAAGTATGACATTATGGAAGCAGAACTCAGCGTATTCGACAACTACCGAGAAGAGCCTACGGTTTCGGATTTGGCGGGCCTGTTGCACTATGCGACCCAGTTCGGAAACCATTCAATCGGACGACGATTCCAGTCTGACTGGACCGGTTGAACGGATCGGAGACGACGTGGACGTCGTGGCAGCTGTGCAGGCGCCTGTGGAAGGGCCCGGTGACAAGGCGGAGGAGTTCGTCACACCTGCAGCCAGGGGGGCTGAGGTCATAAACAGCATCGGAGACTTGATCGGCTGGCTGGACCCGAGGGCAACGCTAGCAAAACGCGCAGGTCCGCCCAGACGGACGGCGGCGAGGATCGCGTCCGCTGCGTGGACAGGCATCACCCAGGCCGCACGCGTTTTATGCTGTTGTTCCCCGAAGTGAAACCGTCCGAGAGTTCCCCCCTGGCCGAGGGCAGCGGACAAGGCGAGGCGATGAAGCGGGGTCGAGGTTTATAGGTACGTGACAGTGCACTTTTGGGGTGACCGGTGGTAAGTCGCCGATACACGTTCTCAGCGGGCTGCACCGGCGGTAGCGAGACGGGATCGCGGACGTCGAGCGCTCGAGGTCGCCGACACGCGAGACCCTCTGGCGGCCCGGCTGCTTCGGTCCGAAAGCGACGACGACACGACGACGGACGGCTAGCGGTACCGGCTCGGACATCGACTCCGTTCCGACGGTACCAGTGACGACTGCCGCAATGTTGCACGAAGAAGACTCGTGGCGGCGGCGACGGAGACCTCAGAGCTCACGGCAGATGAGTGACGGATGACTATTTATAATTACAGGTAGGCCAGGAAAACGGACTTCAGCAGCGCCGGGCTCGAAGAAACGAAACGTTTCAGAGTTCGGACGCCAGGGCGAAAACCACGGACAGTATCAGGACATCGGCGCGTTGCGATGCTGTCCGCGGATTCTCTCCCTTTTTCGCTCTGCAGTGGTCTGATCCTGTCGGCCGATATTATTATAGTCTTCGTCGCTCGCTCCGAGCTTTGGTCACCGTCGTCGCCGGCACAACAGTCGTCTTCAGCGCCTGCGCAGTATACCGTCGAGCGCACTACATCGCGCACTAGCCGCTCGTCACCAACTGTCGTCATCGCTCTCGCAGCCGTCGTGGCCTGGCTTCGCCCGCTGCCATGGTCGTCTTCGCGTCCAGAGCAAACGCGTCCGCGACTCTCGTCCGCCCCGCAGGACAGCTGCGAGAACTGTGTAGAGGTGACCAGTGGCCATCATTATCTGCATCACCACCCACTCGCCATCACGTACCCCCCGCACATCGCCTCGTCTTGTCCGATGCCTTTTTTTTTCTTTAAAATTGTTATATATTTTTTTTTACAACTTAAGTTGTATTGTATCTCATTTTTTCGGCATAATTATTATCAAAATTGTTTAAAAAATTTTCATCAAATTATATGATGTAATAAAATTATTCTGTTAACACAGTAAAATGTTGTATATTGTTTTTAGCATTAAAGAGTACGATTTTATTTATATTAAATTATATCAACATAATAATGGCCCACTGAACATGATCATGTTCACGTGCAGGGAGTGTGGGGCCCAACGGTGTTAGGTTAGTAAGGTTATGGTAGTAACCTAACCGGTGACATTTTTTCTGTGTAAAGACATAACACTATTTTAAAATATTTTGAATCTTTTTGAGTTTTTTATAGTCGATTAAAATTAAAATTTCTATTTTATAAATATCGACAAAAAATTGTTTTTTAGGGTCAAAATGCTTGTCAATTTAATACAAGGTCCCTCGTAATGATAATCTGTCTTGTTAGAATATGAGATGTGTATTATAAATTATTTATTTTTTAAATGTACAACAGCCAATAGGTATTTAATATATTATTATAGTTCGAATAGTTTCAACTTTCAAGTATTTTTTAATAACGATAACACGGAACTCTGTATAGGCTATTTAGCTACGTTACTGTTGCAAGTGTATTTTTGTCGGTATCTTATAATTTGGCAATAATTTATAATGCTCTCAGTTTAATCGTTGTATACGTCTTGTGACTTGCCACCCCATTTTAGTTATCAGAGATTGATCCACAATAACTGTCTTGCGCTGCCACCGTTTATATTTATATATTAATATAATAATTTATTATAATATAATATATTGATTATGTCGAGTTGCTGGAATAACGGACACATCCATTGTGATGGGTATTCTTGATGTTTTTTTTTCGTATTTTATTGGTATTATAATATTATGTTCTTAATGCCTTACCTACGTTTTAATGTTTGTTTTAATGTCCAAACAGTAGTGTTTAATTAACCTGCACGTTGTCTGATTTCAGTATACCTATATACCTACCATATAGCCCCCTATAAAGTAGAAGTTTAACGTATAGGGCACACGCCCGAATAACACATAATTGGGTGCAAACATTATTTGCTATCCTTTGCTAATGTAAGTTTTTATACCCGATGTTCGTGGGCGAATTACTAATAAATTATAAATTATTGTGTACCCTTAGAAACCGCGGATATTATTCACATTGAGCATAATTAAATTGCCAAATGTTTCATGCACGGGAACTGCGAGAAACGACTATAATAATATAATATCTGTAGAGCCATTACCCGCGGCAGACTCGAACAATAATTACAAAATTTGAAATGTAATATACCGTACAGGTAGGTACAGGTAATAAAAGTCAACTATGGGAAACTTCTTACATAATTAATCAGCGTTTAAAAAATAAAAAAGGTGGGCAAGTGGGTGTCGCTCTGCTGTACAGTAGGTTACAAGTGGGTCACTGTATAATGGATGGTATTACATCTGAATTCAATGATATTATATCATTGTATAAGAAAAACGATTCTGAGCGGAGACGGTATGTCAGTCTAGGTTTACGACATATTGTATACATATCTATGGAATTAAAAAAAATTGACATATAATAGGTACCTATAATAAATTCCTGCAAATTAATCATATCACAATATCCATTAGGTACTTATAAGTTATAACGCGTTATGCATCAACAACAAACCCTGATACTATCATAGATATATAATAGTATACTTTAGAAGTTTCAAGTACCCACGAATAATATTATACAATCACAACAAAATAACTAAAATAGTTATTCTAGGTTTTTTATGTAATTTCGTGCAAATTTGAACTTAAAATGACTATAAAAATAAACTGCGCTTATGTATTTTTTAAATTTTTTGGTAACAGAATTAACTACCTACGTGGAATCTTGTTTTAAATTTTTAATCCCTAGATATAAAAGTCGAACATTTTATAAATTTTTAACTACAAAATAATTATTAAATTTTAAATTTGATACATTTTGTCAAAATTCCAACTTTAAAGTTTAAATGCTTATAAAAAAAATTGTGCCTATGTATTTTCAATGTTTTTCAACTGATATTGTAACAATATATCAGAATCCTTGTATTAAATTTTTACACTTTTTGGCCCAACAGATAAAACTTAATTGATATTTATAGAAAAAAACTAATAAAATTAGAAACTAAAAATGTCCCTAAACAGTTCAAAATAAATCAAAATATTTTGAAAATGTAAATATAAACAACCAGTGAATATTTCATGTATCTACGGTAATTTGTTTTAAAGTTACACCAAAAACCAAAATCGATTTTCTCGAAAACAGATTTCGCGTGAAAATTCCGGGTTTTCCTTAATTTTTCTTTTGTTTTTCACTGCGCTTTTGAAAACTACTGGGAAATTTTTACTTTTGACTCCCCAAAGTACCAACTAGATTCACTTTCCTATCAGAAAAGATACTGTGGAAGAAAATCCAAGCACTTTTACTGTCCTAAAAGGTGATGGCAGACACAAAAAAAAATTTAAAAATATAAAATGTAAAAAAAACATACATCATTGTAAAATCAATACATTCATAGTTCCATTCAGAATCTAAAAAAACACGTTTGCTTTTAAATTTGTATATGTACTTGAATAAATATTAAACATTAATTATAGACGCATTGAAAGTGTATAGTGTTCTTGTATAATATTATATAATCAAATTTTTATCAATACAATTTTATTCTATGACCTAACTACACATGTATATGCAACTAATTTAAAAATATGCATACATTGTATTTTATCATTTATTTATTTATTTATTTTTTATTTTTTATTAATTATGCCTGTTAGGACAATTTTACAAAAGTAAAAGTAATTTTTGAAACACTATTATTACATTTTTTTTTTTTTTTATACAATTTGTATAGAAATAATTCACAGAATAAAGTATAATTTGGATTGTAGCAGTGTTGGTAACTAGAACTAACCTACTAAAAGGTGGTAGACTCATTTGCCAGACGCAATAGCCTGTCAATGGGACGATTGCGACTAAAATTGGAGGTACGAAAGGGGTATGACAAATGGAGCAGTGGAAGGTGTGGAATGTTGAGATACTCAAAATTGTATGCAGGATAAGCGCATCATATGCACCATGAATAATTGTCTGAAGTAATTTTAGATTTACATTCTGCTCTTCTGTCGGCCAAAGTATCTAAGAATAGTTCATGTAGGACAGTGTATAGTCATGAACATTATGATTGATTTTCAGGATACGACTTGCAAAGTAGAGGAAGAGCCTCTGAACAAGCTCAATGATTAATGAGTCGGACGCAGTGTAGGGATCCCATAGGCATTGAAGGAAGTATAGAAACGGACAATTTGGGGCCCAAAATTGAAAATTGTACAGGGCCCATAAATTGGTCAATCAGGCCCTGGTGATTGACGATTGTTATTAATACCTACTAAGTATAAGATAATAATAAAAAAAAAACAAATAATATGCCGATAAATGTATATGTATTATAGCCAACATTTCACATAGTTTCACTGTAGTGGTAATTTTAGTTATATTTAAATAAAAGCCGATTGTTATATACGTATTACCTGGTTTACCTAAAGCCTATACTTTGTCGAAATACTGTACATATTCTTGGTATCGAATCGCTTAAATCATTACATTATACCTATTAATGATATTTATGATAATATAATGAACAAGCGGTACAAGTGTTATAACTTATAATCAAATAATGCTCTTATTATTATTAATTATTATTATGTTCAGGATCTAAAATTAAAGGGACTCCACCGTATCATGTTTTAAGGAGTAATATGTAGGCAATTTAATGACATGAATATTTGGGATAATATGTCTATGTGTGAGTAAATGAACATTAGTGCGTGTTTCCGAGAATCGCTGTAATGCCGCGTCGGGCACCAACGCTTATAATAGTAGACACATGACATTTTCAATGAATATATTTTATATTATCATTTTCTATACAACATCAAAATATTTTGACTTGTTTTGAGGGGCTTAAGGAAATTTTCAATTTTATTTCTATAAATGTAAATTAAATTTTATTTGTTGTTTCAAAAAGTTTGAAAATTTAGTAAAAGGACGATTGAAAAATATTAAAAATACATTTACAATTTTTTATATGCATTTAAAGTTAGAATTTTGACAAAATACGTAGAAATCACGAAAGTGTGCAAATTATTCTGAGTTAGAAATTCATAAAAATTTATCTTTTTAAACCTAAAATGAAAATGTAATACAAGATTCCTCATAAATTTGTCTACATTTATCAAAAAAAAAAAATGTCTACAAGAAAGTTAAATTAAATTTTTATGAACGTTTGAAGTTCATATTTTCACAATATTGGATACCTATTCACTCCATTTCTCACGTAGCGTTTTTCTTATTTTGCTGTAATTCAAAAACGAATAACTGTGGTTACTTGAAACTTACACCATAATATGTTTATTTTATTAATTCCTATACTTGGTAAAATTTTCAAAATATTTTGTCTCATTTTGTTTATTGACATTTTTAATTTGAAATTTTTGAAATTTTGTTTTTCTATAAACGTCAACTAAATGTTATTCGTTGGGTCAAAATGCGTGAAAATATAATACAAGACTGAAGGCTTGTCACACATTGTTACAATAGCTACACTGATATTATATTGTTACAACAGCAGTTGAAAGTATTAAAAATATATAGGCATTAGGCACACATTTTTTTATAAGCATTTATATTTCGAATTTTGACAACATTTATCAAATTAAAAATTTACAAATGGTTTTGTAGGTAAAAATGTATAAAATGCTCAACTTTTATACTTAATGATTGGTCCCTTCTCTGAAACGACTTTGAATTCACCTGTACTCTGTAGGCTGTAGGTTGCTTATACAATTTATACAGGTATTTATACAGGCATTAAATTATAAATACCTTTATTTATAATTTAATGTTATGAAAATTGTTAAAATTTTTCTTTAAATTTAAAAATAGTAAGTTGTAAATTTAAAAATAAATAAATGTTATGTACTTATTCACTTTACTGTGTGGGTGTGGGACGTGAGTACTTGGATATTGAAATATTTCCAATTTTGAAATCTCTGATAAAAATATAAATAAGATTAAGTTAACTTAAGAGACAAGGTTTTTATTTTTTCATCTGACCCACAATTAATAGGTTGTAACACTAGTATAATATAATTATGTTGTCTTACCCTTGGGTAACATAGCAAATTTGAGTTCAGCAATTCCAATTTTGTGTTCTTATAGATTTAATATTAGAGTGAATAGATCTATTAACAAACTTAAAGGTAAAAACATATTATTTGTGTTTAGTAGTTGGTTTTAAAAATATTTTCAAGTTAGTTATGAGCATTTTTAAATTTTAATAATTTACACACCGACACTTAAAAATTAAAATATCGAAAAAACCAACGGGAGAAAATAGATAACGTTTAAATGTTTTTACCTTTAAGTTTGAAAATAGGTTAATTTACTCTAAGCTAACAACACAAAATTGAAAACTTAAATTTTGGTATGTTACCAGCATGCCTTATCTCCGTCTTACAATTTGTAAGTTACAAACATACTATAGCTTACATAATATAGCAAATTGTACGTTCTAAATAATTCATTTAACTCTATTGTGTTTAATTTTAGAGTGAATTGACCTATAACAACATTTAGAAGTTAGTATATAATCTAGTCGATGGTGGAAGTTTTTTTTTATATTTCAATTTGAAAGCAAGTTATGAGTATTTTAAAACAGTAAATTATTTGTACATTTTATAAAATGATGATGACTTGCTTTAAATTTGAATCGTTAATGTGTTGTGCATTAGTCAAGACGCCCAGATGGAGATAACATATGCGGTTACTACGTTTTAATATTAAGTTTTGTTGACTATAACCTATCGACTTCTGCTGAGGCCACTGGCCTGTATAGTGACTTAAAGCTCTAATGGGTTTTATAGTGTATAGTGTGGACATCTGCGCTTTTACTATACCTTGACGTAAATATCGACAGCGATGGTACGACACTTATATGCTACCTACTATAATATGAAGTATTTAAAAGTTATTGCAATTTTTAAATTTTTATTGTTTCGCTTCGAAATTTGACTGGCGGCTGTTTAACACGGGCCCCACCGGCTGACCATCTGTTCAAACAGTGAGTGACTATAGGCACTAACTAACGATAGAAATAGGTACGTATATTTTATCAGTAATAGTCGTAATATGTACGGGAAAC
This sequence comes from Macrosiphum euphorbiae, assembly GCA_949089665.1. Classification (NCBI taxonomy): domain Eukaryota; kingdom Metazoa; phylum Arthropoda; class Insecta; order Hemiptera; family Aphididae; genus Macrosiphum; species Macrosiphum euphorbiae. Next base: position 77,274,680 of record CARXXK010000003.1, read on the forward strand.
ATACGTTGTTATTAATTGTTTCTCACTCACTCTATCGTAAATAATAAATATACATACACGCTGTCGACAATATTATGCTATTAATTATTATATTATTATATTATATTATATATAGGGTGGGTATAATTTGGAAGCTCAACCACGCAGAAATATTAATTAATTTATTTATTTTTATTAAGATTAACGGCTTCAACAACTAGGTCATTAGCTCGCGGTTGTGTTAACATTATTATTAAAGGATAATTTATAGTTATTATTGTTGATTACATGGCTAAGGGATAAGTAGATTTTACAGTTTTATATATTTACATTTTTTTTTTTGTTAGTAGTACAGTTTTATCTCAATATTCAATTTTTGTGTCGATGCTAATGGATTTGAAGAAGCTATATGGATCAAATGTGTGCTGTGTTCTCCTAATGCTTCCTCTATCGAGGTAAAATATTGTAATATGTGACTGCGTGAGTGACGCGAGTACAATGAGTACATTATAATATCATATCGGTACGTATTATTATTTATTATACACTTGTTGTGAATGACAACAATAATAATTATAACAATATAAGTATAATATACCTACTTACCTAACGCTGAAGCGTTATGGTTACACTTTCGTATGATAGTTATTGGTGGTAGTTTTATTTTGTAAGTACTATATTATACTATAGCTGGTAGTATAATATCAAATAACAATATTATTATTGTGTGGTTGACAATTTGACATTAGTGGCACTGAAACGCGCGTCAATAGGTAGTCAATTACGGGAAAAAAAAAATTGTCATAGGTATGTTCTATATTTTTTTCCGAATACCTACCTGTCGGCTGTCACATGATTATAGCGAAATGTATCGCCAACTTGTTGAGTGCAGTTTGCCAGTTGCCGACTGCCGAGTTGCCGCCTGTGAGGTGTCAAATACAGTCGTGGACTATGGTACGGGTAATAATAATTATTTTCGGCGATATTACATAATCTGCAGTCTTCTGGTGAATCATATCGGAATATTCGTATCGCAATAATTATTGCCTATTTTATCTTTAAAACCGAAACTATTGTAACTGTTACACTTATCAAATTGTATACCTACGCGTGGTTTAAATCGTATTTTGTTTTCGCAATTTAATATCCAACAGCCATCTATACTGCACCGGCCGATAAATAATATTAATCCGATCGAGCACACACATGATTAATATATTTTACTCGTCTCACTTTCAGTTTGTACATCGCTTTCACAAATAAAAACGTATTATTGCTATTGTAATGCGTGACGAATTATCTAAAACAAACGCACACTTTTTTAATTGTTTTACCCACGCATGATCATAACACAATAATAATAATAATAATATAAGTTGTAATTATTGTTATTTCTGCGTTTTGACCGTCGCTGAAAAATAGGAGTTCATCGTCCGTTCAGAGTTGAAAATAATCTCAAATTCTCGTCGCAATATGTATCAGAGGTATGAATTTACTAGTTTAAACTTATTAGGTAAACATTGGTGGGGTTTTATTTTAAAATTTAATTTCAAAATCGACTAAATACCTAGGTATATTGATGGAATCTAAACGAAACAAGGAAATTCCAAAGCTCAATCAGATCTGTAGCAGCTATAATAAATAACTATTAATATTAATGTTTTCAAGGTTTATTGACGATCCTTCTGCCGGTCCATCGTCTACAGTAGCTATGACCTCGGGCGAATTAGAACCATCATCTCTGAAGTCGACCACATCCAAATCTTCGTGTGAAAAGTACGTACCTACCTAGTGTTGGTAATATTATGTTTGATTTTATAATTTATAAGTATCATGTTATTATTTTTTGTTTATAATAGGACATCGGCGCATAACTTTTTGCATGCGAAAAAAACGTCTGGCCGTAAATATACAGTTTCTATCGTTCTCATATGTATTTGGCTCTTTTGTACCGTAAGCTATTTGTTTTATTCTGAAGTTAGCTCTGTATTAACTGTAGGTACTAACTTAAAATATAGCTTGTGGCTCATAATATGTAGAAAGAGTCCACTAGAATCTATGTTTTTATTGTTTATCATGTATTTTTACTTAATACATATTTTATTTGTCTATAATTTAATTATGATATTTAAGTTTATAGACAGTCTATAATTATAAAAAGTCAAAAGTTTTCTTAATTCAAAGTTATGCCCCTGTTCCAACTACTCCCAAGGACTACAGCCTATTGAGTCCTTAATCCATATTTATTTGGTGTAGTTCTATTTTATTATTCATTATTGTCTTGCAGATAGTTCTTATGGCAAAACAAGAAAGAAAAGTAGATGATGTCCATCAAGTAACATTAGCTCCAAATGAAACTAAAAGTAATGAACATATATAATTTTATGACTTATAAAATATACTTATACTTAGCTAAGAAAAAAATTATCAAAGATTTTGTATTTTAGCTCAGATAATATACAAAAACCATATGCCTAACACAAATAAAATACAATTGATATTGGCTGGAGCATTTATGCCTGATTATTATAGTACTTTGGCAACACATTTTTTTAACATTTGGATAGAGTTTGATCCGACTGAAGAATATGATATGCCCTCAAAGTTAGGATTGAAGTATGAAGACATGCATCAAAGGGTATGTTTTATTAAAATGGTAGATATTTTAACATTGTTATAAAGTATAAACTACAAATAGTATTTATACTTGATACAAAAATATGGGATAAGAAAATCTGTAAAATAAAATGTACTTACCTATTAGTTCTTATGATTATATTTTGTTTTTAAAAGAATATAACTCAAATATGGTCCATACCAATTGTGAGTGAATCACTTGTTGAAGTTGTTCCTGAAATGCATCATAATAAAATTTTTAAATTGTTTTCAAAGTAAGATTAGTTGAATATTTTTATAAATTGGTTTTGATTGTTAATAATTTGATTTTTTTTTTAGTGTTACTCTCCGTGGCGATACTAGACTTTGTATGAACACTACATTGAGCACTAATTTTCCTATTTCGTTCACTTATGATTTGTTTCCAATCAACACAGAATATGGTATAATTTACGCTGCTCTTGTATTGATTGGACTTTATGTACTAATTATAACTGAGGTAAGAACCAATTCAAATATTGTTTTATAAAGTTAATTGTTCTTCTAACAAGCCTGTTTTATTCTCATGTTGGTCCTAACATACTACTGATATAAATCTTTTTCATTTTCCTCTTAAAATTTCTGTTTTATACATTCCCACTTCAAGAAATAATATGAATATTTATGAATTGTAGGTTATACACAAATCGATTGCAGCAATATTAGCAGCCACTACGTCCATTTCCATACTAGCACTTTTAGATGAGGTAAACAAATTTAAATAATTAATTCAAAATATCATTACTAATTCTGGTGTTATTAATTATGTTATATAGAGACCAACAAAAGATGAACTGTCCTCTTGGGTGGATATCGAAACATTGCTTCTCCTTTTCTGTATGATGGTTATTGTTGGTATTTTATCCGAAACGGGAATTTTTGACTACTTGGCAATCGTGGCATACAAAGTATTAATACAAATACTAAATAATTTATTTTTATGTGTATACATGGTGATCGATTTAAGTGTTTTTCGATTTAAGTGATTTAAGTGTAGTGTTAATTTACCAAGCTCATTATTGATTTTATGATAGGAAACTAAAGGTAAAATTTGGCCATTAATCAATACATTGTGCTTCTTTACTGCTATTGTATCTTCTATATTGGATAATGTTACGACCGTTCTTCTAATGACACCTATAACTATAAGGTAATAATTTTAATGAACATACCATTTTAATAATGTATCTTAATATAATCATGTGTTGTCATTTCACACCATATTTTTTTTGGTCTGCTCATTACAATCCATGGATGTCAACAGTTAAATAAAAATATTGTCTTAGGTTATGTGAAGTAATGCAAATGAATCCAGTACCCACACTTATGTGTATAATATTTTATGCAAACTTAGGAGGGGCTTTAACATTAATTGGCGATCCACCAAATGTGATAATTGGAACGAATAAAGATGTTATTGCAAGTGTGAGTATACTCTTTACATTACTATTATTGATAAATATTAAATACCTATTGATTTAAAATGATAATATCATGATAAAAAAAACTAGGTATGATCACTTTACAGACTTATATAGGTGTACCACAGGTTAACACTAGATAAACAATTTGTGTCATTAAATGAATTTTGTTCCAGTATTTTCTGGTTTAGAAAATTGCTGTGGATGTGTAAATATTATGTGTATTTTGGGTATTTCATTACCTATAGGCTATATTGCTACTTTAATCGTTTTAATTTGCATGCAAAGTTTTCCAACCCAAAATATGGCGGACGAGTTTCTATTATTATGTGTTAGTTTTATTCAGTTTCTAACCTAGAATAGTAGGTATAGAAATCTGTGAACTACATCATGTTCTATGATACATTTTAGTTCTAGTATATATTGTGAAAAATGCCATATTTTTATTATGCTGTGTGCAATATATTAATGGGGGTGATGCAAACGGTTGCCCATGAGATATCAACGTTCTACCTATTGTTCTATCACATATAATAATAATAATAATAATAATAATAATAATAATATAACATGTTTTATTTTTTTTTTACAGGGAATCGATTTTACAACGTTTTCATTACATATGGGTGGTGGTTTGGTTTTCATATTTATAGCTGTAAATCTACATTTAAGGTTTATTTACCGTAATATGCAAGATTTAAAATTTACTGAACCATCTAATGTTACAGGTATTTAAAACAATTTTATTAAATATTTTATTTTTGCTATAATATAATATTACAATTCTACTTTTTTTTAAAAATGTTACATTTATTATATGTTATATGTAAATTGTTTTCTAATTTAATTGATAATATTCTTTCATAGAAAAATATTAAATATTTTATAAATGTATGTGTACAAGCAAATTAGTTATATACCTACATATTATCTCCTATAGTAAATACTTAATAATAAATACAGTAATAATTACTAAGTTTAGCTAAGATTATCATATCAAGCATTATTAAAACTTTCTTTATTTTTCTATCATAAGATTACCTATAATCCCTTCTTATCTTAATATTTTATTATTAGTAGGTAATAAAATATAAAAATTCTACTATAAAATTATTTTTAAAAAAAATGTATGGTTAAATTGTCCATTGAAAATTTTATAAGATTTCTGTATTAAATGAATTTCTTCACTCAGAATCTAAAATAATATTTAAATTGGTGCTAAATCCTACTATTTTATAGAATTAAGACAAGAATTGGCAATTTGGCAAAAAGCGGCATCTTCTTTGTCTTCATACTCAAAAGAAGAAGGGGTTGTAAGAGATAAACTTCTAAGGAAATGTAAAACTATATTTTCAAAACTTAAAGATACTCTTAAAGGTTTCAAGGTTGATGTCTTACCTACAGAAAGGTACATATGAATGTTATTAATTAAGCCTTCTCCAAATATTTTATAATATATAACTATAGTATTAAGTTAGGTGCATAAATTATTGAATTAGGTTATTACTATCGTAATTTCTTGTTCTGTGTATAAGTACTAGAATTGAATGATAAAAAACAGTTTTGGTTTATGGAGTCAATTAAGTTATTAGTAATTTTGGTACATAAGTAATCTTCTCCTATTAAAAAATATAGTTTTTACACATAGATATAAAATGTCATATATTAATTAAATTATTAGGTATAATAACCTAAAATAATTAATAATTTTTTTTATCACCTAATTTAGTAAAAATTACTTTTTATTTAGTAATAACAGCTAAAATACTTGTTCCTGGTTTAAGGGCTTAACTTTTAGGGCCCTAAATACAAAATGTCAGAAGGTGCCCATACACAACCGGCCTCTCCTCTGCACACTCCAATAAGTACATTGTTATTTTTAATGGCCTAACTAGAGTTTGTTCTTTATAACTAGGTATCAAATTCCTTTTCAGAATATAATTTCAAATGCTCCAATTTGATATACAGGGCGGCTGATTCACCAAACATGCTCACTTTCTTTTATAATGAATTTATTCAAATTCTAATTATTGGAATTTTTTAATTTACTCAATTGTTTAATTTTTTGTTCTAGTTAAAGAGTATCCTGTTGCAAAACATAATTCTGTTTTTCATATAACAACCCCCTTTTATACTGTAAATTATTTAGTGGTCAATTTTTTGAAAATGTTGATATATCTAATTCAATATTTAAATTAGTAGTTTCTTAGTTATTAAAATGTTTGTACTAAGTATAATGTCCCTAAGAATGGTTTTAAAAAAAATATAAAATAGACATAATATTGGAACTTGTATATTTTATTATACTTAATCTTACAAATAATTAATGTTTATAGATAAATAATAATTTCTCAAAAAATTTCAAATCATTTTAGCCCCCATATCTTATAAACCTATTACCATGGACTTTTATTCTCAGAAAACAAAGTTAAATAACTCAAAAACTACTCCTAAAAATGTTGATACTAATATTTCAAATTTTTTAGGTAAATAATCAACTGAATAATTACAGTTGAAAATGGAAGGGGAGTTTTCATTTGAAAAACATAAGTTTGAATCTCCATAAGACATTTCTTAAGTAGCGTACAATTCTCAAAAATGTAGATACATAGTCTTTAAGTATACCTACCTATTTAAAAATTTTAAAAATCAGATTTTGAATAACTGCATTATTGAATAAAAAGAGGATAAACATGATTGGTGGATCACCCTTTATAATATATGAATTTGTTTTATTTTATGAGTTAAATTAATACTTATTGTATAATTTTCAGACTCCAATCCTATGATGAATCCATCAAGGATTTTTTGAATAAGGTAATATGAATAGTGATTACATTAGGTACTATTATTTAATTAAAATTAAAATTAATATGTAATGTTATCACTTTTTTCAGGATAGTCCTTTAGATAAAAGTCTTTTATGGAAATGTGCTATTACATTAGGATTTGTTATTACTCTATTCTGCCTGCATTCATTCCCTCAACTAAATCTTAGTCTTGGGTGGATTGCTTTACTTGGAACATTACTCTTACTTATACTTGCTGATCATGTTGATATCGAATGCGTATTGGGCCGAATTGAATGGGCCACATTGTCATTCTTTGCTGCACTGTTTATATTAATTGGAGTAATGTAGTGCAACAGAAAAAATATAGAAAACAAATTATAATTATTTTTGTTATTTTTTAGGCACTATCTGAGCTGGGTTTGATTGAATGGGTAGGTAAACAGACAGAAGTGATAATTATGTCTGTGGCGAAAGAGTACCGATTGTCCGTTGCTATAATTTTAATTCTATGGGTTTCTACCATTGTCTCCTCATTTGTTGACAATATTCCACTGACTACTATGATGATAAAGGTGATAACATCGTTGTCTCAAAACCCTGAGCTGGAATTACCATTACCGCCTTTGGTATATGCATTAGCATTTGGTGGTTGTCTTGGTGGTAAGGATTTAATACATATTTCTTTCACACAAAACAATTAATTGAATCAAATATATATTTTAATTTTTAGGTAATGGAACACTGATAGCTGCTTCATGTAATATGGTATGTGCTGGAGTAGCTGAGCAACATGGATACCGAATGTCCTTTGTGCAGTTCTTCAAGTAACTATCCATTTTAATGTTTTATTTAATCAGTTTAGAGTATTTTTGATTGTTTTTAGAGAGTCAGTTTAGACATCAATATATAATGTAGGATAATATACAATATACTCATTTCATTTTTTCCTGACATTGACCGTCTTACAAAAGTGTAAAATACCAAATTTACGCTCAGAAGTTCACGTTTTATTCCGTTAGCTTAAAAATTTGAGTGAATAAACCTATTATGACTTAATGGTAAGAACATTATCTGTGTTTTGTTGGAAGTTTTTTTTACAATAATTCAGTTTTTAAGTGGGTTATGCGTGTAAATTAAAAGTGAATTAAAAATGCTCATAACTCACTTAAAAACATTAATAATTAAATTAAATAATTTAAATAAAAATGGTTTTTACAATATTTCAATTGTTAAGTAAGCTATTAGTAACTTATTTGTTGCATTTTAAAGTTGATAATTTTATTTAAAAATTAAAATATTTTAAAATAAAAACTGAAAATGAAGCGTGCAAATAGGGGTTTTAACTTAGAGTTTGATAATAGGTAAATTCACTCTAATATTAAAAAGCTAACAATTCAAAACTAATTCTGCTGAACTAAAATTTACCATGTTAAATGTTAACATGTGTTTGTAAGACTGACAAAACTCTGTTCTCTTAGCCAAATCCTCTTAAGAACTTAGCCAACTATTTTCTTTTACTAGTACATTAATATATTTTGTCCATTATAATTTATACATAAGAAACAAGTAATAAAATGGTCAATAAGAAATCTGGAAATATGTTTGAATGTGTTATGCAATTTATCTAATACCTGTAGCTTGATTACTCCTCATTCAAAATGTTGCCTTTTATTCATCCTCTTGGTTTGATTTAAAAATGTAAAAATCAAAGAACTTTAAACAGTGAGTTTATGTTAACTTCATAATCAATTGAAAAATGTTTTCAGATTTCTCATTGCATTACTAGTTTATTCTGTACCATGGATAAAAAGTACACGCTTTTTAGTAAAAAATATTACTCGTTGACCACAGATTGGTGACATGTATGGGAGAACCATATATATTTTTAAAACTTCACTTTCACACAAATTATTACTTGCTAGTTGCTGTACACACATTAACATGATATGTACTTATGCACTTTTAAAAAATTTCCCTTGTTGAACTTTTTATGGTGGTTATGAATCCCCTTAATATAAACTTTATAATGCAAACTTGTGTCCACTCAATATTTTAATGATTGCCTTTGAATTGTCTTTTATTATTAGAGTTGGATACCCAGTGATGTTAGGTAGCGTAGTTATTGCTACTGTGTATTTACTTGTTACTCACGTGACATTTGGATGGAATACATGAATACATAATGCTGTTTGTTTGGTCATCAGAATTTCAAAAAATTTGTTCCTGCAAAAATACCTAACTGACAAAAAGAGAAATTTATTTATTTTCTATACTTAAGTTCGAATTTAAATTAAATTTTTTTTTCTTATTTAAGTAGTATTAATTATATTTATATTAATTTGTTTCCCAAAAAGCCCAAATTTTTGAATTTTATGTTATTTAATTTTATTAAGTATATAAGTTATGTATTTTAACTATAGAATTTTTTTGCCTTTTTATTTATATTCAGATGATTGATAAGTTCATTGTTGCCATAGATTTTATTTCAATATTTTTTTGTTAGGATATACTTATTATACTTAATACTAACTATAATACCTAATGGATTTTATGTATGCAAGTGGTATACAATATAAGGTTATTTTGTTTATAAAATATATTTTTCTAAATAATAAATATGTACCTACCAGGTAAACCACACTTTTTATTAGCTGTTAATGACTAAAGAGTAAAGTGTTTTGTTATTAGTGTTATGTTATTATTATAAATAATATCTTTTACTTTTATTTTATTGTTCCATATAGACAGGTATTAAAATAATACAGCTATGCTTGAGTACATACTGAATTAAACTGGTTAATTAATGCAAACAACAGTAGAGATAAAGATAATAGCACAAAAAGCAATCAGATAGAAAGACAGATAACAATAATAGCTATACCTATGTATCAACTTTTATAGTTTTATTATAGATGCATCAATTGAGTTGAAATTATTGGACAAAAGAACCTACTGATTGACTAGTTCTGGCGACATTGTGAATTCTTTATTCTCATATTGTATACATAATATAATGATAAGCTACAAGAATTTCCCAAAGGATTTCAAAAAGTTTGGTTTTTAAGAAGTTAGGTTAGGTTAGGCTATAAGCAATATTTAGGATAAATATTATATACGGTGATTTATAAAGCATGCTTACCCCTATAATTCATTCAAAATTTTTTTTTAAATTGTTTAAAATTTCAATCTCTTTTTAATCACAACAGTTATTCGAATATTTAAATATTAAATTAAAAAAAAAAAAATTAACGTTTTTAAAATATTTATATACGTTATAATATTCTAACATTTTGTTCCATTTATATTGCAGTAAAACTTCCATTTAACAACATTTTCTGTTTAACAAAATATTTTTGTAAATCAAACAAAATTAGAATCAAATTTATTCAATTTTATTTAACGAAAATATTCTCTATAATAACAATTTTTTTTATGATGCATGAGACTTTGTAGTATGCAAGTTTCACTGCATATTTTTATTTTTTTCTATGTGTCATCATTTTTTAGGACAGTAAAAATGCTTGGATATTCTTCAACGGTATCTTTTCTGATAGGAAAGTGAATCCAGTTGGTACTTTTGTACTAAAGTATAAAATTCCTAATACTTTTCGAAAACGCAGGAAAAAAGAAAAGACAAATTAAGGAAAAACGTGAACATTTACGCATAAATGGTTTTCGACAAAATATATAACACTAAAACAAATTCCGTGTCGGGCAAAACAAATTATAATGGTCTATGACAACCGTAGATACATGACATTTTCACTGGTTGTTTATATTAGCATTTTCTATACACAATAAAATTTTCAAAAAATATTGATTTGTTTTGAACTGATTACGGACATTTTCAGTTTCCAATTTTTTAAATTTTATTTGTTGGGTAAAAAAGCTTGAAGATTTATTACAAGACTCTTAATAATATATTTTTTCAATGACATTTGAATAATAGTAGGTCACAATTTTTTTTTGTAACTTTTAAGTTCAAATATTGACAAAAAGCGTCAAAATTACGAAAATATGCAAATTATTTTGAATTAGAAATTCCTAAACATTTTTCTTTTTAAATCTAAGACTAAAATAGTTATTCTAGGTTTTTTAGATTCTGAGTGGAACGATGAATGTATTGATTTTACAATGTGTGTTTTTTTTTTGTCTGTGTACACGATAGTAGTCGAAATAATGCTTCGATATTCAACCTCAGTATTTTGTTCGATTGGAAAGTGAATATCGTTGGTGCATTTTGGAGGTCAAAATTTAAAATTCCCAGTAAATTTCAAAAGCACAAAGAAAAATAAAATAAAAATGAATGAAAAACGGGAATTTTTACACTAAATCTGTTTTCGAGAAAATCGATTTTGGTAAATGACCGTAGATACATGCAATTTTCACTGGTTGTTTATATTTGCATTTTCTATACACGATAACATTTTGAATTATTTTGAACTGTTTAGGGACATTTTCATTTTTAAAATTTTTTTTTTTCTAAAAATATCATTAATATTTTATTTGTTGGTTAATAAAGCTTGAAATGTAATAGAAGGCTCCTAGTATATTATTTCAAAGGCAGATGAAAAATATTAAAAATCTTTAGTCACAGTTTTTTTTTATAAGCATTTAAAGATCGAATTTTGACAAAATTTATCAAAATTAATCGAAAATTATCAATCATTGTAATTAATAAATTATAAAATGTTCAGTTTTAATAGGTAAGGATTACAAATTTAAAGCAAAGGTTCTCATAAATAGTTCATACTGTAACCAAAAAATCTAAAAAATATATGAACACAGATATTTTTTACAGACATTTTAAATTCAAATTTTTTAAATAAACCACTTAAATATTTTTTTTTTGACATTTTGAGTTAATAGATTACTACTGTTACGACGATAATATAGTATTACATATTTTGAATTCAATGATATAATATCATGGTATAAGAAAAACGATTCTGAGCGTAGACGGTATGTCAGTCTAGGTATAAGGTGTATTATACACTTATCTATATTAGGTATTAAAAAAAATTGACCTATAATAGGTACCTATAATAAATTCCAAATTAATCATATCACAATATCCATTAGGTACTTTAACTTATAACGCGTTATACACTTATACATCAACAACAAACTCTGATACTATCATAGATATATAATAGTGTAGGTACCTACTTTTGAAATTTCAAGTACCCACGAATAATATTATACAATCACAATGAAATAAATAAAATAGTTATTCTAGGTTTTTTTTATGTAATTTCATCCAAATTTGAACTTAAAATGACTATAAAAATAAACTGTAATTTTTAGATTTTTTGGTAACCGTGAAAATTTCACTTATCTACTGTCATTTGTTTTAAAGTTACACCAAAAACCAAAATCGATTTTCTCGAAAACAGATTTTGAGTAAAAATTCCCGTTTTTCCTTAATTTTTCTTTTGTTTTTCACTGCGCTTTTAAAAACTATTGGGAAATTTTTACTTTTGACCCCCAAAAGTACCAACTAGATTCACTTTCCTATCAGAAAAGATACTGTTGAAGAAAATACAAGCACTTTACTGTCCTAAAAGGTGATGTCGGACACAAAAAAAAAAAAAAAAATAAAAAAAAAAAAAAAACACACATCATTGTAAAATCAATACATTCCATCGTTCCACTCAGAATCTAAAATATTTATTAATATTTAAAATAGGTAAGTACCTAATATTATTAATATACAATATATAATGTTGAATTATGTTTTGCCAAAAATATTGTATTTATTTTAGTATGAGTCATTATAGTAGTATGTAATTATAATTAGAATATTGTTAATACAATATAATGTGATGTAATGTTATACTATACAGTTTAATTTACACCAAAAACCAAAATCGATTTTATCGAAAACAGATTTTGAGTAAAAATTCCCGTTTTTCTTTAATTTTTCTTTTGTTTTTCACTGCGCCTACTAGATTCACTTTAATATCAGAAAAGATACTGTTGAAAAAAATCCAAGCACTTTTACTGTCAAAAATGGTGATGACAGACACAAAAAAAAAATACACGTCTTTGTAAAATCAATACATTCATCGTTCCATTAAGAATCTAAAATATATATTAGTATTTAAAATAGGTTATGGTAGGTATGTAATTATAATTAGAATAGTGTTAATACAATATAATGTGGTGTAATGTTATACTATACAGTTTAATTTATATTTATCTTAAAATGATTTAACAAAATATTTAATTTTCTTCTACTTTTTGTTCAAAATACTCTTCAATATTCAAGATTTTGGAAAGTGAAGTTGTGTATTTTGTTGTTGTAATAATGGCAGTACAAAAGGGTTTAACCGCTTTCAACTTAGCTGGTTCTGCGAAATATATTAGTATTAGAAATGTTAGGTCACAAACCAAAAGTTTAAAAATAAATAATACCTAGTCTAGACTCTGGACATATAAATACTGTCAGTACTTCGAACGTATATTATTCTTAAGAAAAACAAGTTGTATAAAAATTTTATAAATTTTAATATTTTATAAATATATTTGAATAGCATAACTAATTACAATTTTAATTTTTAACCATTCATAAATTATTCAAAATGTCCCCCTACATTTTCAATACAACGACGTCAACGTTCCGGCCTCTGTTCAATACACGTACGAATCGTTTCTAACGGAATTTCTGCCACTGCCTTCACAATGCTTCGTTTGAGCGACTCCAAATTTATGTGTCGTTTTTTACACGCTCTCTACTCTAAAATGCTCCATAAACCACAATCGAGTGGGCTTATGTCCGGGCTTGCGGAAGGCCAATCAGATGCCTTAATGAAATTTGGAACACTGTTTTCAAGCCAATGTTGTGTCGTTTTTACCTTATGGCCAGGTGCGGCATACTGTTGAAATACCCAATCGATTCCTTTGAACAATGTACTATTAAGATGCCTTAATATAGGGTCTAAGACAGTTGTCTGATAAACACGAGCCCCAGTTATAACCCCTTTCTCACAGAAATGGATCTCTGTAACACCATGCCATGAAACACCCCACCAAACCATTACTTGCGCAGGCTGGTGGCCTCGTTGAAACCTTCTCTTTCGCCTCTAGTGATGACCTAGCATGTACAATATAATTTTGCTTGTTAAATTTTTCCTCTAAAATAAAAATTTTCAATTTCAAATTCCAATATTTTGGAAAGTGAAGTTGTGTATTTCGTTGTTGTAATAATGGCATTACAAAAGGGTTTAACCGCGTTCAACTTAGCTGATTCTGCGAAATATATTAGTATTAGAAATGCTAGGCCACAAACCAGGCTAAAGTTTATAAATAGATAATACCTAGTCTAGACTCTAGACATATAAATACTGTCAGTACTTCAAACGTATATTACCTAAAAACAACAAAGTCGTATAAAATTTTTATAAATTTTAATATTTTATAAATATACTAGATTCCGGTGTTTGTCATCCCGCCTACGGCGGAAAGACTGTGTGGGCGGTGGTGCATCTTTGTCGGCTATGCTGGGTTTTTTGATCCATCCTGCGGGGGGAAGGGGGGTCGCGGGTATTATGTTTTGTCGTGTTGGCAGCACTTTTTAAGCGGTAATTTTTGAACTCGGAAGAGTGTCTAGTCGTAAGTCACGCGATTCAAGTCGATCGTAAGACACAGCCAGGCAGCCAGCCAGGTAGGCAATCCGACTACGTCGGATCGCAGATCATGCCCCATTCGTGTATGCCGGTTCTTGAGTGTGTGTGTTGAAATCGGAAATTCGGATTCTGGGTTTGAGTGTCTAGCTATCAGTCATCTCGGGTAAAAGTCGATTCCCGAGTGTCGGATGCAGTGGGGGACACTGGGGGTGTAAGTCGTTCGTATGCAAGTAGCTAGTCAGGTAGGCAATCCGACTACGTCGGATCGCAGACCATGCACCGGGCGTGTGTGTCCGGTTCTCGTATGTGTGTTGAAATCGGAAATTCGGATTCTGAGTTTGAGTGTCTAGCTATCAGTCATCTCGGGTGAAATCCGATCCCCGAACGGACAATCCGCCCACAGCGAAAAGTGCTCGAAACGGCCGTTCAAATATGAAAAAGTATGCAGGAGGTAATAAAATTGTATTTGTTGATAATTATAGAGAACAGTTATCAGGTGTTTTATGTTAGGCTTCACTGTAATCAATGTAATCATTGTTATGTTTTCGCGGTTATAACAAATAAGTCGACAAAATCTAATTTTCTGATTGGATATTTTCTAAAATATACCTTCCATGTATATTTATTTAATTATGAGAATTAAGTCAAATTAACAAATAGATAATTATATTGGTGAATAACAAATTTTATTGAAATGTACTACTATCCTATTAAACGTAGGTATATATAAATGAATACACTACACATACTCTCGTTTCCGACACACTACTCCACCCCGGGACTCGAATTTTCGAAAAAAACGGCAAATGAAGCAGTCATATTACAGTCGTACTATTTTTTAATATAGTATTTATAATCTGTAGCAGTATTTAACCAAATCGGAATCACGTAAAAACTGTAATATATCAAGTAGGTACTACACGTAGGTTAGTTGGACGGACGTTGTGAGAAACGTGTCAAGTCAAAAATGCTGATTTTTCAGGAGAAGAAAAAAACGTTTATATTCTCCAATTTTTGTTTTTAATTTGTTAGAATAGTTATTTATGTCTCATAGAAATATTTATTTTTAGATTTCCATTCATCTTGAAGTCTTAAATTATTTTAAGCCTTTTGTAAGTGACTTGACATAAATGACACAAAAAATATCTGACTTGGCATCTTTTGCACATGACTTGACATAAATGACACATACAATATCTGACTTGATACCTTTTGCACATATGACTTGACATTAATAACACCTCTCATTTGGTTTTATAGAAGTTTGTGCTATTATACTATGTTAAGTTTTAAGTTAGTAGGTACTAACCTTTTACAGAGAAGCTTTTCTTGTATTATACTCAATTTGGTGTAAACAAGCTCCATACAATCTATGATTGACTGATCAATACATACATTTTTTTGAAGCTAGGTACCTACTTAGTTTATTAACAACTTTGAAAAGAACAGTGTTAAAGAATATTACCTATATAAGAAAATCAATGAAAAAAATCTGTAAGTGTATGTGTACTAGTACCTACACAGTATATTAATATACTGCAGTAGGTAGTAGATAGGTACCTTTACGGTATATTATAAATTATAATGTAGGTACTATACTTATAGAAAAAAATAAAACTTAATATCTTAAAACACCGCATACATTTGAGTATTTGACATTGCAATAACATGATAAAATATTAAAAATCGTATTAGGTAGGTACTTGAAATAGTACAAGGCAACAGGAAATAAAAAACAAATAAAGGAACAAATCTAGTTTAGGGGCCAAGCGATTTTTTCATTTTTTTTTATCGAAACTTATGTATCTCATCGAGTTAAGAACGATGGTGCAATCAGAATTTGTCGCTCTCATTTAGTTCCGAAGTTATGGCCTTCCAAAGTTTTCGATTTTACGTTTATACGCATGCGCGCAACACTACTATAATGACGCGCGGAGGACCATTTTTGTTTTTTAACCTTTCAGCAGGCGCGTATAGACTTACCTAACTTTTATCTACGTATCCCGATTAATACATGGGTTTTACTACATATAATGTTATAAACACTTAATAATTTTTATCTAATCTTACGTATTTTTCAAATTATAATTGATGTATATTATCTGCAAGCGTGGCCACTCGCTCGCTGCTCTGAGCTCGGACAAATTTCCGGAAACTTACCGTTCAAAAGTTATGGCAATTCAAAGTCATTAGGCGTAAGTCATTAACACCACCTTAAGTAGGTTACAGGAAAAGTTATGTCGTAGTATATGGGCAGTCATTACGCGTGTATCGGCACTCGTCGCTACGCTCCTCGGCGCCGTCGCTCCGCTCCGCAAATCGAAAATATCCCCCGACTTGCTATGCAACACCACCTCAAGTATGTCACAGAGTACATAATACATAACTACATAAGTTTCAAAAAAAAAGGTATACCGAATACGTTTGTACCAAAAAATAACAAAAATGGTTCTCCGCGCGTCATTATAGTAGTGTTGCGCGCATGCGTATAAACGTAAAATCGAAAACTTTGGAAGGCCATAACTTCGGAACTAAATGAGAGCGACAAATTCTGTTTGCACCATCGTTCTTAACTCGATGAGATACATAAGTTTCGATAAAAAAAATTGAAAAAATCGCTTGGCCCCTAAACTAGATTTATGCCCAAATAAATAATAAAACATTGAGTGACTTGACATGTTTCTCACGAAATTGTTTAATTATTTTTGACTTGACACTTTTCTCACAAAATCATTCAACAGTTATTGAGTTGACTCTTTTCGCACATCAATATAACACAACAACAATCAACCGTATGTTAATAACAGTGTTACCAATCGACGCAGCGTAAAATTTCTTACAATTTTGATGTATAATATCAAAATTACCAAAAAGTGACTTGACACGTTTCTCACAACGTCCGTCCAGTTATATTATAATGTATTATTAAAAGAAACATGTAGGTGCGTCGGTAAATGTTAATTATAATAATTTTTTTGCCCAATAAATATCGTCAAACGAATAATAATAATATATATAATATAATAATGCAAATTAAAAAAAAAAATTAACACTTTCGTTAAAAATGATAAATGTGACGAAAAAAAAACGCAAAAAAAAGAAATTCGATTTAACACGGCCCCGCCGGCGTTCGAAACCACGACCGTCGAATCATCCGTTTTAACGCCTAACCTACCTAGCCACCTACCGAGATGAAATTAGGAGCCAAATCTATGACTCTTAAGGGCGTTTGAGCGGACCACCATGTCCGCCACCTTCGGACGTTCAAGGCGCGAGATTTGCGAAAAAAATCGAACCTCGAGGCGCATGTATATATGCCTGTATATAGCGATACCTACACGGTCCCTACTCTCGTTTCTGACACACTACTCCACCCCGGGACTCGAATTTTCGAAAAAAACGGCAAATATAGTCGTACTATTTTTAATATAGTATTTATAATCTGTAGCAGTATTTAACCAAATCGGAATCACGTAAAAACTGTAATATATCAAGTAGGTACTACACGTAGGTTAGTTATACGTTATTATAATGTGTTAATAAAAGACACATGTAGGTGCGTCGGTAAAATCAAGTATTAATTAAATGTTAATTTTAATTATTTTTTTGCCCAATAAATATCGTCAAACGAATAATAATAATATATATAATATAATAATGCAAATTTAAAAAAAACATGTAGGTGCGTCAGTAAATGTTAATTATAATAATTTTTTTGCCCAATAAATATCGTCAAACGAATAATAATAATATAATGCAAATTTAAAAAAAAAATTAACACTTTCGTTAAAAATGATAAATGTGACGAAAAAAAAAACGCAAAATTAAGAAAATCGATTTAGTACGGCCGCCGCAAATAACCGAAAATCCCGGAGGGCGGTTTCGAACCCACGACCCTCGAATCACCTATCCTAACGCCTAACCAACCTAGCCACCTACTCACAGGAAAATTTAAAGGCAAATGTATGACTCTTAAGCCGCGTCGCCGTGCTCGCGGCGATAAAATAAAATTCTTATCACATTCCTTATCAATAAAAACAATATTTAAGAAAATCCCAATAAATCCTATCAAAAACTCAAAACCCCGAGTTTCCCCTTGGCGAGGTGGGTGTTAGTACTCTCCCGGACCAAAATCCATCAAAAAAGCAAAATCCAAAAAGGGGGGGAGGAGGTGCCCCCGTTCCCTAAAGCGGAAAACGGTAGTATTCATAAAAAGAATGGGTTCCCCTTTGGTCCGAGGTCTTTAACTTGAATTCCGGCCGAGTTATACTCAACTCAAAATGTGGGGGGGGTGGGGGCTTTGGTTTCCTAATGTTGAAAATTCATCTGGGGCCCAAAAAATTGAGATGCCCATTGGTACGGGGTCTCTAAGTCGAATACCGGCTAAGTTATACTTGGTCAAAAATAATTACTCGTTTAATGGGTCCCCCCACTCCGCCCGACGGTCGCGGGGTAATCGATTTATAAGACGTTATTATCACGTCAAAAAATTGAAAAACATGGGTTTTTTTTTAATAATAATAATAATAATGTTCGAAAATATTAGGATCGATAAGGAAAAGGGAGATAAGCGAGCGGAATTTATAGCGAACGCGCGGGAAGTATTGTGATTGGTCGTCATGGAAGAAACGCGGAATGCCGTGAGCGCTCCCCGCGGATCTTATACGCGTTATTAGCGTTTTATTATATAAGATTTGAATAGCATAACTAATTACAATTTTAACTATTTATAAATTATTCAAAATGTCCCATTTCTTGCGCAGGCTGGTGGCCTCGTTGAACACGTGAAACCTTCTCTTTCGTCTCTAGTGATGACCTACAATATCATTTTTCTTGTTAAACTTTTCCTCAACAATAAAAATGTTTTCATCTGTAAATAAAATATTTTTAATTTTTTTCGACCGTACAGGCGTAGCAGCTTTTTGGATCTTCATGTCTTATTGCCTTTAATAGGTCCGTAAACAGATGGCTTGTACATCGTTACTATGAATACTACAACAATTTCTGTGATTGAGCAATGTATCTGACTCTAATTATAGTATATTTATAGTGTTGCAACATTTATAAGTCAACATTTTCCTAAACAGCATAGTACTGTTGGTATTTATGTCTAGACTAGGTAATATGAAATGCAAAACACATAATACACAATACTAAATATACATACGCGATATGCCCAAAAAAAATTTTCTCACTAACTTTAAAACATCTGTAAAAATAAAATATCAAATATTCAATAAACTAAATAAATAATTCATCTGATATAAAAATTGATTGAATCTCAACTTTCATTCAAATTACATGTAAAGCACTTATATCTTAATTATGTTGCTATAGACGTATGACGTATCTATACTTTTTTTAATAATCACTAATCAGTAATAACGTAAATATCAATAAAATGTAAATAAAATTAAAACTTATTGTGTTTCTATATTTCAACAACAAACTAAACACATTTTTTTTTTTTTGTTGACGGGTAACTATTTAATGGAGTGGATTATTAGTAATAATAATCTCTGCATAAGTATATTCATAATATAGATATTTACACAAAATTCAACATATCATTAGAATTAATTTAAATGACAATTTATTTTGGGGGAGAAATTAGAAAAATTGTTAGAACATTTGCCTTGGACCTTTAGCAGCACTAAAATTGCAATGTCAAACTTTGAGATTATATTCCAGTATTTTCTTGTAGATTAAAGTACAATTATAAAAAAAAGTGTAATATTTAAGCACCACTGTCTAGTTTTTATAAACGTAGGTCTGACGTTTAATATTCGTTAAATATTCATATTAATATTTTCTTAAGTAATATAATAAAACATTCACTACCAATTTTTATAATATTTTTGTTCTTAGATACTGTTTAGAAATCAGGTTGGTGCCCCTTTTTTTGAAAGGTGATACTAACATTAATTTTGTTTGTAAGAAAAACATATTCTCAGAAATAAATTATATTTGTATTTCCTTTTTAAGCCTATAAAGGTCAAATTTTGAAGAAATTCAAATTTATCAAGAGTATTAATCACAAGCATTAACAAATTGTTTTATGCTTAAAATATGAATAAAAAATATGTATTTTTAATATTAAAAGTTAGAAAGAATTGAATACCTACTAAATACCACAATTAACTTTTAGGTGGTTACTGTTCATATTACAAGATTTGTTGACGTCTCGAAGTCTATTACTTTCATGCCATTGACTTTAGACGTGATGTGTAAGCTTTCGTATCCAATTGTTGATCGAAAGAATTCTTCTTTACCACTTTTTATAATAATTTTCCCTCTTATAATTCGAAATTATAAAACATAAACATTGATGAGATTGTATGTAATATTCTTTATACGAATCAAAATATTAAGTAGGTACTTTGATCAATTTTTAGTTTTATTAAAGCTGTAACGGGACACCACAACAGAACCTCCCAAGTTAATGTAATCGGCAAGTATAACACACACAAAATAAGTGACATGACCATAAAAAAGGTTTCTACAGAAATATAAAACAACATTATGACGGATGAAAAACACGCCGTTTAAGAGAGACTACCAGATAACGGGGTGACTTTCATTCATCATATGAAGAGCTTTTGACCAACCAGAGCCAGTAAAGATTTCCGAAATGGTATATTACCAAGACCATTCTACAATCTCTCCATAAATCACTTATCCAGTCTACAGTCCAATTGCTAACACGTCAACTGCCAACCAATACTCTGCAGCCAGCGTTCAGTAGTAGTTCCTTCAAACTGCCGTTTTCACCTTTTCTTAACAGGGGATCAGCTCCCACAAAAATCCGCAACGGAAGCGACGTTCCCTCCGAAACTAGCTGTCGTTTGGTTCCACCCTCACATAGCCACAGCATCCCCCCCAAAAAGTTACACCCACTCTGACTATGACCAGATAACGTAAAGGGGTAACCCCCTACCAACAAAGCACTGAAAATTGCACGACAACGTTCAGATCCCCCATCCCCAACACCATCCAAATCGTCTGACTCTAAAACTCTAGACTCTTTTTCTGACTCTAGCCTCTCAACAGACCACTCTCTATCCTTTCTGACATCTGAAGACTCTACAAATACATTACTCACTACAAAAACCGCTACCACCTCAACTGCCCAAACTCCGTCTCAAACTACATCACTCTCCAGACCACCTCCTATCATATTGAACTCAGTTTCCTGGCGAAAAGTCGAGCCCGTCATCTATACTCTCTAAAATTTGCACCGAAGCTCCTTGTCACCAAAATCCTCCAGCGAGAGGGTAACCTTGCGGGCCGCTGATGCAACCCTTTTTCGCATGGTCCAGAAGACATTGCTTCAACACAGCACTGAGTCTCACACTTTTTCTCTCCCTGAGGAACGCTCCCTTAATGTCGTTCTGAAGGGAATTCCGAACGAAATATCTACTGATGAACTCAAAGACGAGCTAGAAACCCTGTGTTACACTATTAAATACGTCCGCCGCTTTGGTACTCTTGAGAAACCAATGCCGATATGTTTCGTGCACATCGCCGCCAATCAAATAACTAAAGATATTGGCCAGATTTATAGACGATACTTGGAAAAATCTTAGTATTATCTCAACTAAAACTAGAAATTGGTATTTATAAATCAGACTTATGATATTTACTAAGAATTATCTTAGTTATATTTTAACTTAAATAAATCCTAAGTTTTGGTATTTATAAATGGTACTATGAAAAATTTTAAGAAAAATTTGAGTAAAAATTAAGAAATATCTAAGGTACCTACTAACCATGCTTAACAGTCACTCAACAGACACAAAATTAATAACTTGGTATAAAATAGTTACTTTTATACTATTAAATTGTTGTTCGATCTTTTATAAAAAGTTGATAATTTTGTTTAATTTATTTTTTACTATTTTAAAATGGATATTAATTATCTTGATTATCTTGATGATGACTTAAACTATTATTGGCTAGAACAAACTATTCGTGTTCCTAAACGATATTTACGTGATATGCAAAACTCCGTTGAAGGGTAAGTAATTTTGAAATATTTTTTAATAATTCCCCTTTACAAATATTTATTAGTAAACATTACTAGATTTTCAGATTTGCAATTTTTCCAACGGTTTAGGTTTCCAAAATATATTGTGTTAGAAATAATTTTACCTATGATATAGGTACTTTGATAATATGGATTGCAATTTTGATAGATGTGGGTTAAAAATCGATAATATTACAAAAGTGTTAATTGCCCTACGTTTCTATGCAAGTGGAAATGACCAAGTATTTGAATGCAATTTAAATGAGTAATTATGGTAAGATTATTGTTAATTTAATTTTATTGTTTTATAGAGAGTCAATGGAGATACATTAGGATATTCACAAGCTTCGGTTTCTATTGTAGTTAAAGAAGTATCGGGATTACAAGCTAAATGTGGAAAAAAATGGATTCGATTTCCATCAAATTTACAAGACACTAAGGAACAATTTTATTTAATTGGTGAATTTCCTGGTTTAATTGGAGCTATAGATTGTACACATGTCCCTATTAAAAGTCCCGGAGGCAACAACGTAGAAATGTATAGAAATCGAAAAAGATGGTTGTCATTAAATGTTCAATTGTTTGTGGTCCTAAAGGCTAAAATGCAAATTTTTGACATAGTCTGCAGATGGCTAGGTTCAAACTAATGTAATTATTAATTAATAAGAAATCGTATTAGCAATATTTGATATTATTATCACAGATAAGTCAGCTAATCTGTGGCAATAAAATATTAATTATGCTGATAACAATAAAATTATATATAATCTCCTGAACATTTTGCTTTTAAGAAATATTTTTACTTGAAATATTCTTAGAAAAATCTTAGCTAAGAAATAACTTGGTACCCTTTATAAATACCACTTGTGAGTTAGTGAAAAATATTTACTTAGCATAGTTGAATATAAGTAAAATCTTAGTATATCTCTAGTATCGTCTATAAATTTGGCCAATATTTCTTCTTAATAACTTATTTTATTTACAAATCATAGTCAAACCTCTTAAATCCTCCGGCCCTGCCCAGTGCTTTTTGTGTCAACGACTTGGCCATGGTTCTCGTAACTGTGGTCATCCGCCGGGATGCGTAAAATGCGCTGGAAACCACACTGCCAACGTCTGCTCAAAAACTTTCGAACAATCTCCGACATGCTGCAACTGTGGTGGCCCACACACGGCTAATTTCCGAGGCTGCCACCAACCTCTTGACTGCACTATCTAACAATCAAGATTCGAAAACACTTATAGAAACAAAAATCAAAACATTCCTGTCCATACTTTCGCCTCAAAATGAATAACTGAAAAATACTTTTATGGAACTCCAATGGTATCAAACACAAACTCAACGAGATACGTTCCTTCGCACTCCTTCTGAAAACCGACATAATCTTACTTAACGAAACCTGTCCACCCACTTCTACCGAACTTCACATTCCTAACTTTTCCACATACAAGAATGATCTGCTGCCCTTCCACGGCTCGCCTGCTCACGGTGGTACGGCTGTTCTAATCCATCGACGCATCATTCACCAACCTATAACTCTTAACACACTCATTCAAACCTCTTCCGTCCTTATCCAACTAAATGGCCACGAATTACTTGTAACAGCGGTATACAAACCACAAGGCGCTACACTCACGACTCACGACTTAGATTTGTTGACCCAAAGTGCTGAATGACAAATTTTGGCAGGTTATTTCAACGCCAAACACCCCTTGTGGTTTAGAAACTCGACAAACACTGCCGGCCGAGTCCTCTTTGACCACGTTCAACAATCAGACTATACCATTACTGGCCCCTCTTCCTCCACGCACTTCCCGACAAACGCTCGATATAGATCCGACATACTTGACAGTTGACATCGCTCTCGTTCGATTACCTTACCCTACTCAAATCGACAACCTCAACAAGCTATCTGCTGACCACAACCCTATTCTTCTGGAGACCTTATGTACTCCGGTAAATCCCTCCAACGACTAACTGCATCATTAACTGGACAAAATATAAAACAATCCTCTCCAACTTACCTAACCCAACTGAACGAACGACCAAAAGCAGTCAGTCAATTGATTCGGCAATGGATTGTATAACCAAAAACCTACAACACGCGATCAAAGCTAGCGTATTTACCCCTAAACACAAAAACTCATCCTTTTTACTACCCGACTACATAAAACTTGAAATGACACGAAAAAAACCAGTCGATGGCAGGGAATCTGTGACCCGACACTAAGCGTCAACTTAATGCCAAAATCGTAATTTAACTTTAAAACTCGAACTTAACTTGAAACTCACAAGACTGACCAGTGGGACATTTCTCTTAACTCACTTGACCATCAATACGGTTCCATATAAAAATTAAATAAATGTCTCCTCTAAAAACGTCCAGCGTCCCACCAGCTTACCATCTCCAATGGTATAGTGTTTTCGGCCATCGATCCAGCTGAGTTAATAGATGACTCTCTCGAACTTCAATTCCAACCAAACCACTGTTCCGACCTTCCAGAAGTAACTGCACACTTCAACTCACTACATAACATTAAAATCATTTAATTCAACCTATTAACCTATTCACCACTCCTGGCACAATAAAAAAATCTTAAACATTTTCCATAAAAAGAAAGCCCCTGGTGACGACCTCATCACAAACACAGCTCTTAAATTTCTACCTAACACAAATTATCAACTGCTCCTTCAGATTTGGCAACTTTCCACGCGCTTGGAAAAAAACAGTAATTATATCTATTCCCAAGCCAGGCAAATACCACAAACTAAACAAAAATTACAGACAAATCGCTCTACTCTCCTCCCTATACAAAATGTACGAGCGAATCATTCTCACTCACCTGCAAAACAATCTCTGGGACAAAATCCGTTCAGAACAATTTGAATTCAGACCTGAACGCTCTACCACAATACGACTGACCAAACTTACTCACCAACTTAGCCAGAACTTTAACGACAACGTAAACACCACTTTCATCTTTCTTGACGTGGAGAAAGCCTTCGACCGAGTCTAACACGTAGGTCTCCTCTACAAGCTATCCCAACTCAACATCCCGACTGAAATCGTTAAAATCATCGAATCTTTTCTCACTGACCGCACCTTCATCCCAAAAATCGAAGACTCATTCTCCTCCACCAGACACATACTCGCAGGCGTCCCTCAAGGATCCTGCCTTTCACATACTCTCTACTTGACTTACATAAATGATATACCAACAACTCCCAAAGCACATCTCTCACTTTTCGCTGACGACCCGATGTTCTTTACTTTCGATAAATACCCGAAACGAGCATCTATACAATTACAACACCAACTCATCCTAGCTGCCACATGGTTTCGTCGCTAGAGAATAAAATAAATCCGACTAAAACTTTAAGTATCTTTTCGGACGTTCTAATACTTCACACATTCCACCATTACTACTCGACAACCATCCAGTGAACTAGTCCAATCATGCCAAATCTCGGCGTTATAATCGAGCGCAAACTCACCTTCGATAAACACGTCCATGACATCACCAAGGTCGCCACTCGCATTTGCGGAATGCTTTACCCCATACTTAACCGTTCTAGCCCCATCCCAAAGACTCGAAACTCAACATTTAAAAACTCTACGTCTCTCCAATTCTTTCTTATGCAGGCTCCACTTGGGCACCCTTTATCGGTCCCTCACATTGGAAACGTATCGAATCTGTCCAAAATATCGACATTTGTACGATAACGGATATGCCCAATATCGTTAAAAACTCGGTCCTTCTAAAATCTGCTAATTTCCATTGAATCCAAAATTCTATTCATACTCAATCCAAATCGATGTTCTACAAAATTCCTTCTCCGTTCATGCCCACATCCGACTCCTAGGTAAAACTCACTCCCTCCAACCACTAAACATAGAATCAAACCTCACTCTTTAACGTGGGTAGAACAAAAATGTTGGAAAAAAAAAATCACCTTCAACACACTTCCATCCACTAGTAGAGGCAAAAGCCTGGTATAGTTAACGGCTCAGTCATCCCTACAAAGCAAATCCAAGCAAAATCTTTACAGATAAACACTCACTCTCAACCAGGAAAAGCCCATAGCCATCAAACTTGGAAGAAGAGGAATCCAAAAATACCTCAATACTGCGTATCAACAACACAGTTATTCAGTGGAAAACAACCGTCAAATACTTTGGAGTTCACCTGGACAACAGATTAACATTCCGTCGTCACGCCATTGAAACCGCAATCAAGGCGAAACGTACCAGAGCAGCCTTGTACTCAATAATCAGCCACCACAGTCTTATCCCACTACGAGCAAAACTAAACATAGCAAATGTATGTGAGGTTAATACTCACAAACGCGGGACCTGCATGGGGAGCTCAAATTTCCCTAACCAGCTGGAAAAAACTCGAAACAGTGTAAAACATCGCTCTTCGTACTATCACGGGCTCTCAGTGATACATACGAAATACCACCATCCAGGCTTCAACGCATATGACATCAATTCAACAATCAGTCACCAAAAATGTCAAGAATATGTGCACAAGACTGGAAACTTCAAACCATCATCACCTTCTCAATATTTACCAAACTATCGGTCATGAAGAAACTGCCAGGAAAAGGTCAAAAAGCATTCACGATATAGTGCCCAAATCTGAGAACATCATGAAAATCGACGATCTACTCCGAGCCAGGGGGATTAAAAGTCCCTCCTGCCAAGCAATGCAATGCAATCTCTTCGTCATTTAATCCTTCAAGCTGTCACCAACTACAACCAAGTTCCAGACAGAAAAAGAATCCAGACCGTCCTACGACCTAGTGTTCGACGACTACGATGCCGCTAAACGGTAACAAGCATCGTCCAGTACACCGATTACTCAACGAGGCTGCCGCTCCACGGCAGTTAGACTCGTGTCGACCCGTATCTTGACTACGATACCACCGCTAAACGGTGACCAGTAACGGCCAGTGCGCCGACTGATGGAATGCGGCAGTTTGACTCCGACTACACGACCGTTACGCTCGACCCCCCAGCCCGCCTTCTTAGGCCACGATCGAACACCACTTCTCTGAGCGGGCTTGACGTGATTGGACTCGACCCCCCCTTACAATATTATATAGGCTGTAAATAACTTATTCCCACTAATGTAATGGATCCGTAGGTGGCAGCCGGCCGCTAAGCCCTGATTCCTGTATACTTGTATATAATATATTAAATAAATATTTAAATTACAGTTATTATCTACATCATAAAAAAAACCGGAGTTAAACTACATTAAGATTGGCACACGTAACCCGTGTGCCATATCAAAGCTTAGTTGGTCCTGCAAAATATATTAGTATTATATATGTAGTGTGTTCATTAGAAAGCCCTTCATACGTGACGGGTAAGTTCTGTAAGTACTTTGTTTATATGCGTTTAAACTGAGTAATTTTTAGACCACAAACAAGGCTAATGTTTAAAAATAAATAAAATTATGAAATGCAAAAAACATTAATACACAATATTTAATATTTATACATACGTGGTACGCCCGTCACACATTTGTTAATTGGACTAGCAGCATCTGTATAATAAAAATGTTAAATATTCAATAAATTAAGTAAATAATTCATCAGATAAAAATTTATGGAATCTCAGGTTTCATTCGAATGACATATGTACAGCACTTATATCTTAATTATGCTGCTGTTGATGTACGTCTATACTATTTTAGTAATTACTAATCAGTGATAAGTAATCACGTATCAATAAAATTGAAATTACACACGTGCCCCCCCAACCCAATACTGATATAAAAACCGACAAAACCATACACCTAATAGCTATAGACGTTGGGCTTAAGATCTACAAAAAAAAAAAAATTAAAACTAATTGTGCTTATATTTCAACAGTTAACTAAATACATTTCTTTTTTAAAAAATATTAGAAATTTGAAATTGTAGATTTTATATTGTATTCCTTTTTGAGATGTTGATTGATTTTTAAAAATGATGAACCCTATAGGTTATACAGTGTCAACCATTTATAGAAGATGTTTAGGTCTATCTAAAGTCTGGATAAATGATAGTAACAGTCATAGTCAATCATGGTTAATGTCGTTTGTCAACTTAACGGTTTCATAAATCATAACTATAATAGTACTCATCGAGTAAGTTGAGCTTTTAAATGAATGTTTCTGTATTTTTAAATTTAGTATAAGGTTATTCAGAAGTGACAGCATTAATAAAAATATATATATATATATATATATTATAGTATAGGCAGTAATAACTTGGTATTATATTTCGGTAAACCGAAATTTAAATATTGTACAATTTCAAAGGATTCATGAATAATAAAAACATGTAAGATTCGTCTAATACAGTGATTCCCAACGTGGGCTCTACTAGACTCTAATATATTACGATATAAATTAAAATTATTATTAATCATAAAAAATAAATTACCTGTATTAGCTAGTGAATCGGGACCTAGTTTGAATATTGGTATTAAAAAAAATTTTGTTTTATTTTTTAATAATTTATACACTGATTACCTTATTCAATTGTATTGGTTTTTTTTAATTTAAATAATTTAATTTAACATAATTGTACAACTTTAATAACTGCACAGTGAGTTTACAACGAAGGCAGACCGTAAACATGAAGATAATGCGACCAGGTGAGGCGATCCCGACCGATATTCGACTTTATCTCAATATTAAGTTCACATTTTATTACTTTTATTATTCAATTAAATATGGAATCAAACAGCTATAAATAAAATACCCGGTAGTAATTAAAATAAGTATAATAATGGTTTCATTCAGAAGTTTTCAATAAATTTACAGAATATCCAGGAGGACACCAATTTTTAAAATGAATAGTTTTTGGTAGAAATAAAAGAACAAGCTAAATTTGAACATAATATACAAGGTGATTATATGTAGTATGTACAGTATTATATTCTTTACTATACTCCGGGCGGAATAAGAACGTACCTCGTCACGCAGGCGGCGACCGGTTTCGCGTCCGCAACCTTGTCATAGTTATAAACCTTTAGTTATAGTCATAACTATGATCTGCGCGCAGCAAACTTGTTTTGGTCCGCCGCCCGGGATGTGCGTGAAGTTAGCCCCCCGAATTTGACATAGAGACTCCAAACTAGTGCCAATATTTAGCAACCTTTTAGCAACTTTTAGCAACCTACATGAAAAAATTTGCAACCTATTACTTCGTGACTAAAATCAGCATAATAAAACTGGGGGGCCAACTTCACGCAGCCCCCCGACTTTGTCATAAAGACTTCAGACTTGTGCCAATATTTAGCAACCTTTTAGCAACTTTTAGCAACCTACATGAAAAAATTTGCAACCTCTTTTTTTACCTACTTTATTAGGAAACAAGTTCGGGGGGCTAGCCCCCCGACTTTGTCTTATCAACTTCGGACTTGTGCCAATATTTAGCAACCTTTTAGCAACTTGTAGCAACCTACACTAAAAAATTTGCAACTTCTTTTTTTACCTACTTTATTAGGAAACAAGTTCGGGGGGCTAGCCCCCCGACTTTGTCTTATCAACTTCGGACTTGTGCCAATATTTAGCAACCTTTTAGCAACTTTTAGCAACCTACTTGAAAAAATTTGCAACCACTTTTTTTACTTACCTTATCAGGATACAAGTTTGGTGGGCGAGCCCCCCGACTTTATCCTACGGACTTCGGACTTGTGCCAATATTTAGCAACCTTTTAGCAAGTTTTAGCAACCTACTTGAAAAAATTTGCGACCACTTTTTTTACCTACTTTATCAGGAAACAAGTTCGGGGGGCTAGCCCCCGACTTTGTCTTATCAACTTCGGACTTGTGCCAATATTTAGCAACCTTTTAGCAACTTTTAGCAACCTACTTGAAAAAATTTGCAACCACTTTTTTTACTTATTTTATCAGGAAACAAGTTCGGGGGGCTAGATTTTTAATTCAACTGGGTTAGAAAGATAGAATAATTATTAACTATAAACTATTAAAAATTTTTTAATATATATAGAGTTATTGTCAGTTTTGAGTGTATGCAACGTGTTTTTGTATTCAACTTTGATTACTTATTATGGTTTGTTATTTCAACCATTAAATGTAGTTTTTGAATCTTTAATAAATGCCAGTTATGAACTCTGATGTGATTTACCTGAAGTTTGAAAGTTGTATTTTTTTTTTTGTTTCTTTACTTCTTATTAAGACATTTTATAATATTATGTTTATCATATTTTTTTGTTAAGTATTAAGGTTAAATAAAAAAAAATTGGTCCAACATTTTGTAGTTTTGTACTTTTTGACTGAAAGTAGTTTATTTAAATAGTTTTCTAACATGAAGATATATATTTGTTACTACCAATTTTAAATATAATGCACTGTGAAAAAAATCAAAAAAATTTGCAACCTATTACTTCGTGACTAAAATCAGCATAATAATAATGGGGGGCCAACCTCACGCAGCCCCCCGACTTTATCTTATCAACTTCGGATTTGTGCCAATATTTAGCAACCTTGTAACAACTTTTAGCAACCTACTTGAAAAAATGTGCAACCACTTTTTGTATCTACTTTATCAGGAAACATTTTTTTACTTATGAATGTTTTGTTATTTGGATTCAAGTTTAGATATTTTTAATTATTTTGTTGTTGCTGCATAATATATAGGTACTATGTTTTTTTTCCAAACTTCTAAATGAATACATTTATTGTTGTTTCAAAATTATTTTTTACTTTGAGAAACTGTGAGTGTTATTATAAATAATACTTTATACCACAGAGGTGCGCACTCTTCAATTTCCGGTTTAGCCTGCAACAATTACAGAACCCTACTGATCTATTACTTCGACAGTACCCCTAATTATTTAACCCATCAATTTAAAATAATAAATTAAAATTAGTCTAAACGAATAACTGTGTTATTGATATCAATAAAAATAAAATAAACTATAAGAAATAATAATTATAATGTCTTATTATATTTTGCAGCACATCGCATAATAAAATTCAATATATTACTTAACATAATAAACACTATAATATAATAAACAGTAACATAGGTATCGATTAGATTATTTAGTGGGCAGTTCACGGTCTTTCATTTTAAAGCTATTTGTTATAAAGTATGGATTTTTCTGTGGAGCTGTCGCTGTGTTTTCATGAGCTTTACGGGTTCGCTCACCTTTATATTAAATAAATAAAACACGTTGTGTTATAGATGTATTAACTTTTAAAGTTTATAGTCTATACCAGTTGTCTCAAACACGCGGCCCACCGACTACATGTGGCCGCGATTGCCCGCGAACCCGTTCGATGTGGCCCACAATAGTTCAAAAATATATCTTATTAAGTATCGGTAAGAATTTTAGTTTTTATTTAAACATCAATGATTATTAATATTATATTACTTGAGATTCGTAATGTTTTAATGTTTTATTTGTACGTCCCTCGTTAGTAATCAATCCCTAATCACCGATAAGATACACACTAAAAAAAATCCCATTATGTGATTTGTAACTATTCGTGTTAAATATAGGTATAGTGTACTAAGTACTTAGTCTGTGTGACTCACAGAATGTTATATCCACACAAAAGATAAATTATAAATTTTAAGGACATAGGTAAAAAAAAAAAGGTCTATGTTAATGTTTTGCCCGCGAACCTTTGACGAATAAGTATATAACCCGATGGTAATTTGAGTTTGAGATCACTGGTCTATAGCTGTTGTATTTGTGTAGGTACAATGTTTTTGTTAGATGAATATACAATTTATACACACACATATTTTTGATTTTATTACACTTTCAAGACAAATAAAATGTTCATGATATCCACGAACATATTATCATAATAATATATAGGTATGCATTATAATTAAATATAACCAAATACCAAAATTTTAACATTCCCCAAAAAAATTCATTTCAAGCCTGAGCGCGTCCGCCTGGCCCCGTGCGCACGCCTATGCTTTATACAAACGTTACTGTGTAAATGTACGTTTTCCCTACAGTGTCTGGACGTGATAACTAGCGTAACCATAGACCAATAATCTAATTTATAGGTCTATGAGCGTAACTACTGGACATATTAGGACGGCTTCTTACTCGGCCGTGCTGCTAAAAATACAATAGTCATGTCAAAATCGCCACTGTGAGCAAGTCTCGTTGATAAACTAGTTAATTTATACCAACAAAAACAATTTTACTATTCATTATTATGCCTGTGAATTTCACCCCACCAACCACACCAATGTCATCAAGTCGATTACTTGAAGAAAGTAGGTATTGGAAAAAAATATGAGTTTTACATACACAATACAATATTGCATAATAAGTAATAACACATTATATTTTTACCACAATGTGCATCCCCTGGTAGACCAAAAAAAAACAAATCACACTATTTCTAATCATAGGTCACATTAGAGCATTTTGTTGGGACTGGTTGATTCCTGCCGCTGACCGACAGCAACATGTTGCGACTTGCGGTCGGGCGGGATTCTAATCGGAGGAATGTTTAAATATTATATTATCATACCGCACTTGACACACCGTCCGGTTTGGTGGTTGCGAATTGCGTTTTGATTCATTTATTTTATTCATTTCGGACTTATAAATATTATAATATTGGTTTAGTACATTGGTAATTTGTTTGTCAAGTTTGAAAAATGGACAAAAAAAAGGTAAGTTATCGTTGATTGCTTATAAATTATATAAATTTAATAAACCTAGAAGTAAGAAAATAATTAAGAAATTATCACAAGGATTGACTTGATATTTATTTAAATTGTTTATAGGTAAGGTTAAAAACACAAAGACTTGGTTTATATATTAATATTCGAACTATATACTATATACAAATTATGATTACACTTTACATCTTACTATTTTAAACGGTTATAGTGATTTATTATGATAGTAGTTGGGAATTAATAGCACTTAATATTGTGTAAATATGCAAAATAAATTTTTTATTTCAATTTTCTGAATCTTGAAACAAATGTGATACTTATTTTGACATTACTTAATTGTTTTACAAATTACAAGTAATATGCTAATGCCTTTAAAATCCTAACGTTGATTACGATTACTAGGGCTGAGTATTTCTAGTTTTTTCATACTTATCCAGAAAGGTGCCAGAACAAGGTGAGTGATGTATAAATATATTTCATAACGATAATAAGTTACACTGAACATTTTATTTTGCATATTAGAATCGTTTTGAGTATACGATGATTATTGAATTAAAATTTAACACAACCATTACAGTGACTCTCTAGACACCTAATGTATAACAGAGCATAATAAATATTAATTTGGAAATACAATCCCCGAATTTGTAAATCTAGAAAATATGTAATACTGTTTCTTTAAGACAGGGCCGCATTTAGGGGGGGCACTGGGTACAACTGCCCCGGGCGCCAGTATTTTAGGGGCGCCAAAATTTTGTGGACAGAAATGTCTTTACTTATGATTTTTTAAAATTGTATACTTTAAATTATTTTTATAACAGTATTATATAATATAATCTAGTATAATAGTATTGTATATATTATTATAGTATAATAATTATGCTGTTTGAAATTTATTATTTAAACAATCAATGTATTTATAGCAATATAGCTACAGCGATCGATAATTATTAATATACCTAGTTCCCAAATTTGTTGTGATTATGTCAATAGACATCAGTTATTTATAATAATACGGGCAATACCAATACGGCGTATTGATTTTATATTACATAGTTTTGTACTTATGATTAAAATAAAGGAAGTTCCAAAACAATGATCTTGAATATTATTCTATATTATAAACATCATTCATTTAAATAGGTAATATTATTTAATTATTTGCTATTAAATTTTGTGTTTATTATAATCATTATTTTTTGTAATTTCTACAAAATTAAGTAAGTAAGAATCAATTAAACTATAGGTATGTAGAGATTCAAAAATAATTAATGTTTAATAACTGGTAAGTTGACAAGTTGTTATGAAACAAATTTATGCAGGTCACTTTTTTGTCACTTTTATAAATAAATTCAGTCACTTTTTTTAAATAGCTTAAACCACTACCAGCCCTGTATATAGTTACATTAATTTTATAAAATACTATATACAATAAAATATAAAATATTTATTTGCATAGTTTTATATAATTTTATTTTATTTATCCATGAAGTACCTACTTAAATATGTTTAAAAAAAAAAAACAACTTAATGATACTAAATTATTAGCAAGGTTTGAGTGACATAAATTCCAATATATCTTTGCGGAGGGATCAAGCAATTACTAAACAATATTTTTTTAAAAAAGCACTCTTAAACAAATATTCTTTTCTTCGCTCAAAATCTAAAGGGTAATGAGGATCTACCTCACATATTTTCCGTGGGAGGAGCAATTTTTTTTTCACCGGGGCTTGGGGGGCGCCAATTTTTTTTTTGCACCGGGGCGCAAAATGTCTAAATGCGGCACTGCTTTAAGATCAACAAATACGGTGATCGATTTTCAATACTTATATGATTATTTATTTAAGTTATTATTGATGTAGTTTAAGAATTTGTAAATCAGCAGAAAACGTAGAAATAAAAAAAAAAACAAAATTAGGGACCAAATTCACGCTACCCCTGATGGTCCGATTAGTTCTGGCAAATCCGGCTAGCTACACGTTGGATATTTTTGAATTTATTTTTATTTCAATACTACTTTTTATGCATGTAATTTAAATCATTTATCGTTTAGCTGTATATTTAAAAATGTTATAACTGTGCCACACTATTTTTTCAATATCTTTTCATGTACCTACATTATTTTGTCTACTGTTGAAAGAAAGATAATTTTCACTATTACATAGTAATTACGTGATATGAATCAGGACATTGAATGGTCTTGATACGTTTTAATTGTTTTTAAAATTGTTTACATTTTTTCAACAGTATTTTAAAAATTTTACATTTTTTACAGTTTCATATGGTTTTATAAATACCCTTTCTGTCCATGTACGAAATATGTTGAAATTTGTTGAAGCCTCCCTATTTATTTATTTCACCTTAGACAAAACTATAAAAAAAACTAAAAACACTTAAAAAACATTAACGTAAACCACCGTAGAAATTAACATATTAAACAATTCTTAAAGTAAAAAATTAGTAAAACGTAAAAAAGTAACGCCGTAAAAAATTTAAAATCATAAATCGTCGATTAACGTAAAATAATATTGAATCAACGTAAGAAATTTACTGAAGTAAAAAACAAAAATTCAGAAATGCCTAAAATACAAAATAACCGTAATAAACGTAAAAATTTTTATAGAAAAATTCATTTTTAAATATTTTTAAACTCAAAATAACAAAAAAATTTAATTTTAAAAATCTTTAGAGATCGTAATTATTGTTTATAAACGTTAGACACTAAAAAACAGATATTTTTCCCCAGCGACCCAAATTTCGATTTTTTTTTAAAAAATTATTTTGTATGTATTTGTTTGTAGCTTATATAAAATCTGCTAAAAAAAAACATCATCATATTTTGATAGTCACTACTTATTTTTATTTTAAATGCTGTCAATCGATGATTTATAAATATATTATGTAATAAAAGTAATTGTTATTTAATTAATTCCTACAATTATTCAGACACCCCCAAATCAATTTTTTTTATACAATTTAGATATTTTATTAACTGTCACTTATTCTAATAAAAATTAATGTAAAATGATGTAATATCATTTGTAACTATTTGTATAACCACAAAAAACATTTGTAACCCACCCCTGACGCTCAAAACCAAGTATCTAAGTGGCGAGGCGTGCTGACGTCACTACAGCAGGTCCATTTCCCCAGCTTCCATAAATTGGAATCTTAAATTTATGTTTATTCCATATTAATGTAAGTCGTTGGTAAATATGATTTTTTCGTTCAATAAAAAAGACTAAGAATTTGGATTTTTAATGAAAAATGGAAATAAAATATTTAAAATCTATATTTGATAGTAAAACTATTTAATAAAAAAATGTCCATCAAGATTTGTATGATTTTTTTATTTTTTTTAATTTATCAAGTTTTTTATTTAATATAGATTTTTTTAAATATGATTTTTTTATTGTTTTTTAATGTGTAGTTTTCATTAAGATTTTTTATTTCTAGTTATATTTGTTTTATTCAATCAAGGTATATTCAACAAAAAAAAACTTGTTAAATTAAAATATCATTCAAATCTTCTTGATTGAATTTTTTAATGGAAATTTTTATATTAAATATTTTTTTTTATCAAATATACATTTTAGATTCTGAGTGAAACGATGAATGTATTGATTTTACAATGATGTGTGTTTTTTTATTTTTATTTTTTT
Source organism: Macrosiphum euphorbiae (assembly GCA_949089665.1). NCBI lineage: Eukaryota > Metazoa > Arthropoda > Insecta > Hemiptera > Aphididae > Macrosiphum > Macrosiphum euphorbiae. The sequence continues at coordinate 77,311,530 of CARXXK010000003.1, forward strand.
GTGTGTGTACATGATATAAGTAGTTGAAATAATGCTTCGATTTTCAACTTCAGTATCTTGTTCGATTGGAAAGTGAATATCGTTGGTGCATTGGGGAGGTCAAAATTTAAAATTCCCAGAAATTTTCAAAAGCACCGGGGAAAACAAAAGAAAAATTAAGGAAAAACGGGAATTTTTACACAAAATCTGTTTTCGAGAAAATCGATTTTGGTTTTTGATGTAACTTTAAAACGAATGAAAGTATATACATTAAATTTTCACTGGTTGTTTATATTTGCATTTTCTATACACGATAACATTTTCAAAATATTTTGATTTATTTTGAACTGTTTAGGGACATTTCCATTTTCCATTTTTTTTTAGTTTTTTTTCTAAATATATCAATAAAATTTTATTTGTTGGTTGCGAAAGATTGTAAATTTAATAGAAGGCTCCTACTATATTGTTTCAAAGACAGATGAAAAATATTAAAAATTGTTAGTCACAGTTTTTTTTTAAGCATTTAAAGTTCAAAAAATGACAAAATATGGAAAAATCACGAAAATTTGAAAATTATTTCGAGTTAGAAATTCATAAAAATTTTTCTTTTTAAATCTTAGATATGAAAATGTAATACATGATTCCTTATAAGATTTTCTACATTTATCAAAAAAAAAATTCTATATGAAAGTCAAATTAAATTTTTATGAGCGTTTGAAATTCAAATTTTTACAACATTGGATATTCACTTGATTTCTCATGTGTCGATTTCCTTATTTTCATAATTCAAAAACGAATAACTGTAGATACATGAAAATTTCACTGAATGTTCAGATTAGAAATTCCTATACACTGTACAATTTTGAAAATGTAATGCGCAAGCAATTCTGATTTACAAATTCTAAAAATTTAATTCTAAAAGGTTGCGAGTCGATTGGACTAGTTGACGGGGCTAACTTCACTATCATCCGTAATGGTTTTTAGTTTATAATAATTTAATGACTTATTTGCAAATTCTGAAAATCAATTTGCATTTATTTGGAATTAATTTGCAAAATATTGACATATTATTCGAATATATTTAACTTATTCGGGAGCCCAACTTTACATACATCTAAAACACTGCATAAAAACATAAAGAATTATAAACGTAAAAAAAGAATGAGCCCCAAAAAACGTAAAAATAAATTTGATAACCATAATTACGTAAACAAAATATGTTTGCAACATGACAACCAAAAAAATGAAAAACCATAAACAAACTTAAACTGTGTAAGTTAATGATGAACGTCAATCACTGAACAACGTAATAACAATTTTAGAAGAAATAAATCTGTTTTATTTTTTTTTTGATAAATTGTTAATAACTTGAAGAAATTGAATTTGTAATTATATATATATTAATGGATTTCACATTAACTGATTCCAAATTTTTTTCGAAAAAATCATAGAATTGTCTGATTAATAATACATTTTTCATGTAAACTTATTTTCTAGACATTTACGTTATTTACTTTGTTTTCACTATAGGCAACGAGAGGTCGAAAGGCTTTAGTTGAACCAGATTATGTATACAATATCCTTGAAAAGTATAAACAACAAATGTTTGATGATGGGTTACTTCGAGGACTTTCTCATGGAGTATGGGACACTTTATACTCGGAACTCGATTATAAAATACCCAAAAAAACTTTATATATATCGGTATTGCAAAATCGACACCAATACCAATCTAAACTTAAAAAAAATTTGGGTTATATAGACAAAGACTGTGCTTATACTAAAAATGGTAGCTCTGAAACTTCTTCAAGTAATGATGAAGAAATCCGCGAAAAGGATGAAAAAACATTTGAATTAACTATCCCTTATTTAAAATATATGGAAATGGAACCAGAAATAGTTTTGTATAAAGATGGCGCGGGTGTTAGAACGTATGAAATTCTTAAGCCCAATACATGGTCAGACATTATAAATGATTATATTATCCAAGAACTTAAACTACCATGTAACTATTTGTACAAGCGATGTAAAGTCAGAAGTGATATGTCAAATAGTCAATATTTTTTATATTTTGTAGCTGCTTGTAAAGATTGCAATAATAGTTTAAAGGGATGGAGTAATCAAAAACCGACTAGAGGACAACCACTGGAGTTAAAAATATGTACCAACGACACAAGAGGAATGGAATCTATACATTTTAGTAAAAGACCACTGAGAGGTACTAAACGTGATAAAGTTGCTAACGAGCTGGTTACGGATATTCCCAGTAATTGGAGGCGAAAGAAAGCAACAACAGATATGGAATTTGGTAATTTTTCTCCTCCTAACTTATACCGCAATGAAGTTTTACGTAAAGCTAAACAAGAACATAAAGATCAACTATTAGGAATCACTGTAAAATGTCCTGTTTTATCATTGGTAGAACTAAAACATTCTCAGTTTTCTGGATCAATACATTCAATTGGAATTGATCCAATACTTGTTCACTACTGGAGTAATCATCAAATTACTATATTTAAGGATATGTTAAAAAAATACTGTAGAGTTTCTATCGATGCAACAGGTGGTCTTGTCAAAAAAACAAAACGAACTTCATTCGATTTATTGTCTGCCCATATTTTCCTGTACGAAGTAGTTATAAATGCTTCATATGGCCAAATACCTGTATGTCAAATGATCTCCGAGAAACAAGACACCCTAACAATTTGTAATTGGCTTACGCGGTGGTTGAATGCAGGGGTTGGCGTACCACATGAAGTAGTTTGTGATTACTCTGCTGCCTTACTGGGTGCCGTAACCAGGGCTTTTTGTAATTTAAGTTTGCAGTGCTACGTAGAAAAATGTTTTACTTCATTAATTGAGCATGAAAAAGAACAAAGTTTACCGAAGTGTTATGTACGTATTGACGTGGCACATATGATCAAAATATTTTGCCGTATACCATATTTTAAAGGGATACATAACAAAAACTTAAAACACTTTTACGTGAGGTGTTTACGACTTCTGTTAACATCAGTTTCTTTTGAAAAATTCACTGATATTCTCAAGGCATTGTTAACAGTTTCTATGAGTGAAACAGATGGATGGTATAACAACGAGCCAACACCAGCGGAGTCTGCAAGAAAAATGCTATTGGACAAAATAAAAGGAATTGATATAAATTATGAAGATATGACCGATATTGATTCTGAAGTAGAAGAGAGTGTTTTGGATGGAGAAAAATATGATTGCGAGGAACCTATTGATGGAATTAAAGAATATTTGGAAGATATTGAACAATTTTCCATTACGCAATCAAAAATAAAAGGAAATCGCGATTCTGCATACTTTATTCCAAACTTATCCAAAACAATTTTACGTTTATGCAAGCATTTTCCGATCTGGACTGGAGTTATGAATGACAAATTTCAAACTCCATATGTGATTGCATCTTCAGCATCAGTGGAGAGTGATTTCTCCGATTTGAAATCACGTATCCTCCGTTTCGAAACGAAACCAATGACTGCTGATAGGTTTGTTGCCAAACATCTAAAATCAATCGAAGGCAGCTCAATTTTATTTCGAAGTAGCCAGCTAAGACATAATCACATAGAAATTAATAAGAAATCTGTTATGAAGGTGGATGTTGAATCAGACTATATAATTTCAGATTCAGAGACGATATTGCCATCTTCAACAAAAACGAATACACTAATTCCTGTGCCGGAGGAAATAAGTATTGAATCAATCCAAAAGGAAAAATTAATACTAAATGTTAGCTTTGATTCGTTGGACATCAAAAGATTAGGGTCCGTTTCACCAAATGAATCGTACATGCATTTAGAAGGAATTGAACCACTGACTAAATTAAATTCCAGCGATGATTCAACTTCCGAAAAATCACTTGAAAAATTTGAAAATTGGGGTGGCTTAGGAAAGCCAAATATTCCAGTTTTTCCCAAAGGCTGTGAAAATAAATATAAAAGAAAAAGGAATACAACGTACATGGAAAAAACTCCTGAAATCGACAGAATATTGCAAAAAAAAAACACTCGGTCGAACTTGAACACCTTGCTTATCAATGGAAATATAGCAACACCATTGCATGTAGCCAAACAAAGATATATTGTTATGAACACGTGCCCGTTTGATGCATTAGCAGTAATAATAACTATGGCATATACAGACTTTAAAACCTATACGGCTTTTGTAGACTCTAGTGAAAACAACATGTTGAGGTTTTGCAAAAGTCTTGCATTATATGGACCAACCAAAAAAACATACACAGATCGACTCGAATTATTAAAACCGATTTTTAAGAGCTCTGATGATATTTCTCGTATCAAAGTGATTGATGCTCAGTGTAATGTAGCGTTCATTGCAACAAAATTATTGGTAAACGCTCCATCCGCAATCGAAAAAATACGGTGCACGACAGATGGTTGTAATAATAATAACAGAGATATTGAAAGCGCAACGTTAATTTTAAGATTTAAAGACGTTAAGAATCTTCAAAATTCATTGGATAATTACACAAAGGAACAGGTTTATGAATGTGGTTATTGTTATAAGTTATTATCTTCAAGAAGAACTGTAATGAACCACCTTTTGATTGAGACGGATACTTTGCCTGAAAATCAAAGTATTCCACTTTCGATGTTTCCAACTCAATTAGAAGCCGAAAATGTCAAGTATGTGTACAATTTTTAATTCTATTTATAATAATATCTAATATTATTCTAATTTATTACCACATTACCACAATAATATTATATTCTTTCTTCTAAATATTATACAAGTTACTAACTCTATTTGCTTCAAATTTATATTAAAAAAATTTATAGTTTACCAATATTAACAGTTTAAAATTAAAATCAAATAAATATGAAATTATTGTCATATGTTTTGAATATTATAGAATTATTCAAAAACTATTAACTTTTTTAAGTTAAATTACATTATAGTATAGGCACAAATTAAATTTTTCAGATATGCGTTGTATGGTGTGATTGAGTATCATTCGGTACACTACATATCATATATACGGAGATCAGATAACCGCTGGGAAACGCATAATGATCTGCAAAAGAAAATTAAAATATCTACAACAAAATGCTTAAACGCTAGGCCACATTTGGCCGTGTACATACAAATTTAATTTAACTAGCATTTTTATTTGAATATAAATCTAAGGTTTGATTTTTTTCACAGTGCATTATATTTAGAATTGGTAGTAACAAATATTTATCTTCATGTTAGAAAACTATTTAAATAAACTACTTTCAGTCAAAAAGTACAAAACTACAAAATGTTGGACCAATTTTTTTTTATTTAACCTTAATACTTAACAAAAATTATGATAAACATAATATTATAAAATGTCTTAATAATAAGTAAAAAAACAAAAAAAAAATACAACTTTCAAACTTCAGGTAAATCACTTCAGAGTTCATAATTGGCATTTATTAAAGATTCAAAAAATACATTTAATGGTTGAAATAACAAACCATAATAAGTAATCAAAGTTTATATTCATTAAACGTTTAACATCCAAAATATATAAATTTTAAATTTGTTCAATATGTTACACTTATTATTATCCTCGTGATCGTGTAAAGCGGAACACGTTGCATACACTCAAAACTGACAATAACTCTATATATATTAAAAACTTTTTTAATAGTATATAGTTAATAATTATTCTAGTATAAGTTGTTACAAGGTTGCTAAATATTGGCACAAGTCCGAAGTTGATAAGATAAAGTCGGGGGGCTGCGTGAGGTTGGCCCCCATTATTATTATGCTGATTTTAGTCACGAAGTAATAGGTTGCAAATTTTTTTGATTTTTTTCACAGTGCATTATATTTAAAATTGGTAGTAACAAATATATATCTTCATGTTAGAAAACTATTTAAATAAACTACTTTCAGTCAAAAAGTACAAAACTACAAAATGTTGGACCAATTTTTTTTTATTTAACCTTAATACTTAACAAAAAAATATGATAAACATAATATTATAAAATGTCTTAATAAGAAGTAAAGAAACAAAAAAAAAAATACAACTTTCAAACTTCAGGTAAATCACATCAGAGTTCATAACTGGCATTTATTAAAGATTCAAAAACTACATTTAATGGTTGAAATAACAAACCATAATAAGTAATCAAAGTTGAATACAAAAACACGTTGCATACACTCAAAACTGACAATAACTCTATATATATTAAAAAATTTTTAATAGTTTATAGTTAATAATTATTCTATCTTTCTAACCCAGTTGAATTAAAAATCTAGCCCCCCGAACTTGTTTCCTGATAAAATAAGTAAAAAAAGTGGTTGCAAATTTTTTCAAGTAGGTTGCTAAAAGTTGCTAAAAGGTTGCTAAATATTGGCACAAGTCCGAAGTTGATAAGACAAAGTCGGGGGCTAGCCCCCCGAACTTGTTTCCTGATAAAGTAGGTAAAAAAAGTGGTCGCAAATTTTTTCAAGTAGGTTGCTAAAACTTGCTAAAAGGTTGCTAAATATTGGCACAAGTCCGAAGTCCGTAGGATAAAGTCGGGGGGCTCGCCCACCAAACTTGTATCCTGATAAGGTAAGTAAAAAAAGTGGTTGCAAATTTTTTCAAGTAGGTTGCTAAAAGTTGCTAAAAGGTTGCTAAATATTGGCACAAGTCCGAAGTTGATAAGACAAAGTCGGGGGGCTAGCCCCCCGAACTTGTTTCCTAATAAAGTAGGTAAAAAAAGAAGTTGCAAATTTTTTAGTGTAGGTTGCTACAAGTTGCTAAAAGGTTGCTAAATATTGGCACAAGTCCGAAGTTGATAAGACAAAGTCGGGGGGCTAGCCCCCCGAACTTGTTTCCTAATAAAGTAGGTAAAAAAAGAGGTTGCAAATTTTTTCATGTAGGTTGCTAAAAGTTGCTAAAAGGTTGCTAAATATTGGCACAAGTCTGAAGTCTTTATGACAAAGTCGGGGGGCTGCGTGAAGTTGGCCCCCCAGTTTTATTATGCTGATTTTAGTCACGAAGTAATAGGTTGCAAATTTTTTCATGTAGGTTGCTAAAAGTTGCTAAAAGGTTGCTAAATATTGGCACTAGTTTGGAGTCTCTATGTCAAATTCGGGGGGCTAACTTCACGCACATCCGCCCGGGTACGTTCTTATTCCGGCCGGAGTATAGTTTGTAATATAGGCACGACTATCATAATAATTTCACAACTTACAAAATAAGATAATTAATAAAATTATCTTAATAAATGTTCTATTATTCCCATCCACTATGCTCAAAAGTACCAAAAATTATGAAGAATTAAGAAATATTCTAGGAACATATAGTTAAAAATATATTTTGAATATGTAAATTAAGATTACATTATGTCAATTTTCGAACTTATTAAACCACACTGAAACAAGTATCGGAATCGAAGAGAATATCCAATACAGCCTAAAAATAATATAGCTAAGTACATAAAGTGTAGCTGACCAATGTACTATACACTCGGGAAAAGTCACACTCACGTACATTTCCCCACCACCACCCACTTCAGCTGTTTAAAACTTCAATATTTAGTGCTCATTTATATAATTTATATTTATATAAACATATTTAAAAGTTATTAGCTCACAAACCAGGATATTGTTAAAGATAAATAAAAAAATATGAAATAGGTACACCACACAATAATAGACAGTTTTGTATAAATACGTACTGCCTAGAATATATTTTTTCAATTCAAGTAAAGCATCTGTAAAAATAAAATGTTAAATATTAAATAAATTATTCATCTGGTAAAACGAATTGATTGAATCTCAACATTAGTTTCAATGACATGTAGGTACAACACTTATATCTTAATTGTTAGAGCCAGTATGGCAATTCCGATATGTATTGTTTTAATGTATTTATGTTGTTGGGTTAGTGTCACCTAAAAGTTTCTAGTTTATTTGTTCTTTCTTGTTGTTGAACAGGTAACAATGACATTCTGTTTATGTGAGTTACCGTTCAAATCGGCTATGTTCAAGTTTGTGTTTCTATTCGTTTCTCTGTTCTTTGCTGCTCGTCGCCCAATGCGGTCTTGCCATTTCTATGTGTTGTCTTCGTTCGTCTGTTGCTGTTAAACCACGTTTTACTGTTTTGTTTGTACTGTTGTAATTCGATTCTGGTGAGTATTGTTCGCCCAATATTATTGCCCATCTAATTGTTTTGTCAACTTCTAAGGTGTTCATTATTCACCAGAGTCATTGTGAATATCGTGATTTTGTTTTGTGTTTGTTCTATAAGCAGCCGCAAACCTCGTGTATACTGTAAGTTCTTCGTTGTGGTATGGCTAGGTGGTCGCTCGTGTGCAGTTGTATTTATTATTGTTTTTACTTACGTCCCCGGTACGATTGGCGTGGGATAAAATCCACCACCTAACGTACCGCAGGTGAGTTTTGTTTATGTGTTAGCGCCGACGGGCCTACCTACGTACTAGTAATAAAATGTTAACATTGTATTAAAATGCTTCCCACTATGTAATAAAATGTAAAATAAATGACAATACCAACACAACATTATATTTCATTAATAATACCTACTATCAAAATTTAAATGAACAAAATTCTTCTAGGCTTGAAGGCAATTTCTTTTAATGTAACAGGAAGCTGAACGCGACCCAACATAATAATTAATATGTTGCTGTTGAAGTAACTATACTTTTAGTAATCATTAATCACTTATCAATAAAATATAAATTAAAAAAGGTGCACTGCTTTACAGTAGGTTACAAGTAGGTCGATGTATAATGGATGGTATTAAATTTGAATTCAATGATACAATATCATTGTAAAAGAAAAACGATTCTGAGCGGAGACGGTATGTCAGTCTAGGTAGAAGGCATATTTGATATTACATACTTATACCTAGACTGACATCCTAGACTAACCATCGTTAAGACATATTACATACTTAACGATGGTATTAAAAAAAATTGATCTATAATAAATTCCAAATTAATCATATCATAATATCCATTACGTACTTATAACGCGTTATACATCAACAACAAAAACTGATACTATGATAGATATATAATAGTGTACTTAGAAGTTTCAAGTACCCACGAATAATAGTATAAAACCACAACGAAATAACTAAAATAATTATTCTAGGTTTTTTTGATTTTGAGTGGAACGAGGAATGTATTGATTTTACAATGATGAGTGTTTTTGTTTTTATTTTAAATTTTTTTATTTATTTTAGATTCTGGGTGGAACGATGAATGTATTGATTTTCTAATGATGTGTGTTTTTATTTTTTTTATTTTTTTTGTGTCTGTGTACACGAAAAGTAGTCGAAATAAAGTGAATGTCGTTGGTGCATTTTGGAAGTCAAAATTTAAAATTTCCAGTAAATTTCAAAAGTGCCAAGAAAAACAAAAAAAAAAAAAAAAATTAAAAAGGGGAATTTTTACACAAAATCGATTTTTCATAACATCAAATTTGGTTTTTGGTGTAACTTTAAAACAAATTACATTAGATATATGCAATTTTACCTGGTGTTTTATATTTGCATTTTCTATACACGATAACATTTTCAAAATATTTTGATTTATTTTGAACTGTTTAGGGACATTTTCATTTTCCATTTATTTATAGTTTTTTTTCTAAAAATATCAATAAAATGTTATTTGTTGGTTAATAAAGCTTGAAATTTTAATAGAAGGCTCCTAGTATATTGTTTCAAAGGCAGATGAAAAATATTAAAAATCCTTAGTCACAGTTTTCTTAGCATTAAAGCATTTAAAGTTCAAAAATTGACAAAATATGGAAAAATCACGAAAATTAGCAAATTATTTGAGTTAAGATTTCTTAAAATTTTTTTCTTTTTAATCTAAGATTTTAAAATGTAAGACAAGATTCCATTTAAGATTATCTACCTTTATCAAAAAAAAAAAAAATGTCAACAGGAAAGTCAAATTAAACTTTTATGACCGTTTGAAATTCAAATTTTTACAACATTGGATATTCACTCGATTTCTAGTGTAGCGATTTCCTTATTTTGTTGTAATTCAAAAACGAATAACTGTAAACACATGGAAACTACGCTGAATGTTTTTATTAGCATTTTCTATACACCATACACTTTTGAAAATATTTTTACTCTTTTTGAGCTGTTTACGGACATTTTCAGTTTTCAATTTTTTTAGTTTTTTTTTTCTATAAGTATAGATTCCATGGAAGTAGTTAATTCTGTTACTAAAAAATTTAAAAATTACACAAGCACAGTTTATTTTTATAGTAATTTTAAGTTCAAATTTGGACGAAATTACGTAATAAAATCAATATTAACGATTTTCGTTTTTTGTTGTAATTAAAAATATTATTCGTTGATATATAAATCTGAACAATAAAAAAATCAAGATATTATGCCCTATACATATTATAATCTACCATAGTATAATGAGTAGGAAGTATGCTCTATGATAAGACTGTATTTGACAGTTTTGACTGTTTTGACATATTTTTTTTATTACCATTGATAAGTATATAATATGTCTTAAACCTCGATTGACATACCGTCTCCACTCAGAATCGTTTTTCTCATACAATGATATTATATCATTTAATTCAAATTTAATCCCATCCACTATACAGTGACCCACTTGTGACCTACTGTACAGCAGAACACCTTTTTTTATATAATTTCGTACAAATTTGAACTTAAAATGACCATAAAAATAAACTGTGCTTATGTATTTTTTAGAGTTTTTGGTAACAAATGTAACTACTCACATGGAATCTTATTATTAACTTTCAATCCTTAGATATAAAAACTGAACATTTTATAAATTTTTAACTACAAAATAATTGTTACATTTTAAATTTGATACATTATCTCAAAATTCGATCTTTAAATGCTTATAAAAAAATTGTGGCCATGTATTTTTAATATTTTTCAACTGATATTGTAACAATATATCAGGAGCCTTGTATTAAATTTTTACACTTTTTGGCCGAACAGATAAAACTTAATTGATATTTATAGAAAAAAAATTTAAAAAACTTGAAAACTGAAAATGTCAGTAAACAGCTCAAAAAGAGTCAAAATATTTTCAAAATATTTAAGTGTATAGGAAATGCTAATATAAGCATTCAGTGAAAATTTCATGTATCTACAAATATTTGTTTTTGAATTACAACAAAATAAGGAAATCGCTACACTAGAAATCGAGTGTTGTAACATTCATAAAAATTTAATTTGACTTTCTTATTGACAGTTTTTTTTTTGATAAAGGTAGATAATCTTATAAGGAATCTTAGATTTAAAACGAAAAAATTTTAAGAAATCTTAACTCAAAATAATTTGCTGATTTTCGTGATTTTTCCATATTTTGTCAATTTTGGAACTTTCAATGCTTATAAAAAAAAAAAACTGTGACTTAGGATTTTTAATATTTTTCATCTGCCTTTGAAACAATATACTAGGAGCATCCTATTAAATTTTCAAGCCTTTTTAACCTAGAAATAAAATTTTATTGATATTTTTAGAAAAAAAACTAAAATAAATGGATAATGAAAATGTCCCTTAACAGTTCAAAAAAAATCAAAATATTTTGGAAATGTTATCGTGTATAGAAAATGCAAATATAAACCACCAGTGAAAATTGCATGTATCTACGGTCATTTGTTTTAAAGTTACACCAAAAACCAAAATCGATTTTCTCGAAAACAGATTTTGCATAAAAATTCCCGTTTTTAATTTTTTTTTTTTTTTTGTTTTTCTTTTCACTTTTGAAATATACTGGAAATTTTAAATTTTGACTTCCAAAATGCACCAACGATATTCACTTTATTTCGACTACTTATCGTGTACACAGACACAAAAAAAAAAAATAAAAACACACATCATTGTAAAATCAATACATTCATCGTTCCACTCAGAATCTAAAATAAATGAAAAAATAAAAAATAAAAACAAAAACACTCATCATTGTAAAATCAATACATTCCTCGTGTTGTTTTTCTTGGCGCTTTTGAAAATTACTGGGAATTTTAAATTTTGACCTTCTCAATGCACCAACGGTATTCACTTTGTAATCGAACAAGATCCTGAAGTTGAATATCGAAGCATTATTTTGACTACTTATCGTGTACGCAGACACACAAAAAAAAATAAAAAATAAAAAAAAAAACTCACTATTGTAAAGTCAATAAATTCATCGTTTCACTCAGAATTCAACAACAAACTAAACATATTTCTTTTATTTTTTTAATATTGGCCAGTTACTATTTAATTTAGTCGATAAGTGCTCATTTCTCTGGATAATATACATATAGCTATGTAAAGTTGTATTTTACACTTTGGTTTTGTAGGAATCTAGCCCCTGTAACTATTCCATTCTAGTTACACCCATGTATATTTGATGATATTATTGTGAATAAAATAATTTATATATAACATACATTTTATATATATTTTTAACTACGAAATCATTATTAAATTTTAAATTTCATACTTTATGTCAAAATTAAAAATTCAAACTTTAAATGGTTATGTAAAAAAAATTGTTCCTATGTTATTTAAATAGTTTTCAACTGCTATAGTACAAACATATCAAGAGCCTTGTATTACATTTTCATGCTTTTTGTTCCAACAAATACAATTTTATTAAATAATATTTATAGGAAAAAAAAATTTTAATTGTCCATAAACAGCTCAAAACGAGTCAAAATATTTTCAAAATTGTATGGTGTACAGAAAATTATAATATAAACGACCAATGAAAATGTCATGTTTTTACGATCATATGTCATATTTCATGTTGTAAGAGTATAATCATATTGCTCTTTATGCTCTCAATATATTATAGCAGACCAAGCTAGGTTTTGCGATTTATAAAATGGTGAGTTTATAGATGAACATTTGGATGCATATTTTGTCAATCTTTAGTAACAATTTACGTACCTATATTATACGTATTTAATATTTTCTAAAAAATAAATTGTAATTATATTTTTTTCCTTAACCTGATCGACCATGGTAAATTAAATAGTGCCAGTGAATTGCCTTAAACTCCGTTAAATGTAAACTATGCTTACTTTTACAACATTAATTTGAGTCTTATATTAAACAAAAAACAAAGGTCTAATAAAGGTGTAATATTATTACAATTAAAATAGAATTAGAACAATATTTACTTTCTCTAAAAAAGACACACACTAACCCACACTACACATGAAGTGCCCATTTTAATAATATATATTATGTTATAGTAAAACTTCATTCTACTATGTTTATTTGACTTGGTTAGATTCATGAAGTAGTATAATATTATTCTGGATTCCGCATAATATAGTTGGACGAATAAGGCAATTTCACACTATCCATCGACATAAAAATATAAAATTAAAAAAGTCTATAATGTTTAATATTAGGTTATTGATTGAGCCAATCAGAGAATAATATGTAAATATTTGTACAGGTTAGGTTATATTTATAATTTGAAAATGTAGGATATAAACATTGTTGATTGTATGTTGTATTATTTATAGGAATCTAAATAATAAGTACTTTCATTAATTTTAATTAATTAAATATATTATACATACGATCCGCAACGTAAACTAAAAAATAGTAATAATAATTTGAAATTAATGTGGACCAATAGTTGACAGTATACTACATTTAAAATGTAGGTTGATTGGTTTTTAAAAATTAAGAACCTTGTAGGTTATAGTGTTATACAGGGTCAACTATTTTCAAAGGATTTTTAGGTCAATCTAAAGTCTGGACAAATGATAGTAATAGTCAAAGCCATTAGACAATCATGGTTGATGGCCCTTGTCAACTAAACAGATTCATAAATTATAGCTATAATTGCACTCATCAAGTAAGTAAATATTTTATGATGATAATTATTACTTCTGTTATGAGACACAAACCATAAATTGAATTAAAAAATTAAACAAATCAAAACAATTCATAAATACAATGTGCAGGTACTACGTACCTCTGTTTTCTAAATAAAACGAAAAAATTCATAATATTTAATAAATAATATTATAACTTATATGATTTACAATCTAAGAACTATAAGGATAACATTATCATTGTCCTTCTAAAAAATGTATCATTGAAAATAATTTGAAAACGATCTACTGATGGCTTTTGAATGAATGTTGATGTATTATTTAAATTTATTATAAAGCGTTATTCATAAATTACTGTACTAATTATAAAAAATAATATGTATATACAGGGTGATAATTTTATCATGAAACACTCATTGTTTCAAAAAAATATTAATGTTTTTGAAAATATTTTTTTACATAGTTTTAAGTTGTTAAACAATCATATTTTTAAATGTTTTTTATCCTCATCATTTTTTAAGGATCTTACTTTTTTGAATGACAGCATAGAGTTTTAATTTCATATTCTAAAGCAGAATATTTTTCTAAATATCTTGATTCACAAAAATCGAATTTAGAGCAAGTTTTTTATGAGTTATAAGTATTCAAAGTTTAGGTGGGCGGAGTATAGTGATTAGTGGTACGAATGTTACCCCGCAAAATGTTTGTCCACTACTCCATTTGTCTAAACATTAAATACTTATAAGTTATAACTCATAAATTACTCAACCTAAATTCAATTTTTATGTATCTAAATACTTAGAAAAATAATGGAATATAAAATTAAAACTCTATGGTGTAATTCAAAAAATAAAAACTTAAAAAAAATTAAGTATAAAAAATATTTAAAAATATGATTTTTTAGTAAAAATGTTGTTTTTTAACAACTTGAAACTATTTCAAAAAATATTTTCTAAAACATTGATACTTTTTGAAATAATTAGTGTGTCATGATAAAAGAATCACTTTGTATGTTTATAGACAGTAATTAGTTGATATTATATTTCAGTATACCGATATTTTAATTTTATAAAATAGTATTTTGAGTAAAATCTATTTGTGCAATAGATTGGAAAGATATAGTTTACTTTGCAGTTAATATATAGAAGGAATATTGTCAGGAAATCCATTCATTCCTGTCTTGAAAAGTTTTAGAAAAAAACTCTATAGTATTATGAAAATCTTTGTACACGAAGTTAGTGTGATTACGTACCATTTGAATCTGGAATAAAATAAAAACTAGAAATTAATATTATTAAATACTCATAATTGATTTCTACTATAATATCACAGATTCATGGCTAATATTAAAATGTAAGATTTATCTTATATTTTATAGTATAAAATAAAATTATGATTAAACATAAAAAAATACTTGCTTAATTTAGCTAGAAAAAAAATACATGGTATTAATTTACAAGTATAATTGTAAAACATATATAATACATTTTTATGATGAAAGAGGCAAATTTAGTGGTTTCATTGAGAAATTTTCAATAAATTTACGGAATGTCCAGTAGGACACCAATTTTGAAAGTTAAGACTCTTTGGTAGAAATAAAAAAAAAACATAGGTTAGGTTACAAAATATTTACATGGTTTATTAATTATTTATAATATTCTATTCTTTACTAGTTCGTAGTACAGGTAAAACTTTAATAATAACTTCACAACTTACAAAAAAAAAATTTCTAATTATAATTAAAATAATAAATTTTAAAATCTAAGTTTATTAAGTCCCATCCATTCACAATGCTCAAAGTTGCTAACAATTATGAAGAATTAAGACATACTTCAGGAACATCGAGTTAAAAAAAATCATTTTAAATAGGTAAGGTTAGATTACATTAGAAACATTTTTGCACTTATTAATCCACACTAAAAATGTTATTATCGGAATAAAGAATAATCAATACAGGCTAGAGCTATAGGTAGGCACATAAAGTGTAGCTAACCAAATTACCATATATTTGTTAGAATTCACACTCGTCCATTTTAGAACGTCTAAACTCTATAGTGTTCCAGATGTAAAATGTATTTTATGAGATTTCCAATTCTTAAAAAGCAATTTTAAGAGAAGAAAAATATTGTTTATGTTAATTCACCAAGAATCTTTCAAGCAAATAAATAAAGATCAATGAAATAATAAACTTAATAAATATTTCTTACCAACCAAGTCAGCTGAATAGTTATAAAAAAAAATTATTTGTAATTTTTGACCATATTAATTGTCAATAAATATTAAATATTGAAGGTCCAGGAAGAGACTAGGATAGGTTCTGTCAAATATTAACACAATTGTTATAATGCAATAATTAGATTTCTCTACCTAAGGGTATGTTAATCAAATTGTATTCCATGTGCCTGTCTGCGTCTAGTTTGACTCATTCATTGCATTGCTTGGTAGGAGGGACTTTTGGTCCATCATGGCCAGTGTCGGCCTGGTTCTAAAGGGCCCAGGCAGGATTTTATTTGGAAGGGCCCCAGCCCCTGTACTACAAAATTTATTTATTATAATTAAATTAAATGAATCATAAATATGAAAAATGGTCATAAAAATGTAATACACATTGTATATAAGAGATTCTAAATTTGTCATTTTAAATTTCAAAAAAAGTTAAATTTTTCTCTTATTCTAAATTTACAGGTATTCAACTTTTATATAAAAAAACTATGTATATATAAAATAAATACATTAAATATATTATATTAAAAGTCTTGTCTTATCTTTTGACGATTTTGCTATGTCATCTATTAGTTTTATTTCGTCTACATTTAAAGTAATATCTTTTTCTATAAAGCCAAAAGCATTAGTGGTTCTAAATGCTGCTGATCGAGTGGCGATCTTAATTTGGTTTTAATTACTTTTAGCTTGGAAAATACTCTTTTACGCGTGACTTGAGTTGATGGCAATGGCATTATGTATTTAAAAACTTGATACAAGTTGTTGTACATACCAGAATGACTAATACATAAACGTACATATACTTACACATAAACGTAGAGTAATCAATTTCTATTTTTCTTTATCTATAGAGTATAGACTACATCGCAAGTTAACGATTTATGTCCGTATATTGGTACGATAATTAATTCGGTATTATACATAATATTGCAATAAATGCACAGAACTATAATAATACTATACAATACCTATTATAGACAGTGGATTGCGAAATAAAAATCCCCGATTCTAGGAAAAAACACCCAGACTTCAATATTAGGTACTCACATAATCACATGAAATTGATTGATTAAATGTTTTTTAAAAGCTAATTAATGTAATTACCACATTGTTAATATTTAATTATAAATAAACACAAGGTTTAGGAATAGCTATCATTAAAAAAATGATTGTATAATAAATAGTGTTCAAACATTAACAATAACATTAGGTATTTTGTTTTTGATTTGAAACAACATAGGTAAATAATATGTTAATGGTTCTTTTAAAAAAATATAGGTTAATACATTCAGTAACTATTGTTTGATAATTATTTGTAATTTGTATCGATTATTCGAAATATTTTTATTTTGTAATATTTTAAATATTGTATCTATGAGTAAAACTTGTAAAATCGACTCCTAATAATACAATCATTTCCTTGTGGATTCCTCAAAAACGATTTTAATCAACCGGCTAAATTAATCATGGTGAAAAACTATAAACAGTGTAAATATACATGAAAATATGAAATGCTTTAATTTAACCTGCAATTTCACTATGGGCTCTGGCCTAGCCGCCAAGGAGGCCTCCCCCTATTTACGCCACTGGTGAAGTATAATAATATAAAAAGATACAACAGACTCATTATAGAAATTGAAGTAGAAATTAAATAAAATTTAAATAATATTCATTAAGTTAATCGATTGGTTTTTCTTTTTTTTTCTTATTTTATAAGTCTATATTATAATATAAATATTACGTTCATAATAGTTATATAGGTACGAAAATATGCAGTAAATCTAGTACGTCACTAGGTAGCATCACAGTCGCAAACGTACATACCCGTACAACTTTGTGACCGGTGTCCCCCCCTGCCAGTAGTGTCCAGTCCTATGTAGTAGTTCGTGCTTTAAACAATTTACCCAATACTTCCACTTTTACTTATTTACTATTATTATATTACTTAGCTCGCACCACAAGTCACAACCGCATTTAAATATATATATATAAAAAAAAAAAAGACGGGGCCCAGGCAGCGATTGCTGCCTAGCTGCCTTGGCCAGGCCGACACTGATCATGGCATATCATGTCGAAGGCTTTTTCAAAGTCGAGGAAGACTGTGGCTGTTTTTTCCTCTCAATATGTTGCGTTAGTCAGGTGGTCGACTACTTGCGTCAGTTGGTTTGTTGCAGAGTGCTGTGGACGAAAGGCAAATTGTTCCGTTCTGATCAACGGGGACAGTGTTTTCTTGAGATTGATCAGGACTGAGATCTCGAGTACCTTCCCCATGGATTTGATCAGTGAGATTGGACGATGGTTTTTGGATTTTTCAGGTCCTTCCCTGGTTTGGGAATCATTATGACCGTGGCCATTTTCCAGGGGACGGGAAAGTGTTGATATCTGAAGCAGGTGTTCAAAATGTTTGTCAAAACCAGCCAGGTCTTGTACGAAAAGTAACAGATAGCCATGTTGGGTATACCGTCTGGACCGGTCGCTTTGTTCCATGGTAGTCGCTTGATTATGAGCTGTACTTCTCCTAGCGATAATGGTTGGACTCTGGACTTGGCTGTCGAGTGTAGAGTTCGTATTGAACCAGTGACCCGCTCGTTTGTGGATGGAGTTCCTTCCGGACAGGCGAAGTGGGCTACTAAGTTTGCGGCGAAAAGTTCTTCTTTGCCAGGAGCGTCAAAGACCGGGCTTTGTGGATTATTTAGCGGGCGGTCAGGAGGTCTTCTGTTTATCAGAGATTTGTTAAATTTATAGACTCTTAAGTATTTCTCTTGATTTCACAAGATCTCGTCTGTGAATAGCGCCTTATTTTATACTCTATTTGTTCTCATATTCGAGCTCAGACAAGTGAAAAAACCATCTTCGATACGATGTTTATCCCTGCTGTTGTGTCACACTCGTTTGTCTCTAGTGTTAATTTTATTGAATCGTTTTACCGGGTTTTTTATCGTATGTTTATTTCATGGTAGTCTTTAGAAAGACTGTTTTAGTATTTGTATAGACCATTACAATATAAATATAAAAAAAGGATTAAAAATAAATGTTGGTTGAAATTTTATGGTTAGAAGTACATACATTTTTTGGGTACAAATATAAAATTCCACATAAATTAAAATATAAAACTATATAATATTCACTTACTCATCCAATCTATAATAACAAATTATTAAAATGTTATTGTTACTACATATCATATTGTAATTAATAAAAAATGATAACTCAAGGTTAGTTATAAATTACCACGGATTAAAAATATAGATAGGAAATCATTTTAATATTGTGTCAACTTATTGTTTTGTATTGAACTAAAACGGTTATACCCTGCCGAATAGTACACTTCACACTTCGAGTGTGCATTGAGTACCAAATTCAATAAGTGATTTGTGCGTAAAATTTGAATTCAATGATCAATCATTATAAAGCAAAATATATTTAGAACTGAGACTGTATGTTGGCCTGTATTATAAAGTATCTTTCAGGGACTGTTCTTTTTTTGACTGTCTGTGTTTTTTTTTTCAAGTTTATAATGTACTAGCTGACCCGTCACATCTTCGCTTGTAATTGGTTGTTAATTCGGACGATGATTTGTATAATTTTTTATTCAAATTGTATCGTTTAATGTGATCAACAAGTAAATAGACAAAACGGTTAATGAAGAAGTATTGAAATGTTTCTAGCGGTATTAATGATAAATATATTTTATTAAAAATAGCTGATCTCCCGTGCACTTCGTTGCTCGTTAAATGTACCAACTCTATATGACCCAAACTTTGTTCAATTATTTATTTAATATTCGGGGTATGGCGTTCAAACCTTATCTTAATTTTTCCGTTGCCCAGAGTAAAAATTCTGATTCCCAACAGTATACATATTATCAGGTAGGCAATCTACCTAATTGCACCTTACGAATGTTTTATTAACAGTTAACACGTTGATATTACGATGTGCATATGTCGAAAAATTAGTATTGGGAATACTTTTTTTACTAAGCTATCTGCTATAAAGCTACAGGGCTAAATTAATTGTCATTATTTAATAATGACCAATAGGCAATAACAACCTTACAATACACAAAAATATATTTTTATTTAGTTTCTTTTCTTACTGAATATGGTACTTAATTTCAGATTTGCTACTTTTCGGGTGGGTTTCCTTAGTATGCTATTACTTCAGAGTTAACTTCTCCTGACAATTACGAATACAACAAAAAAGAATTAGCAAAATTGGTCCAGCCGTTCAGTTGTGGTACAGCGTCCAAAGGAATATATATTTAATTTATATATAGATAGATACATAATATAGTATAATAAAGATAGATTGTTGAATAATACTTCTCGGAAAAATTCTTCATATCGACTCGCCGATAAACACACACAAAAGAAAAAAAGTCAGGTTCCATGTAGATGGAAACCCGAGGGCCGCCATGCCGCACAATATATATAATCACATAATTAGCCTAATTAGGTATACAATTTATATGTTTATTTTATTAATATTAACTAATTATTTATTAACGTTATCGGGCTAAATGTATGCCTTAAATCTTCTCTGTTATATCCTCTTTAATTAAAAAAAACTGCACGACGATTGAATAAGTAGTTTCGGAGTTTATCTAGAACAAAAATAAGAGACTCCATTTTATATAGTAGTATAGAAACGTTTTATAACAGAAATAATGGCCAGATCTTCAACTTAAGTACTTTTCAAAATATTAAGAATAAACAAAGTAGTATAGAAATCATAGTATAGTATTTGTATGCCAAATTAATTAAATGTTTTTTTTTTTAATTAAAAAAAAATGTATGTAGAGTCATGAAATTTTACAATTAAAACCGTATTAAAGTTAAAATTTGTTTGAACTTCATTAAAATCACAAACATTTTTAAATTATAATATAGGTCTGGTCATAAGGTTTAAATGAAAAATAACATTATTATAGTATATTGTGTGACAAGAGCGGGAAGTGAGCTATTTCAGTGGTACGAGCCGTAGGCAAGCCACACCTACCTACTATTTTTTGTCACGCCTATGATGATATGTCCGCCCCGTACTTTTGGGAATTTCCACTTTACTGCCCTGCAATTTTTGGGATTTCCACTTTACAGCCCAGCACTTTTTTTGATTTCCACTTTACCGCCCAGCACTATATTAAGAATTCCCACTTTACCGCCCGCTGGAAGGAAAAAGGACGCTTTCGAACGCTCCAACCGCTATCGAAAAACAAACTTTCGGTGTAGGTGTGACAAAAACACTATTACAACATATTAAAAATAAATAAATAATACGTACTTTCCTTTACTGTAAATAATAAAGTTTAACACATTAATAACTATGTATATAATATTTTCCACAAATTGATAATAATTCAGTGGCATATTTATATACTAGCACGGTATAAGGAAAAAAATATACATTTTGGGTTGTATAAAGAGAAAGACGTTCACGTAAATTATACATTTAGCTATATAGTAGGTTGGATATTATATTTATTTTTATAATATTACTTTAATAGGTAAAATACAATTGGAAATGTAATAAGTAGGTACATGGTTTTTCAAAGTTACCGTTTTAATAATTTTTGAAAATACATGTTAATATTATTTATTTTGTAACCGTTTTAAGGTCAAATAAATATATAAAAAATTCCTTAAAATTATAAACATTTTTTAATTATTTTACGGGTCGGGTCAATGTCCAAACATATAAAATAACGCGTAGGTACCTTCTTCTTCTGTAAATAATAATATTTAACGAATTAAAATAAAATCAAATAGATTATAGACATATTATTTATTATTTAAATTATAAAGTGATAAATATAAAAAATTCTAGATTATTGTCATCTGATCATTCCAGGGAAGGGACAGTAAAAATATAGCAATAAACATAAATTTTAGTTACCAATCGCCTCTGCAAAAAAAAATATCATACCGATGTTTTTAATAGGTACCTAATGCAATATTTGATACAAGTAATACATGAACTTTGTAATTGTGATGTAATTACCTAACTATTTGGTTTTCACTATCGCTTACACAAATTTATGAATTTGGATGTGTGAATATTAAAAATATTGACTATCTATGTGCATATATTTATATAAACTTATTATTTTTTTGTGATGCCCATTTAGAGGTTATTAAATTTCCTTTATAAGGAATTCACCTTTTTTTCTATCTTCAATGTTGTTGCCGCCACAACATGATTAAATAATATTATATACGCATCATTTAAATTTAAGGTCCATGTCACTGGCACCACCCATTTTGAATTTCGGGTCAAAACCCGGGGCTTTCGTTTGTGCTCCGTTTGTGCTGGTTTGTGCAGCAAATCCCTTCGTTCGTGCTCAATCCTTTCCAAAGTTATTCGCGATTTACCCTGGGCGGTGCTGGAGACATGCTGGCACCGCCCAATTGAAATTTTTAACTCAAACCCGGGGCTTTCGTTTGTATTGCATTTTCTATACAAGATAAATTTTCAAAATATTTTCATTTGTTTTGAGCTGTTTGCGGACATAAGCAATATTCGATTTTTTTAGTTTTTGTTTCTATAAATGTCAATTAAAATTTATTTGTTGGATACAAATGCTTGGAAATTTAATACAAATCTCCTATCGTATTGTTACAATGACATTTAAAAAATATCAAAAATCCTTAGTCACAGTTTTTTTTTATAAGCATTTAAAGTTCAAATTTTGACAAAAAACGGAAAAAAAACACGAAAATTAGCAAATTATTTTGAGTTCAGCTGCAATTATTTCCCGGCAATCCCGACCACTGCTGTTCGAGCTATTACACCACTACACACCCAGCTAGTCATCGTATATTTAAGACCTGTCCTAGGTGTTAGTGGTCAACAATTAGGTGTCCGAGGTGCGCATACTATTATTATATGCTATCGGCCCGTCCAAATGTCAAATTGTATCTACAAATGGACATTGAAGCCATAATGGACGAAATAATGAATACTATAATAATATAATATTGAAATTTCGCACAAAATAATACATTTTAATAAAAAAAATGTTTTTAAAAATACTTACTAATAATAGCTGTAATAATTATAATAATAATGAATATAGGTTATTAATTATAACTATATTAAAGTTAAATCAACATTTTCAGTAGAGGAAATTTTAATTTCAATTTCAACAATTCCAATTGTAAAAAAAATTCCTAATCATTAACATAAGTTAAACGTACAATCTGCATTGTTTTTATGTATAGGTTATTTATCTTCTGTTGCTTGAAAAAAAAGCCAACTTGAAACAATTTCAAAATAAGGTTCACAATTTTATTGTCATAATTGGAAATTACATTGTAAAAATAATGACAAATATAAAACGGGCATGAAAGTTTTGATTTAAAAAGTATACTGTTTTTTCAAAATTTAGATGACAATTTATTATTGAGAAAAAACAGTAAGCAAAGCGTAAAACAAAGTTATGGTTTAGTATGCAAATTCACAATAAATTATAAAACACAAAAATTACGTACGTTCTAATTGTTCTAAAGAAAAAATACAAATTGTTTTAATTGGCTTAAAAATGATTAAATATGTGAAAAATATTTTATAATAATATTCATTTAAGTTACTATTATCAACAATAATAGGTTAGAAAAAGGTAATAATATTTAGTCATCAACATAAAAACTATTTACAATGCACAACTACAACTTAATGGTTCTTTTCATCCATCTATGCACTCAATATAGAATTTTAATAGTATTGTAGTTTATGAACGTAAACATAATTTATTTTAATAAAGTTTTTTTTATTTTTGTAACAGAATATTTAACTTTATCTTAGGTATGCCACTCAAAAACACTAATTACCACTTATTTTTAAGAAACATCTTCAAGATTTTGGTACAATTTATTTATAAGATTAACTGACAATAACTTTGTTTCAACTAACAACTCGTTGTTAATGGAAATTCGTGATTTTAATTTTCGGTCCATTCATATCCATATTTTTTGGCTATTTTCTTCAATAAGACAAATTATAGAACTTACTTCCATATTTTCTGATGCCGAATATCACTATATAAACAAATAATATTTAGCTTATACAATAAATTAGTTCGTTTCTAGTGAACCTATTTGAAGGTTATTTAATTTTTGATTTTAGGAATAAACGTTATTTTCTATCTTCAATGTTAATTTTTATCTACAAGTGGACATGGAAGCTATAATGCTGGAAATAGGTAATATTATAATTAAGTAATATTTAAATTGCACAAAGAATAATAAATTTGAATAACAATTTTTTTTTTAAATATAGGATTCCCAAATTCAACTTCTAAAATTATAATTTATTTATTTATTAATTAATTACGCCAGTCAGCATTTGCATAGTTGGTAATATATATATACAGGTTATTAAAAATGATAATATAAATGTAAAAATTATTTTTAATATAGATAATAATATTAAATTTAATATACTAATAACTTAATAATAATCATAAATGAGAAATTAAAAACTAGGAAGTTAAACAGCATCCTAATTCTGAGTGTGGGAATAAAACTAAGATAAGAAGAAATATTATTTAGTATAAACATAATATGTAGTTTTAGGTGGTGTTAAGGAGGCGAAATGTTAAAAGCAATGGAAGGTCAAGGAAAGGAGATATTATTTAAAATAATATATGTATAATGCATATGAAAAAGGGCTAGTTCCCAAAGATTTTGAGAAGTGCCTAATGATACCATTACCGAAAAAAA
Organism: Macrosiphum euphorbiae; assembly: GCA_949089665.1. Classification (NCBI taxonomy): domain Eukaryota; kingdom Metazoa; phylum Arthropoda; class Insecta; order Hemiptera; family Aphididae; genus Macrosiphum; species Macrosiphum euphorbiae. Next base: position 77,336,276 of record CARXXK010000003.1, read on the forward strand.
AGAAGTCAGAAAAATGTGAAGACCATAGAACCATAAGTCTAAAACACATGCATCAAAAATATTAACAAAGATAATTCACAAAAGAATAGAAGCATAAATAAGTGTCAATCTAAAGGAAGACCAATTTGGTTTCAGGAGGAATAGGGGAACCAGGGAAGCTATACTGTGCTTAAGAATGATGAATAGAAAAGATGTATAGAGTAAAGAAGCCTATGTATATAGCAAACAAGCCTATGTATATAGCGTTCATTGACTTAGAAAAAGCTTTCGACAACGTCTATTGGGAAATATTATTCAATATTATGAAAACTATAAATATCGATATTAAAGACAGAAGAATTATTCATAAGTTATACTTAAATGAAAAGGCTGTGATAACAGATAAAAGAAGCAAATCATGGGAAGAAGCAAATATTGAAAAAAGAGTTATCTAACTTATCACCAACATTATTTAATCTGTACATTGAAAACACACTAAAGCAATTAAAAATAATAAGAAAGATCATAGAATAGATACTTCGCGTGGCGCGAACAACGTTTTTATGTAATATAAGATTCTTGAGAGCAGCTGAAGCCCAGTAAGGGAATTTCGGAGAATGAAAGGTCTTATTAGGAATATACCACTTAATTGATTGAAGCAGAGGTTGAAAATAGTGACAGCACCATCAACTGAATACAGAGAAAAGGTAGCTTCCCAATTATATTTACTAAGAAATCGTGATATTTTATAGTAGTTGGCACATTTAAAATCCTTATAAGTATGAGTGCTGAAATATTTATTTTTGGCTTGGCTAGGAAATAATATGTGCAACGGAAGGTGGTAAGAGTCGGGTGTTACAAGAGGCTCAGTAGCTAAGCATACTGTGACCTTATTGGAACTTGAAAATATGAGATCTAGAGTATATCCTTAATTATTTGAAATTGAGCTTATCTGGAAGAAGTTGTGGAATAAAAAATAATCGACGATATCGGGGGAAACAGTATTAAAATCTCCCGAAGCACAAAGTCCTAGGTAACAAATCCGAAGACCAGTTAATATGAGGGATGTTATAATCAAAACAAAGGATAACTGAGTGAGGTTTGAGGTTTGATAAGACGTTTTCGATAGAGGAGAGATGAGACTCAACTATTGTAAGAGGTGATACAAGAAGTAGATACACACAGCCCAAAAGTAAATTGTTTGTGTTAATGGACAATAAGGCAAAAACTTGCTCAACATTCGAGACATTTTAAGGAACAGGATGTGATTTAAGTGAGGATTTTATAGCAATAAGAACACCACCAAAATGGGAAAATAATCTATTATTAGGATTTCTGTCTAGTCTATATACTTTAAAGCCAACGAAACCAAGTCCAGCGTTCCTTATATCAGGCGGTAGCCAGGTTTCTGTTAGAACTATAACATCAGAAATGTAAAACATTGGGAAAGCACACCTAATATTAATTTGCTTAGTTCTAAGGCCACGAATAATCTGGTAGTATATTTTAAGATTAGAACTACAAATATTATTTCATAAACAATTGTGGTTTGAGTTTCTACTAATAACAGGTGTAGAGAATTTGTCCCTAAAGATATTAAAATCCAATATACAAGAGTTAAAGGCAGCTTTAGCTGAGCAACAGTAAATACACTAAATGGAATGTAGGCTATTGCTTAACATGTATATATTACGAACAACATGTAAGTGAGGGCAAGTGAGTGGGTTGGAATCGAGTAGGTTTTCTGAATTATGAAGTATTGGTCTGGGCCCTTGCAGAGTTGACTGAACTAGTTTTTTGACTTGTTGACTGAAGAATATAGACGCGGAGCTTGAGACGACGAAGAAATCGGCACAATAGAAGGAAATTCATCTCTATATTTCACCATGATGTTTATGATGTTTGTCTCACCATTTTTACGGCGGTTATGCAAATCAGTATAAATATAACGGGTAAATGCACGTTCCCTTGGTGTACGATCGCGAATGACAGAGATGGAGAGCACTGCACTGGCGGCAGGAAGGTCCCTTACACCGAAATTGAAGTCAGCAATAAGTTTTTGAGCTACTTCTTTAGAGGGCAGAAAAACTTTTAAAGGATGTGGTCCTCTATCACTTGGCTTACCTAGTCTAATTGATTTTAGGCTAGTGGGAAGAGCAGGAAAATAAGGCTGTAAGGCTTCAAATATTCTTGTAGTATGGCTAGTAATTCTGTCAACTAGGATAAAATAAGTAGATTCTGGAATACCACGAATAATGACATTACGTGAGAATCTTTCCCGTTCAGATATCTCCTGTAGAAGTGTTGGTACAATGCCAACTGTAGAAGTAGGGTTAGAACTGTTTGTAAATTCAAGTTCTTGGATACGTTTGTTAAGGTCATTTATATTGTTGCGAAGAACTCCATTTCCGTTTTTTAAATCAATAACCTGAGTAGTTATTTGGCTTATTCTATCTTTAAGTTCGGCTAATTTCGTAGTTTAGGACTCAGATATTAGCTTGCATTATCCTAGTGTCTCTTCTTGGGTTTTTCGAAACTCATCCATTGTTTTATGGAAGTCGAACACTGATAGGTGAGTGGGAGAAGTAGTAGATGTTTTTGATGATTTTGAAGAAGAAGAAGAATTAGATCGGGTAATAACTTGAGAAACAGTACCTTTAGGAGAGTTGGTATGCATACTAAAATTGTGAAACAGAAATGTGTACAAAATTACTCCTTGCTAAAAGCAAATGCAACCAAACTTGTTGCAGCGTAATCTTTGAGAGATTGAGGATGGATGTGTTTGTATCCACTCTCTTCGATAAATCAATTTATAAATCAGCTATCTGATAATGACATGAATAATAACTGATAGCAAGATCAATAAAGTATGTTAAGACAGCTTACTTGAAATTTGAAACAGATAGAAAGTTAGGTAGAATTGTAAATAGAACAAACACCAAGACTTAAAATGCTTCAATAGTTCACCTATTTGGCTTTAGCACTGCACATATTAGTACACGAGAGCGAGGAAATCAACATTTTTTAATTAATGTGTAAGAGAAACGAATTTGTCATCACTTATATAGTTATATGTATAATATTAATTCATAAGTAATTAATCAAAACTATAAAAATAATAATATAACATTTTCATCTGATGGACTACAATAACTAGAAACAGTCATTGATAAAATATGCTATGAACAACGCGGATCACATTAAGTTTCAGTTTACTACTAAAACTGGCATTACAATAAAAAGACACATAAATTATGTACGCTGTAATGGATATAAATAAAAACACACAAATAAGTTTATATCTGGTTAGTTTTTATAGTTTATTGGCTTAAATTGGAATAACCTAACCTAATCTAAATAATATGGGTAAAATGGCACAAATGGATGTATTCCATTGTTCATTGTTACAAATCGAAAAATGTTTATATAATTTAATATGATCGTCAATACCTTCGGCGTCAAATATTTACGGTGAATATAACTGATCTAGGCCTATTAAATCCTAGTAGAAGTGATTCTGACTCTCAAGGAAGTCGAAAAAAGGGCTCGTCCGGTTTCAGATGCTGCGGACGACTGATTAGCAGAACGAGATTCCATAGCGGTGGGCATAGGCCGGCTCAAGAAAAGGAATGTGGACGAAAAGTCTAGGACGGCTGTCTTGGCCGGTCCGAGAAGACATATAATCAAACAATAAACTATGTTAAAGGACGGTCCGGGGCATGTCTCGGCCGTCCTATGTGGGCTACGCCATGTAAATTATGTAAGGCATCACGGAGCTTGTAGCATGCGCATACACACCGGCCTAGCTGAGGAAGGCATTATACGGAACATGCGAGTCGTAACCATATGATGTGTAATTATAAATAAACGATGCTGCAAGGTGGCCAAGTAATATGCTAAATGTGCGGCTCCCATGTAGTGGCTCAAACACACACACACAAAAGGCTTATGAAATCCTACTGTTATAATTCAGGATATTTCTTGGAAATTTTGACCGAAAAATATTATATATTGGACTCTCTCACACTTACTTACGTTTACTTTCCATACACTTACAGGTCGCTTTGATGTCATCGTGCAGTGGCGTAGCCAGGAGAGGAGCTGAGGGGGCTGCATCCCCTCCCCCGAAACGTTAAGACAATTTAAAAATTATCTTAATGGTCTATGATAGTCGCTCAAAAAGTCTTACATTATTATCTACAATTAAAATATTTAAAAATTTACTAAAAGTATTACGTAATACTTTTCAGCTATCTTTCTGTACTAGTACGTATTTAATATATTAAAGTATACAAATTGATCAGCCCCCCCCCCCCTCCCCGAAAAAAATCCGGGCTACGCCACTGTCCTCGTGTTAACTACAATTATTATTACAATTATTATAACTACAATTCAGTTGAGATAACATGATTAAAGTTCTAATTAGGTATAATATACTTCAAAAAAAGGATTTATTTGTTAGTGACAATAATCTTACTCAAATTTTCAACTTGTTCCTTATTTATCACTATTAAAATATAAAAAAGTAATTAAGCAAAATTATATAGACATAATTAGGCAGTTATTAACACAGTGGAAAATCACAATGTTAGTTAAAAAAAAAAATATTTACTGTATTAAATATTCAGTATTTCAGCGTAATCACATGAGAACTTTATCCGGTTATTGTTAAGGAATAGACATTTTTTGGAATTAATTTAATTGATTTGAATAACTAAGTATAACAATATTTTCTATTATTTCTTCGTCGTAATTGCTATCCTAGTATAAGATCTGTCTCTGATCTGACTTCTATCAAACCTGTCATATTGTCTATTAATATGTTTGGTCGTACCTTACTATTATCTTCATATTACATATGATTATTTAATTATTTCATAAGTTGTTTCTAAAGCTTCTATCAGTAGATACCTACTTCTGTCATTGCTATTTTCACTGTTATTGAAACTATCTTTAAAATGAACCATTTTAAAGGATAGCATTGTTTAATTGAATAATTATACTTAACCTTAACAGTAAGTAAGGCAAATTTTTCAAATTCTTGAATTTTTTTCATACTACTTAGATCTGTGGCGACACAAACTTCTGTATTTCAAATTGAATCCCTACAACTCTTTTACAGTAAATTACTTAATGGATATTTTTATACATAATTCAAAACTCGAATGAGTAGCAATTTGAATACACCAATTACCGTGGATCTTTATAACACAAGTTGAATAACCCTATTTAAAACTAATCTTATGTATTTTGATTCAGAAAAATTATCCACTGAATAATATACAGTTGAAAAGGGAACTTCTAATTTGCAAGCCTGGTCAAGTTAATGAAAATATTTAACTGAGTTAAGTTAAATTGATGGAAAACATGTTTAGAAGCTTAAAGTTAACAGTTCACCTAACTTTCTTTTTACTCAGTTAAGTTAAAAGTTATATGAACGTTTTCAATTAACTTATTAACACAACTTAAGTTATAACCTATTATTTTTTTAATATCTATATAAATACCCAGTAATATGGTTTAAAATAATAAAAATCATAAATATTATTGAACACAGGAAACAGCCAATAGCTTTTCTATACATAGAATTAAATTATTTGGAACTGAATTAATAGAATTATGTAGTAAGTACCAAAAACATTCGAAATAAATACAATCTTTTGATTTATAAATAAATAAATAACTTATTTATGGCCAAAATATTTAATAATATGTTCATGAGAATTGTAAATTTGTGATTTGTACCTATAACAATATAATTAACTTTATGACTTATTAGTTATAAGTTGTTAGTATTTATTAATTATTATCATTACAATATGCCCGTATGCCGTTGTATGATATGGTATATCTTTACATTTAGGATACACCTATAAATTATAATATAATATATATGATATGTATTTACTATTTAATTAAGTTTTTAATTAAGAATTCTGGTTACTGTAAAAAGAAATTAATTTAACTATATTTCTATTTTCCTATAATTCTAGTAAATGGTTATGTAATATGCAACTTTAATAATTATTTTTCTTTTATTTATTATTTAATTATTTATAAATTAACTTAACTTGAATTTATGTAAAAGTAACTCGTTAGGTATTTATTAAGTTTATATCAATTAAAATAAGTTAAGTGAAAAATTAAGTTAATGAAAATTAAATTTAAAAAAGTTAAGTTAAAAAGTAAAAATTTACTTAACTTTAACTTTTTAACTCGTTTATGCCCAGGCTTGATCATTTGAAAAAAACAGAGGTTTGTATCTCCACAGGACACCACAGGAAAACTTAGATTGAATATTTTGAAAGTGACATTTTTGTAAATCAACTTCTTATATACCTAAATTAGGACTACGAACAACGTGTACTGTAATGTTTCTGATCTTCAATGTCAATTTTTATCTACAAATGGACATTTAAGGTATTATGGACGAAGTTATCATAATATTATTATAATCTTAATATTTCACACACAATAAAATATTACATTTTAATAAAAAAAAATATAAAGTTATACGTACGATTGTCCCCTAAAAAAAATTATAATAATAGTTTATAAGTAATTGATTATAATTTATAACTATATATGTATAAAACTTAATTCTTTATATTGAATAGAACGCTTTTATTTAAAAAAAAAATTGAATAATTAATTGCTGTTTTGATGAGTAGTAGTTCGAAAAAAAACAATTACCATGGAATTATTATCCTTATAACACAAAGTTAAATAACTCTATTTAAAACGGATTGTAAGTATTTTGGTTCAGAATAAATATCCACTCAATAAAGTACAGTTGAGAAGGGGGGCTCTCTTTTTAAACAAAAGTGGACAGATGGTTAGGTACCGTTCTAGTGTACAGTAGTTGTAATGGATGTGTTATATTTGAATAAAATGTTTAACCATTGTATACGAAAAAGATTCCGAGCGGTTAGTTTAGTCCTCATAATATTATTATTTTTTATTGGTTCCTATGGGTGGTGATAAACAAAGTTAAAGAAATTAAAATTCCATTTTTAGCGGTTTTGATAATTTGTCGGTAGTCTTTCTCGACGCTTTCCAAAACTATTTGGAATTTTGACCTCAATGTTGACGTCCCAAAAGTACCAACTAAGCGCACTTTTTTATCAGAAAAGATGCTTTCCTCAAAAATCGATGCTTACTATCTAAAACAATGCTGACAGAAATAAAAAAAAAATCATTGTAAAACCAATACATTCTTTCGCTCCTCTCAGAATCTAAAAACGGAAGTTAGTATCTCCACAGGACAATGCTTGAGTAGTACAAAATATCTCAAGAATATTAAAATATGGTATTTAACTATTAACTATTTATTTATTTTAAGTATATTAAAAAATTCCAAAAATCCAAATTTAAATATTATAATTATTGAAGAAAAACAGGAGTGAGCACTGAACATCATAAGTGAATCACGCTGTATACGTACCTAGTACTTATATTTCATATATGTGGGAGCATATTTTAATTAATAGGGTCGGACCATATGTTATCAGACATAACCTTATATAATCAATATTATATAGGTACTCATAGCTTTGAAGAGTAAAAAAGATGAGCTCAAAATATTTGTAAGCTTGTAGATATAACACCGTTTTGTAACATTTAAAAAAGGCGAAAATATAATCAAAAACCCTTTAATGAATTAAGAATTATACAAAATACAGTTATCTACTAAAGTTTAAAAGTGAGGTTGATGAGCTGGGAAAGCATTCTAATGTATCATATAAAAATTAAATAAATTGAGAAACATGAATAAATTGTTTTGTGTGAGCAAGTTGAAAAGCTTCTCAGGGTAGGAACAACATATCAAAATACTGATTAAAATTTGATTACGAATAACTTATGACAATGGAGTGGACAAGATTTATCTTGAGGGAACAGAAATACGGCGTAAAATTTAGGTACTAATAAATTAATAAATAAATATTTTTTTGTGTTATCCTCAAATATACAAATACCTATGTGTTATTAAAATATGTAAAATTAAAAAAGGTGAAATTTACCTTTTAGATGATTAAACTATTAAAGCTAAAGCTTATTTGTTACACTTATTTCTAATATACTTCAAAATAAGGATTATTTAATAAAATTAAGTATATGTTAATTACAATATTCTTACTATATTGTTTCTCATTTTCATTTAAAAAAGCTATAAAATTTTAAAATTATTAAAATAATTTTTTATAAGACAATGCTTTTGTAGGTATCATAAATTGATTAGCGGAAAGGTTCTCTAATCTCTTATGATCCAATCATGGGCAACTTCAACTCAATAAACAGTTTCAATATATGGTATTTTTAAGATTATACTTTCCTAATAGCTATAATACTGTCTTTATGAATATGACAAGTCGACTTTTAAACGGAAACCAACGTCAATTGAATATTGATTTGGAATTTCTTGTTTTCGTGAAATTTTTTTCTCGTTGAAATTGGAATAATGGGCTTTATTACTAACCATAGTTTAAGAATACACAATATGTATACACAAACCTTTTAATTGTTTCTAAATAACTTAATAATCTTATTTATCTTCTGCTTCTTTTTCGGGCTTATCAAGCCACTAATAGCCAATAGGACTATTCCACCTCACAAGAAATCCTCCAACCATTTTAAAATATAATGCCTGATATTCCAAATTTGACCCACTCCCTATTGCTTAACACCCCATTCACTGTATCGCCCTACTTAATTTTCAGTTTTAATAAAATAATTAAATGGCGAAAGGCTATTAAAATATCTCTTTTTATTATTTTAAAAATATTATTATTAATATTTATATACTTTTCTAAATAATTCCTATCCTAAGTAAATAATTATTGAAATAAAATAAGTTTACTTAAATTCAATATACTTAGCATTTATTCATGATATCACATCTTTATAGTGCATAAAGATCTTATATTTTTTACTTATCCATATTTACACGTCGTTTACGAAGGGTCTTTCTTGTGATATCACTAATTTTTATCTTTATTTAATATTGAGTATTTGTTATTTACACAATAATCTATAAGAACGGTAATATTGTTGGTAACATTGGCAACGCTAATGCGACGACGGCTACCGTGATTCTGAATTTAATATAAATTTCCACTAAAAACTGTTTAATTTATAACTTAATTTTGATTTTGATGATTTTTATAAAAGCACGTTCTACACAATATTTCTGATGTTTTGGACTTTCCTAGGAGTTAATTGATGCATTAGAAAATTAGGTGTACCGTATAACAAATTTACCTGCATTTTACACAGTTTAAATAGGCAACTCCTGCTTCGATATACTATACACACACAGTCGTGCAATTATTTATTTTTTTTACTTAGCTCGCGCCACGACCGTTTCGCTGGATATACCTACGCATAGCTTTAAAAAGTAAAATCCATGAACTCAAAATATTTGTAGGCTGGTAGAAATTAGTACATTACACCGTTTTGTAATTTATTAGAAAGACAAATAAATAATCCAAAACAATTAAAATAATTAAAAATTATACAAATTCCAATTATCCACGCAAAGTGGGGTAAATGAATTGAAAATTCCTCTCAAGTATCATAATAAAAATCAAAAAAATTCAATTTGTTGCAGAGATATATGAATTAATAATTGTTGTATGTGAACAATAAATCAAAATACTGATTAAATAATAAAAATGATGTACGAATATTCTATGAAAATTGAATTGACCAAGCAATTTAACCACAATACTCATAAAAAAAAAAATACTATTGCATTTCTGATAGTAAATAATTTAATAAATATTTTTTTGTTTTATGCTCAAATATCCAAATATCTATGTAATATTAAATATAAGTATTATTAATATATTATATAACACTTAAATAGGTTAAATTTACATTCAAGATCATACAAGTCGATGCTTATAAGTTACACTTATGTCTAATGTACCTACTTCAAAACAAGGATGTAATAAAATTAAGTATTTGTTAATAATAATATCCTTACCACATAAGGATAAAGATGTAATGTAAAATTCTATAACATTTTAAAATTATTAAAACAAAATTACATAAATTGGTTAGTTTACTAATCTCTTATGACCCAACATGGGCAACTAAATCTTACTAAACTTATGGTATTTTTAAGTTACTTATATACCCTAATGATTAACTCCCCCTTTCACTGTATCTCACACTTCATTTTAGATTTTACCAAGGACCTTTTTATTTCTAGAGTAGCTTTCATCACATAATATCTTAGTTATGTGTTTCGTTTCCCAATTTTATTTCCAGCTAAGTAAAATTTACCATTATGATCCAGTATCTACAACGATGTTTCTGTTATATATATTGTATTGCTTCTTAGTCTTCTTAATCTATGTTTTTTTGATCTACCACTCTCCTGTTACACCTAACATTTTGTGGTTATTTATTGACCCAAAACTATCCACATTATTTCTCTTATGAATTTATTTTGATATGATTTCCTTCGTTTACCAGTTTTACACCAGAACAATATTTTTTTATACTAATATAAAATTGTGTAATATTCCTAAATACTATGTACTATGTCACTATTTAATTAGGTATTAATTAAAAACATTACTTTTACAGATCTCTGAAAAAAATCATTTTTAAGTCATTTTTGTATATTTACTACAAATTAGGTAAACTATTAAAAATATTTAACCATATCCGTCTGATTATTTTGTATAGGTAAATTATTTAATTTGAAACAATTTCTAAACAACTATCAATTTTCATTAATAATAAAATTAAGTTCTACAACAATGTAAAACAAATATTTAAGTAATTGTTGATAATATTGATTGTTGCTTGACGAAACAAAAATCAAATTGAAATAATTCAAACAAATGTTATGAGTTTACATATTACTATACTTCGCCGGATATACTAAATTCAATTTATACAAATGTAACGTCAGCATATTTAATACTTTTAAAGCATCTCTAAAGCATTGCATTTTTATTATCTATGTGACTATATCATATTATGTTAAACTGAAAAGTAAGAAATGGTGTATGGTCTGTTTGTCTTTAAATTATCGTAAAATTACAATAATTATTTTTTATATTAAAATTAATTATAGAATTATAAAAACCATCGCTTTTAATTCTTAAATCTCCACAAAATAAAAATTATAACACAAATATTATAATCATTTTAAATGAATTAAGTAATCCTTACCATTTAATTTTTTTATATCTGGTTCAGTAGCTGCAGGCATAACCCAAACTGAAATTGCTATAAATGTAAGCTTAATTAATAATTGCTTACTAAAAATCATTCTGATTTAATATTTTAATATGAGAAAATAATAATAATAAATAATTTGAACGCCGAACCACTCATGAAATAGAATACTACTTCTCGATTTCTTTTACAAGCAATAATATGTTACTAACCAACACTCCCTGAGTACAAAACAAATAATGTGCAAAATAAGTTGTTTATTTAGTAGGTAGCTAGTGATATAACATAACAAGGGAATAATATTATTCACTATTTGTTAGTAAACGCCATATGTATTATTTTTCATATCACTTGAGTAAATAATTAGTAGGTATGCAAAATCAAACATAGCAAAGATACTACCTACTAGACAGTCTAGACTCTATACTCTAGTCAGCCGTCATACGCCTGGTGCGTTCTCATTTGAAATACAGTTTTACGAAGTTAATTTTGATTTATTTTTAAAATGGAGGGGGAAATAAACCAATACTTAATTAATTTTTATATGGTCCTTAAGGCTAGTAAAGAACGATGTATAGTGCATGCCCGCACGCTGGTTCTCGTATTATCGTAATACCGTCGTTGGCAATAATAAAAAGAAATATATTCTTCTAATTTTATAAATAATTTATATTATATTAGAATTTTAGTAACATTGATTTTATAATTTTCTAGCGGCACTTTAATATTTATCTAGATAAGCCCATTTTTTATCTAAGATAAACATTAGATAAATCGTAACATAATAATTACTAGATACTTTAAGAGATAATTTATTTCAAAAATAATTTTATCTAGATAATTCCAAACACTGCTCTCTAGGCATCTTGAACCCAGGTTTTTAATTTTTCAGTTTTGTTCGATCGATTTCAAAATACTACTAAAAATATTCAAATTAATTTGCTAGTAATAATATTATATTATTAAATAGTTAAATAAAAAAAACACTAGTCAAAATCATGGTGAAATACATAATTAACATAATAATATTATACTTATATCAATACAATTGAACGCTTCATATACGTGATGCGACACATTTTTAAAACATTTTTCATGCCGAAGAAAAAATATAAGGCGATATGCCAGTAAATTAAGTAGTTACCTAAAATTTTGTTTGAATAAAAATTATATTATATTATATAATATATACAAATACCTATAGAGTATAGGACATATATACAAATATACAATACTTTCATCAATATTGGTTCAGTTAGCTATGTATTGTCATTTGAGTATGGTGTTTATGCAGAAATATACATATCTGAAGTTCCCCCCCCCCACTTTCACCAATCGACTCCGGACCATTGTAAACAATTGTAAATCCATTGCTAATAGTTGTAAATTCATTCCCCGAATTTTGAAACACCCAAATACTAAGAAATCAAAATACTTACTGGGGGGGGGGGGCAAGTTTACCACCCCACAGATAAAACAGATAAAATAAAATAATTGAAAAAAAACTTAGACAATCGCAAAAAAATAAAATAAAAAATAAATTGTTGATATTTAAAAAAAAAAACAAATACAAGGTAGTAAAAGAAAAAATAGAATAGATAAAATAGGTACTTAAAAACTGACTTTTACTATATGATTTGGGTTTGACTTTTCCATTACAAATAATAAATAATTTTAAATTTTGGTTTTAAAATTTCTAAATTATATATTATAATATATATTATATATTATATATTATTATATATATTATAAATTATTATTACGGATTTTAGGTAATTAAAAATAGTTGGGATGTTCGTTTATCCTAAATTACTTGGAACCTTCACATTACAACATAATTGTTAATCACGTTTTAAATGATAGCATTTATATATTGATTTTATTGACTGTTGAAATATAAAATTAATATATGTAGTCAGCCTTGACAATTGTGTACAATTTAGTAACAAGTTATACGAGCGTAAGACTCGCTCCCTTTACGGATGTAACATGACCTCGGTCGTGCATATATATGATCTTTGATGTATGTAATACTCACTTGCCCAGGCGCCTTCTTACAGTAGGTATATAGTGTGTGTGTACAGTCACAGTTTAATTGTCCAGTTGTACGTTATTATATATTAATATATTATACTTAATACTTATACATAATCACATTGTCGTGTTATTACTTATTATATTAATACTAAAATCATTAGTCCATCAAGCTTCACTTTCAACAGGTTATGGACCCAGTCAATAACCAAGACATACAGTGCAGTGGATTCGTGATCGAAGTATTTTTATATTCGTATGAACGCAGAAAACTACAACCAGTCGGAGATGACCTGGATTTCAGGAAAACGGCAGATAAGTGTACATAGGTAAAATTTTGCTGGTAAATTGTTATACAGGTCAAGTATACGAGAACCATCTGTCATGGAAGACTCGATGAAGATAACAAAATTAAGTGCTGAAAACTGGCCGTTATGGTCAGATGAAGGTCATACTTAATGCTTTGGAGCTATACTTTCAGGTGAATGGACTAAACTTGGACCAATAATCAAAAAGTAGTCGGAAACGGAGACGAGCGAGGATAATAAAATCCGTTGGCAAAAGAATACAAACGCTTGGCTAAAAGCGAACGGTTTATGTCAAAAAATAATAGTTACCTCAGTGGACGATGGTACATTACAATATTTGATTAACTGCAAGCCTGCATTGGAAATGTGGGAGAAACTGCTGAATATTTACGAGCAGAAGTCTGAGGCAAGCTTACATTTGCTTCAACAAAAATTTTTCAGTTATTCAAGGGAACCGATGGATGACATGTCGACGCATATTTTTAAATTGGTCAATTTAGGAAGGAAACTGAGTGTAGGGAGTGAACCAGTTACGGATAACATGGTCATGACAAAAATACTAATGACATTACCAAAAGAATATAATCATTTTTACAGTGCTTGGGATTCAGTCCAAACGGGAAGTAAAAACATAAATAATTTAACTAGTCGGTTGTTGATTGAAGAATCACGGGTTATTCAGATAAAAGGTGAAGTTGGTAAACAAGAGAATTCGAGTGCATTTCCAACCAAATTTAAAAATAGATCTGATGGAAGAAACGGCAGTTATGGTAAAGGTTAAAAGTAATTTACTAATAAAAGTAATATTAAATGTTATTACTGTGGTAAGAACGGTTATTATAAAAGAAACTGTAGAAATTTCCTACTTAGTAGAAGCGGTGGCAATACCGGTACTACAATTACAAATTTAAACGCATTTGTAAGAGAGTGAAGGATAAATAATATTGCGACAGATACATGGGTTTTAGATTCAGGAGCGTCAGATCATATGACCGCGAATCGAGAGTGGTTTTCAAGTTATGAAACATTGAATAACACGCAACAAATCATGATAGGTGATGGGACAAATCTGTATGCAACGGGGAAAGTTAATATAAATATATTATCATACGTAAAATGTAATTGGAATAAAAATTACTTGGCATACGTGTTGCATGTGCCGTGATTAAAATTTAATTTATTCTAGTGCGGTGCTGCGCTAGATAAAAATCTAGTATTAACGTCAGATAACAAGACTTGTATTTCAACAAAACATGGAAAACTCGTATGCACTGGTAAAAGCTGCGGAAGGTTGTTTGAATTGCAGATCAAGGTCGAAGTACCAACAAACAACAGGTACGCGACGGTAGCAGTCAAAAACAGGTTGTCAGTATGGCACGAAAGCATGGCACATCAGAATTTACAATACGTGAAAAGTTGTTTGGCGAAACACGACATCGTCTGTTCGGCAAAAGACGACGAATTAATGTGCAGCAATTGTATAAAAGGTAAACAAAGTCATAAATCTTTTAGTAAAAGTAATACAGAGTATCATAATGTAAATGCAGGTAAACTCTGTAGGGCGGTTCAAAATACTTCTTGTTATTCAAGGAAGATTACTCGCATTATAAAACGGTATATTTTATTAAGAATAAATATGATGTTAAAAATATTTTTTGAACATTTATAAAAAGTGATGAAACAGAAACAGGTCTAAGGTCAAAATATTAAGAACGGATAACCGGTTATAATTCGTAAGTAAAGAAATTTCAGGTATTTTACAAAAATACGGCATACGACACCAACTAACAGTCCCTTATACGCCAGAACTGAATGGAAAAGTGGAACGGGAAAATCGTACAATAGTAGAATCATCAAGGACAATGATTTGTGCGAAAAATGTGGATGTCTCACTTTGAGCGGAGGCGGTAAATACAACTGTTTACACGCTTAATCGGACTAGAACCAGTTCAGTTAAAAATAACTCTCCTTACGAATTATATTATAAGGTAATGCCAGACACTACACATTTACGAGTTTTTGGTACTGTAGTATACTGGGTGATTCTTTTATCAAACAACACTCATTATTTCAAAAAGTGTAAATTTTTTGAAAATATTTTTTTACATAGTTTCAAGTCGCTTATAAAACAACGTTTTTATTAAAAAATAATATTTTTAAATATTTTTTATCCTTATAGTTTTTTAAGTTTTTTACTTTTTTGAATAACAACATAGGGTTTTAATTTTATATTCCAAAGCAGAATATTTTTCTTAGTATTTTGATACATTAAAATTGAATTTGGGGCGAGTAGTTTATGAGTTATAAGTATTTAAAGTTTAGACGAGCGGAGTGGAGTGGTTCGGGGTTACCCCGCGAAATGTTTGTCCACTTCAACACTGGTCTAAACTTTAAATACTTATAATTCATAAACTACTCGCCCCAAATTCGATTTTCATGTATCAAAATACTAAGAAAAATATTCTGCTTTGGAATATAAAATTAAAACCCTATGTTGTCATTCAAAAAAGTAAAAAACTTAAAAAATTATAAGGATAAAAAATAATTCAAAATATAATTTTTTAATAAAAACATTGTTTTATAAGCGACTTGAAACTATGTAAAAAAATATCTTCAAAAAAATTTACACTTTTTGAAATAATGAGTGTTGTTTGATAAAAGAATCACCCAGTATACACACATATCAAAACAAAAACGTAAAAAGTGGGTTCCAAAGAGTGAAAAAGAAATATTTTTGGTTATTCGGATGACACGAAAGGTTATAGTGTGAATTATTCGAAAACAAATAAGATTTCAGTGTCTAGAGACATTATATTCGAAAGTGAAAGTAATAAATTTGAAAATATAATTGTAGACAAATTAGAATTCACAGATGCACCGACTCAGATCGAGGACGATCCAGTCAAGGTCGAATCGACGACAATTGACAACAGGAGTGGCATGGTACTACGTGATCGGATAAAATAAAAAATTTAAAAAAAAAAAAAAGCTCCTATCAGATATAATGTGTCATCATTTGTCGCCGAATGCGACGACCAACCACAAAATCATGACGAAGCGATCGCTGGCCCACATGAAAAGGATTGGGAGCACGCTATGAGTGATGAAATTACGTCATTACACGAAAACACACATGGTCACTAGTTAATTTGCCTCAGTGCAAGGTTGCATTACGTAACGCATGGGCATTCAAAACCAAATATAAAACTGACGGTAATATAGATAAATTTAAGGACAGATTTTCCATTAAGGGTTGTTCACAGAAATACGGTATAGGTAGATTACCATAAAACATTTTCACCAGTGGTCAGATACGAAACAATTAGGGCGATATTCACAGTAGTAGCTGTGGAGAAATTAATATTACGACAATTCGACACCAAGACAGCATTTCTATACGGAGAACTACAGGAAGAAATATATATGGTACAACCACCAAGTTACGAAGATGGATTGAATAAAGTATGTAAGCTTCAGCGAAATTTGTATGGCTGAAAACAAAGTCCAAGATGTTGGAATATACGCTTTAAGAATTTTTTGAATGCATTTGGTTTACAATGTACCGAAAAAGATGCATGTGTATTCAAAGCTGATAACAGAAAAATTATTCTTGCTATATTTTTTGATTATGGTTATAGCAAATAATGAAGATATGATAGAGAAACTTTTAACGAACTTGGAGAAAGAGTTTGAGGTTAAAAAGGGAAATTCAGAATATTTTCTAGGTATGCAGGTAAACTTAATGAAAAATGGTTCATTGTTTGTGCATCAGACAAATTATGCATGTAGCATAATTAATAAATTTAATATGTTGGAAGCCAATTAGCTTTCAATTCCGATAGACAAATCACATACACTTGAACAAAAGGAAGATTCGGAAATATTGAATGAAGATATTTCTTATAGGCAAGCAATAGGTAGTTTACTGTTCTTATCACAGGTAACAAGACCAGATATAGCATATGCAGTAAACTTTGCTAGTCGTTACTTACCAAAACCAACTAAAGCTCATTGGAACTTGGTAAAACGGATTATAGTGGAACGAAAACGCTAATGTTTTTACCATGATTTTTTTTATACTGGTAAACCTAAAAATTAATTATAATATGTTATGGAAAAAATTACAAAATATTACGGTTAGCGCACACATAAATCTATATATAGGTACTCGTATGACGTATACGTATACCTTATAGCTGGGTATGAAGTATAAATATATACATAGACGATACACCCTCGTAAAAACTATAAACTCCATAATAACCATGTTGATAAGAAATGACACAGTACTAATTATTAGGTACAAAAGTTAAGATAGATTTGTAATATAATAATCATGATTGTCCTTAATCATCTGACTAGATCGTAAATTTTATCTTTTATTGTTATACTAATCGTATCGCGTATACAATTTTAAGAGGACGCCACACCCGCATGTGTTGTCTCCGTCTTACAAATGTAAAACATAGCAAAAACTCTTTTGCGAGGGACAACTTTTCTCGCACCATATTTGTTGTAGAACTACCAAATTTTCACAGCACTTAAAGAAGAACTTTATCTGTTCAATAGCGTGCTCTTTTTTTCAATAACATATATACAATATAAGTTATTTGCTTCTAAACATTTGGTTTTTTAATTTGCTTATAAAAAATGATTGGATGGTGCTATTGAAAAAAGAGCACGCTATTGCACAGATAAAGTTCTTCTTTAAGTGCTGTGAAAATTTGGTAGTTCTACAACAAATATGGTGCGAGAAAAGTTGTCCCTCGCAAAAGAGTTTTTGCTATGTTGTACATTTGTAAGACGGAGACAACACATGCGGGTGTGGCGTCCTCTTAAGCAAAATTCCAAAATATAATATTATACCAATATACCATACTCGTCTGTCGTCAGTCGATGTTTGTCTGCTTTCATATAAACGTACCTACGGTAAAT
The DNA here is from genome assembly GCA_949089665.1 of Macrosiphum euphorbiae. Taxonomy (NCBI): domain Eukaryota; kingdom Metazoa; phylum Arthropoda; class Insecta; order Hemiptera; family Aphididae; genus Macrosiphum; species Macrosiphum euphorbiae. Next base: position 77,354,725 of record CARXXK010000003.1, read on the forward strand.
TTTATTTCATTTTATTTCTGTGCTCGTTTCTGTTTCGTTTTTTGTTTTTAAATAATCAAATATGAAGGGAGGAGGACTTGACAATTTTTTTAAACCAAAAAAACCATTTACTGGTGCGCTTTTAAATCAACATGAAAGTCGAGAAAATACAAGTTGTATTTTAATAATAATACGCAATTTATTGTCATTAGAAATATTTAATGCCTAGTGTGTGATATATGGCGGTTCTTCCCAAGGTTAGTCACAAACCAGGCTCGGGAGCCTGTGCCGCCAAAAAGTTGGCTACGGGTACGAGGATCACTCCGATGGATGGTTAAATGTCTGCAGATTAACCTAAACAGAGCATATAGCGCCGCAAGCTTGCTGCAACAAACTGCCTTGGAGCGAAATTCTTAATTGCTCATTGTGAACAAACCCTGGAGGAGGCGTAATAAAAATGATGGATGGGTCTTGAGCTCAGAAGCTAAGTAAACTATACCAACACCCGGAAACGCTGATATTATGCACAACAATTCTGACGGCCCAAACTGTTTTGCATAGTGTTGCTTCGACAGCACTGTCGTATATAGTTGCTACTATTCTCTGAACTGACAAATCTGGGAGTTTTCCGAGTTCCTCGACAACTTTGACCTTCCCTCCGTCTCCATGCCGAACAAGGAATAACCCTGACCGGTGATTTTAACGCGAAAAACAGTATCTGGGGATTCAGAAGAAACGGTAGAAGAGGTGAACTCCAGGCTAACCTTATTGCAAGTCACGATCTTCTCGACAGTAAATACTGGGATCGCTCCCACCTTCGAGAATGGCAACGCCACCTCAGTCATCCATGTCACTTTGTGGTCACTGGCTGGGCAGTCCTAGATATCGTATCTTATAGTGATCACCAGTACATCTAGTTCAGTTTTTATGAAGCCGAGGCAGATCCCGTCCCCGATGCGTCACCGCTAAAGGCAAGGCAGCACGTCGGCTGGTCAGTAAAGAAACTGAAAGGGAGTACTATCTCAGAGTTTATCGCCTCAAATCCGCTGGTTCTCTCAGATCTCGGTGATCCTGTCGTGAGATTAACAGCGGCCGTGGATGCAATCAACGAGTATCTCACCAATGTTTGCAGTACCTCAGGGGGTGATACGAGCATATCGGACGGTGCCTGACGAGGTCGAACTGCTGCTGGCTCAACATACTTCCAATTGACCTTCTTGGCTTGGAGAGACTGAGGATCAGGACCGGAATGGTCACTGGGAATATCCCTGGAGCACCACTCCCTTCTAAAAAAAAAAAAGGTGAAGACCTAGAAGCGGAAGGTTACCATCATACTGTGGCAAGCAAGATGGTACGCCTCATGTACACGACTCGTTATAATAGAGGTGGCTTGGGAGGACAGTACCAAAAGTGTCTCTAACATACCACATGACGGGCCACTGTTGCTTATAGCACTATCTGTACCAGATGGCCATCAGCTCGAGCTGCTACCAATGCGAAGGTGTGTCCGACACGGTCAATCATGCCCTGTTTGGGTGGCCGTACTGGTCTGGAAACAGGGAGGATCTAGAGGTCCAACTAGGCTTCCTCCTGAGCCTTGCTGATTGGATGGATATAGTCTGCGGACCGGCATTTGAGAATCTTCCCGTTAACCCGGAGCACAAGGAAACAATTCTAGGAGACATTTAGAATTTTTTATAAGATGTTAGAGAACATAATGACGAGTAAGGAGGATAAGGAGAGAGCGAGACAAACTGCCGAGGGTAAGTGAAAGGAACCCCCTAGACCTCCCTCCCTCATCACCAGGTTAACACTACAATCCGTGTACCGAAGAAAAACGAGGAGAACGACAGCATGAGATTCCAGTGCGGCAGGTATGGATGGCACGATAAGACAACTGAATAGGACAATGCTCTAAGCCATATATATATAGTTTAATTCTAAGCCCACCTAGCACCTCTCCCAAGCGGGCCACACTGGTAGCGGATATGGGTAATATATTGGCCACAGTAATATCTACTGTCGGGTGACCGCTAAGGTCATGAACGGTGACCACAAGGCTCTTTCTCGTGCTCTTCAGCATCAGGAACAACAGCTCATCGTGGTAGCGTCTGTACAACAACCCATCTTTTAAGACAAACTCACTGATGTCACCCGTCGTACACATGTCCAACTTGAGAAAGGCATTGTAAACATCTGAGGACTGACACATTGCCACTCGTTCTTCTTCAGACAATAGAACACCAACGACATCGATCCACTCTGTCAATACATCATCCAGCGGCGGTTCTTCAGTTGAGACCGGAGCTCAAGACAAGTCAACATGCGTTATCTGTACCCCACCTCATATTTTTACTCCTGTAGGGAGTCGTGCCAACGAGCTACTTGAGTGTTCAGGTTCTTAAAGTTCTTCAAGTAGACTAATGCTTGACAATCAGTCAAGATAACAAATTTTATACCAAGCAAAAACTGTCTCAACATTTTTACGGCCCACATCAGGCACAACAGCCCCAACTTACTGGAATGGTAGCAGGATTCTGCATCACTTGTCTTACGACTGGCGCAGTACAAAAATCGCAAACCTTCACCTTTTTTCATAGATTGTAACAGAACAGCTCCAAGACAATCAGCACTCGCGTTGGTGTGTAATTCTGTCACATTGGTGTCACGCCGGAACATGGACTGCACCATGTCACCAACAAGGGCATCCTGCAGCTTGCGGACCGCTTGCTCCTGACCATCAGCAAATTGGAATTTCACACCTTTGCACAACAGAGCAGTCAGCAGTTCTGCTTTGATAGCATATGAGAGCACGAACAGAAAGAAAAATCCAGTGACTCCGAGGAACCGTCGCGTCGAACAGAATGCACGTCACACGGCACGGGGTATTCAACAATCGCGTTAGTCTTTTCGCGACCCAGGCAAATCTCGCTTTTCTCAACCACGAAACCCAAAAACTCCACTTAACAGATACCAAACTGGCACTTTGACGGCTTTAATGTCAATTTAGCGTCCCCAAGTTGATCTAACACTAGTCTTAGTTTCTCAGCATGTCAGGCCAGTCACGACCTTTGACTATCATATTGTCCAAGTAGTTCTGAACTATTTTGCCATGGAGTGGCCCGAGAACTCACTGCATCAAACGGGTGAACTCAGCCACTGCTCCGAAGATGGGTGAATTCTCCAGTCGTATCAGTGGTGATGAAAGTGGTTTTCTGTGAAGTCTCTGCAGACAGTGGTATCTGCATATAACCACTTGCGAGGTCAAGCTGCGTGAACATACGGCCTTCCACGAGAGACTCCAACTGCTCAAACATATCAGGAAGGGGGTAGTCCTGTTTAACTGTTTGTTTGTTCAGTCTCCAGACATCAATACAAAGTCGGTTTTTCCATCCGGCTTGCTTCACTAAAATCACCGGACTGGCGTATGGACGAATGGTATCGTGAACCACACGATGCAACTTCCAATTGGCCACTTTCTTGTCGATCTCCTCTCTATCAGACGGGGTGGTCTTATACGGTCTACACACCACGGGTCAACTGCCTGGGACTTCGTTAATATCAACAGTCATCGAAGGCGTACAGCCTAGCTCACCTAGGTCCTTAGCGAAGCAATCACGGTATTCGTTCACGAGTTCGATCAGACCTTCCAGTAGAACAGCAGTTACATCGGGTTTAACATACCCAAATTCGGCCTGCACCAACGGTAAACGAGCTGGGATCGCATGTTGCTCCACGGTATGTATGTAATCAGTGTCACAGCCAACAATTGTAACGGTGGTTTCCATCTGGCCCAAGCACGGCTCAGCTTGATACAGGTGTAGCTGACCGTCAACCTTGCGATACTCTACCGAGGGCATATCCAGCCACTCACGGCCTATAATCACATCGGGCTGCTGGACGGTATCAGGCACCACTAACATGGGAATTTGCCCAGGACATACGTAATCTACGGCGATCTCAGCATAATCCATACCGACGGCTCTCAAGGAAGGAACGGTGATACTGCCCAGTCCGAACTGAAACATTTCTGTAGGCTTAGAGGCCACAGCTTATAGCCACGCTCGCCTTTAAAAATTTATAATGGGAAAAAGTGTCAATCAGAACGTCCACTTCTCGGCCATTGATTCGCCCAAACCTCCGGTAGGGGTGACTTCTCGTCTCACGTGCTACCACAGGCACGCTCGACTGGCCCCGTTCCGAACAATTCGGCCGAAAGTGACCTACGACACCTCAACCATTTTGATGGACCTTCAATGCGTAGTACAGTCCTTCGAGAGATGTCCGACGGTCCTGCAATTTCAGAACATCACAGCACCGTTATTCGAACTTCCCGATGACGTACTAGCTTCGGACGGTTTTAGTTGTACCTGCTAAATTACAGACCCCGAACCCCAGGAAGTCGAACTCTTTACAGCAGATTGCGTCTTCACGAACTCCGTCTTACATTCGAAGCCTCCTGTATGTTGGTGCAACGCGTTCTTCCGGTCCCACGAGAGCATATCCTTGAGTATCTCGTCATCGTCAACGTGCCATCGACCAACGACATACAATGCCAAATTCCTTACATACAAGCCACGGGGGAGATAATCTTTCGAATGTTCAAAAGACAAGTTAACGACACATCATCTTCTTCAACCTTTCTCGTTTTTACCTTGTTTGTGGGCCTTCATCAGATAAAATCTATCAGAGACACTCGATGCACGTACGAACGTCGTCCTGAATTTCTTTTCAAATTTGCCCCAATAGCAGAACGAGCGACCTATGAACCAGTTCTTTGCTGCGACTTCTATGTGTATACGCAGGTATTGCGGGGTATATGAAAATGGCCAAGCGTTAACGGACGCCAACCCCTTTACGGCTAACAGCCAATCCTTGGCCATGACGGACGACTCTCGTCCTTGGAACTTATCAACCCCTTTCGCCAGATGCCCAGATCAGACACCACGCGAAACTCGAGAGATTCTAGGTGTTCAAGCTTCCCCCCCGACGGGACCCACCTTAACGTGGTGGGGGGGCTCACCGACTTCGGTCGGTGCCAAGAGGTACCCAACTCCCCGGCTCCGACCTTAACCAGTCGGAGTCGGAGCCTCCAGAGCCGCCTCTGACCTTAACTGGTTGGGGGCGGCAGGTCTGGTCCACCTGCTAACGCTAGCGAACGGACCCAGAAGGAAACTGTAAACCAGGCTAGAATTTGCCGCAAAAAATCAAAGATGGCTCAAAATTCAAAGGATTTCGTACCCCTGACCCAGGCCCCCACGGATTCGGGGGGGGGGGGCCGGCCATCACGGACTCAAGAATTGGAAACACGGACTCGGCTATTAAGGATTATGAAGACATCGGTGAAATGATATGGGAAGATTGGACTAATTTAGAGTCCGAACTCAACCAAATGTTGAGGGTCATAGGGGAAATGGACAATTTTCAGAAGGCAAACAAAAACGTCCACAAACCTTTGAAAGACTGGATCTCGAGGCTTGTGGCCTTGACGGAAGCGGTGAACACGAAGAAACCTCCTTTGAGGAAGAGCTGCGCAAAAGTATCAGATTTGGTGGGCAAGCTGCATCATATTGCGGTCGGCCACGCGGAGATTTCGCTGAGGGCAATGGAGAACAGTATCCTACTCCCCCCTGTAGCATCTAGCTCCCCAGAAGCCCCCAACCGGGCAGCTAAATATGATAAGAAGAAGAAAACACGTGAAAACGCGGCGGACCAGGACCCAGGGAGATGGTTCGAAGCCAAGATGAAGAAACCTAGGACTAGGAAGCATGATGCGGCAGAGGTTAATGCCAAGCTCCCCCCACCTTCTCGACCCCCCCGACCACCTCGGGGACAAACGTTGAAGAGAGTGAGGGCGAAACCAGATGCGGTACTGATCAAGGCAGTGAAAGCGGACGGCGATGATCCAACGACCTCTTACGCTACTATTGCTGCGAGGTTGAAGGAGAAAGTGGACCTCACCTCAATGGGGGTCACCATCGAAAGGACGAGGATGACTAAAGCTGGCAACTTGCTGCTTGAAGTAGGAGGCAAACAACCCGCCCCTATAGCACTGAGTGATGCAATCACGGCAGCTATAGGAAATCTAGGAGAAGCAAGTGTGCTCCAGCAAAAGGTAGCGGTTGAGTTCAGAGGTGTTGACGTAACGGCAAATGAGGATGACGTTCGTAATGCGCTGAGGGCTCGCAGCGGCGAGGAACCGTTCAGAATCGGAAAAATGAGAAGATCGCCTGGCGGACAGAAGCAGGTTGATGCACTCCTCTCACTGAGGGTGGCGGAAGCACTTCTTTTCGAGGGCAGAATGAAGATTGGCTGGAGTACCTGTAAGGTGCGCCTTAAGGAGCGCTCCAGTCGGTGCTACAGATGTCAAGGATTTGGACACTACGCTGCGAACTGCACTGGTCCAGATCGCACGAAGACGTGCATGAGATGTGGAGAAGATGGGCATATCGCAGTGAGGTGCAACAAGACTCCTTCATGCCCACTATGTAGAGACAATGGTTTCGAGATGGGCCACATTTCGGGTGGCGAAGCTTGTGACAGCAGGAAGAATAAAAAACATTAGTTAAGTTACATTTTGTTGGCCGAAGGCCCCTCTAGGGTGGTTAGAAGCCCCCATTTTATGTAATTTATAATTTGTATTATTTTTGTGATATAATTGTTGAATAAACGATGCTGCTGGGAGGAAGTAATGCTCACGCAGTTCCCTCCCGGTCGGCGATTCAGAAGAAAAAAAAAAAAAGAAAAAAAAAAAAAAAAAGGTGTTCAAGCTTAATCTGGTATGACTCAACCTTCGCGCTGATTGACGATTTTAATTTTTCAAGTTCGTCAAGCACAGCGATACTCTTGTCTGCAACCTTCAACTGAGTGGTCAACTTATCGACGAGAGATACCAAATCATTATCTGAAAAGATATTTAATAATATTTTAGAATTTAAGAAAATACATAACAGTATAAGAACTATTATATTCATATTTTTGTTATTACAAAAAAAAACTAAAATATTTCATAACATAAAATCTAATTATATTTAATAATATAACATATATATAATTTCTTCAGCTTGTACCTACTGACGTCAAAATGAATACTTAGAGCAGCTAGTGGCCATAGAAATAAAAAAAATAATACGAGACCCTTGTAGTAAACCGACGTTTTGCACAAAAACGGCGTTCCAAAGGTTAGGTGGCCTGAACAACATCACGCCACCAAAATAGGCCACTGAGGCTGCCGCCTCATTGGTTAATACTGATCGACTACGCATCACGCCATTCCTATGACGTCAATCATCCTTTCCTAAATCCCGGGCATGTCTCATATAAATAGGGGCCCTGTTTCACAGACTTTTCAGACATAGAAGTAATTACCAGTGCTTTACAATACTTATGTGGGTCGCGGACTAGAAACAGCCGCATTGCCGTCCACATCAAGTATAATTTCAATTACAACTATTCTCCGGTAGAATTATTATTCTGTCGACAAATTTTAAATTACTAAAATTAACTATATTATTAGTTTCGTGTTAATAAACATTATATCTATAATTAACTACATTTTGTGTTAAACTATTCTTACTCTACCTTCACTTCAACCACCATCCTCCGATTCATTGCGACGACGTGTACGTGCATTCGTCGTTAAAGAAGTGTGCAGTAACCAATCAAGTGAGAGCGACGGGTTACTACATACAATTTGGTGTCAGGTGTGGGGTTTCACTTCATCAGACGAAAACTTTTCGAGGACATCGGAAAAAGTACTTTGAGACCCACCGACGAAACCACGTTCACAACGTCAAGGGGAAGGAGGACCAAAGAGCATTCAAACAAAGTCAGTCCAGTGAGGGCAGCAAGAGCATTCAAACAAGGTCAGTCCAGTGAGGGCAGTAAGAATATTCAATCAAGAGCATTCCAAACAAGGTCAGTCCAGGAAGGACGGTAAGAGCATTCAATCAAGGGCAGTCCAGGAAGGACGTTTTCAAAAATCAATTTTTCACGGGCAATCAAGACTACAGGGTGCAAAATTTGTAAGTCATTTGAATAAAATATTGTATGTCTGTAGATAGATCTAATTGGCAAATTGTTGCATATAATCCCGTTACACTAAGAATTAAAATGGCTAATCCAGATCAACTAAGTTTAGAAGGGGCAATCAAGTTAGTACCTTCATTTTCGGGGGGATCAGAATCGAATTTAGCTTCCTTTTTGGCTAAATGCGAATTCATTTTTAAAAAAATCCCTAATACTTTAAAACCCATTATTTTAGAAGCCATAATGGTCCAGCTAAAAGGTAATGCATTCGAGGCCGTTAGGTATAAGGTAATTACCACCTGGGACGAATTAAAAAATTTATTTAAAACCGTTTTTGGTTCGGCACATTCAGTGTCGTACTTACAGGTACAATTAAGTCAGATGCGCCAAAATTCAAAAGAATCTATTAAAGAGTTCTCGATTAGGATCGAAAAAACTGCACACGAATTAACACACGCGTTAACGGTAGATAAAGACCAAGCGCAAGTAAATATTATAGCTCAAACAGTGCAAGCGCATGCACTAAGCGTATTCATAGCGGGAGTCTCACAGTCTATCGGAATTATATTAAAAGCGCGCAATATTCAGGTATTCGAAGTAGCAGTTTTACACGCAATGGAGGAGGAAAAATCCACCGAATATTATAATAACGCGTTCGGGAATAATAATTTTCAGAATAATAAAAATAAATTCGATAAAAAAAAGTTCAACGATAAAAGCGCGGTTAAATGCCACAGTTGCGAGCGAGTCGGTCATTACGCAAACGAGTGTAGAACTAGCGAACATAAATTACCTACTTTTAGAAATCCGAACAGCGGTCAAAGTCCGAAGACAGAAATTAAACGCGAATATTCTAGCAAATTCTGCAAATATTGTAAAAAAACTAATCACGACATTAGCGAATATCGGAAATTAAAATATAATGAAAAAAAGAAACTCGAGGAGAAAAATAATAGGAGCGATCAAAATAGATCCATCGAAGAAATACAATCGGGAAATAACGTACGCGTAATAACGCCTATAACGCGGGAACATATAAAATGTTTTTCCGATAAATTTGTTAAAAGCGAAATCAAATTTTTAATTGATAGCGGTTCTGAAATGAACATTATAAAAATTTCAAGTTTAAAAGGGCATATAATCGTGAACGAAAACGATAAGAAAAAAATTAAAGGTATTCATGCAAGTCCAGTAGAGACAGTGGGAACAGTAGTGATTCCAATTTATATTAACAAACAACCTTTCGTAGTAAAATTCGACATTGTGCATGATAATTTTCCAATACCCGAAGCAGGTATATTAGGCATATCATTTTTAAAACTAAATAAGGTCGTTTTGGATTTGGATAAAGAGGTATTAATAATCCCAGAAAAAGTAATTAATAACGCACTAATTATTCCGCTGAGGAGTAATTGTGTATTACAAATAAGAGCCGACGAAGAAATCAATTACGAAGCAATAACGATAAAAAAAATATGAAATTAATGAAGACGTAATTATAGCTAATAGTATCAGTCCGGTCAAAGGTGATAAAATAATAAGTAATATAATAAATATATCCGAACAACCGTTTATAATCGAACAATTATTAACCACGAGTAATTTTAAATGGGAACCGTACCACGATAACGTTTTTATTGCTAGCGAAAGCAACAACTACTCTTCGAATAGAATTAAAAGGATCAAAGAAACTATTAATACCGAGCATCTTAATCACGAAGAACGCGATAACATATTAGACCTGTGTAGCCGTTTTTCTGATCTATTTTTTCTCGAAGGCGATCTTTTGAGTGCAACTGACATTGTTACGCATAAAATTAATACACCTAGGTGTGTTAAACCGATTAACATACGTCCATATAGGCTACCGCACGCGTATCAGGACGAGATAGAAAAACAAGTAAAAGAAATGAAAGACGCGAATATAATACGTAATTCGTTATCACCATTTAATTTTCCACTAGTGGTAGTAAAAAAGAAAAAGGATCTGAACGGTAACCAAAAGTTACGAGTATGTGTAGATTTCCGAAAATTAAACGAGGTTACGGAAAATGAAGCATACGGCTTACCGAATATATTAGAGATACTAGAATCCTTAGGCTCATCTAAGTACTTCTCTACACTTGATCTTGCCAGCGGTTATCATCAAATAATGATTGATAAGGGAGACACCCATAAAACAGCTTTTTCTACAAAATCAGGGCATTATGAATTTTTACGTTTACCATTTGGACTTAGTTCTGCGCCTGCAACTTTTACTCGAGCCATGAAATCTATTTTAATGGGCTTGGAAGAGTTATGTACGGCGTACCTAGATGACATTGTAGTCCACGGGTCAAGTTTAGTAGATCATCAGAATAGGTTAGAGCAGGTGTTTACGTGATTAAGACTACATAAACTGAAATTGCAACCTAGTAAATGTATGTTTCTACGTAAAGAGGTGTTATATTTAGGGCACGTGATCAGCGAAAACGGGGTAACGCCTGATCCAAACAAATTAAGTTGTATTAAAGAATATCCGAGACCACTAAACGAGAAAGACGTAAAGTCATTCTTAGGTTTATTAAATTATTACCGCCGATTCGTGGATAACTTTGCCAAAATAGCAAAACCTCTTACTAGCTTATTAAAGAAAAACACACCGTTCGTGTGGACGGACATGTGTGAAGACGCATTCCAAGAATTAAAAGACGCGTTAATGAATCCACCTCTACTTATCTACCTTAATTGGGAAAACGGGAATTTTAACCTCATGACCGATGCAAGCCAATACGCAATTGAAGCGGTCTTGTCTCAAGGTGACGTACCTAGAGATCAACCCATAGCTTACGCAAGTAGAACTCTAGATACCGCCGAAACAAACTATAGCGTAATACAAAAAGAATTGTTAGCGATAGTATGGGCTGTAAAGTATTTTAGGCCTTATTTATACGGGAAAAAATTTAAAATAATCACCGATCACCGTCCATTAACGTATTTATTCAATATAAAAGACGTTTCGTCTCAGTTAATGCGATGGCGATTACAGCTCGAGGAATACGATTACGAAATAATCTATAGAGCAGGCCCACAACATTCGAACGCGGATTGCTTATCACGTATACATGTTGTTACCAATGATGAGCCAATTAGCGATTTCGAAGAGTTTAAAAAAGCAGAAACTAAACTGATTTTTAATTCCAAAATAACTGAAATAGAGGGAAATATAAAACACGCGCAAAATAATTAAAATATAATTTTACCTATTTCGAATGATAAAATAATAACGCATCCAGCGATAAGAGATGTAATAAACAATAACGATTTACCGCAGCAGGTAATTTTTAAGGATAATAATAAATTTGTTTCGATTGAACAAACCGACAAATTAGTAATATTCTATAATCTTAAAAATAATCATTATACGACAATTAACGCCGAGAATTATTACGACGCTATTAAAGAGATTAAAATATATTGTATTGAAAAACAAATTAATCAATTCTCGACTATCAGGCTAGAAGGGTTAACAACGTTGACCTGCTACGAGCGCATACGCACGATGTTCGGTTACATATTCCGAAACACTGATATAGCAGTAACTATTTATAAGGAACTATTTTTTACCGATGACGAGAAAATCAAATTATTAAAGAATATCATGATACATTAGTAGGGGGTCACCAAGGAATATCCAGAACCATAAAACGTCTAAAATTAAAATATCAATGGAAAAATTTAAAACAAGACGTGGCAGGCTATATTAAGCAGTGTAACGTTTGTCAGAAAAATAAATCGGTCAAAAAAGTAAAACAACCTATGTTAATCACGTCGACCGTGACCACAACATTTCATAAAATATGTTTAGACATAGTTGGTCCCCTTCCGATAACTACCGCGGGTAACGCGTACATATTAACTTTACAAGACGAGTTATCACGATACGGTGTAGCGATAGCATTAGCCTCGACAGACGCAGCCACGGTAGCGCAAGCTTTCGTGGAATGTTTTATATGCATATACGGTATACCGGTTACAATCCTAACGGATTGCGGGACGAACTTCTTATCGAATTTATTTAAAGACGTGTGTAAAATTCTAAAAATCGAAAAAATTAAAACAACACCGTGGCACCCACAGTCTAATGGATATCTTGAGCGATCTCACAAAACATTAAAGGCTTATCTACGAAGTTTCGTAGACAAAGACAACAATTGGGACACACTAATTAGCTACGCGATGTTTTGTTATAACACTACGGTACACACATCAACGAAATACACAACATATGAGTTGGTTTTCGGAAAAAAACCGATAATTCCTTCGGCATTTGTACAGGCGCCGGAGCCACAATATAATTATGACGACTATGCGTTAGATTTGAAACGAGTAATGCAGGAAACTCATCAGACTGCTAGGGATAACTTAATCGAAAAGAAAAGTACGAATAAACTATACTACGACCAAAGTGCAAATCCACTCGAGTTACACGTAGGGGATAAGGTTTTATTAAAGGAGCATAACAAAAAGAATGCGTTATGTTTAAATTGGACAGGTCCATATGAAATAATAATGATACATGACAATGAATAATATAACAATTAAGAAGGGGAGGAAGGACTATAGGATCCACGTGAATGATACAAAAAATATTTCGAGACCGATTTATGAACACTTCGGTGTCATAAAATATATATATTTTTAGCTATAGGATCCTTCAATTTTCTTTTATTGTTATAAGTAGTCATAAACTAGTCATTGTTATATTATTATCGTAGGTGAAAACATATTAAGTTAACCAATTACATATAAAAAAAAAATAAGGATATTAATTCTTATGATAATTTTAATAAAGTCTATAAATAATAAATACTAAATAGGTATAAAATAATAATAAGGTAGATAAGGATTTAATTACGAAGTTTTTATTTTTCTCGGTGGGGAAAAAATTAAAAAACAAATCCGATAATCCATACATCTCTCAGACATTACAATATATTATTCCAATGACAAAATTGTATTTATTGTAAATGTATTTTTTTTTTGTATACCAACATGAATTAATTCTTTTTCAGCTAATACCAATACCAAATTGTGACCAAAATAATTGTTTATATGTAAAACCTAATCATAAGTATTAAGGTATAAGTAAATCAAAAGAAATGTATTCCACCTATGACGAAATCAAGTCAATGTAAACATGTCAGTGATTTCACGCGCGAAACCCATAACGACTAAACGGCCATACGGGTCACACCACACGCGCGTCACAATACGCGTCATACGAAGCACGCACACATGAACGTTCGGTACTAATACCGTACGAGGACTTGAGGACAGCAAGAGCCTCGCTACCCGAGTTCACCGGAACAATTAAGGGCCGAGGACCCCGTACGGTTTCTAGACAATACCGAGTCGATTCTGGTGCTAACACGTATACAGTGTATAATTTGTATTAATAAAGTAGAATTATTATATAATGAATGGAGAGAGTTACAAAAACATGCAGGAAGAACAACGGCAAGCCACAAAATAAAAGAAGAAACATTTATTTTTAAACTACAAAATATCTTCGATATAGCACACACAGATGCAGAATTTGAAAGACAACATCGTAATTTTAATTTTAAAAAAGCAGGTACATGTTGAAGTATTACCAAGAAAAAAATTATTTTTTTTTTTTATGAATATATTATTTTAATTTAGATAAGGCGGAGGTATTAGAATCATCTTCTAGTAGTACCGAAGACGAAAATATTGATAATATTATGGATATTGACAATGCAAATACAGACATCAATGTGAAGCCTATAACACCAGCACTAAGAACAAAAACTAATATTATCACTCCAAAAGTTGTCGGGGCCTTAGATAAATGCAAAATAAGTGACAGAGACACTGTTCATATTCTGGTAGCACTTTCTGAAGCTTTAGGACATGATATAAACGATCTAATAATTAATAGATCGTCTATTCTTCGTTGTCGGATGAGTTTGCGTCAAGATAGAGCCGCTATATTATCAAAAACAAATTTAAAGAAACAAATTTAAATGCTGCCGTTTTACACTGGGATGGTAAACTACTTAAACTACTCTAACAGGTAAGAATATTGTTGACAGACTTGCTGTGATTAGTCTGAAATTGAAAACATTATATCAAGTGAAACCAGTGAATTTTTTAATAGATTCAATTTCGATACAAGTTTCCTTCAACAAGATCCTTCTACTTGGACTGTTGACAAATCATATCAAAATGCATTAGAGGTTGTAAATAAACTAAATGTTGTAAATGATGCTGCGGAAAGAGGTATAAAACTCATTGAAGACTACAACAATTTACTAACAAAAAATGAAAAACAAAAACAGTTAGTCTTGCAAGTAGTTAGTGACTATCGTAGAAATTATCCAGATTGCAAAAAAAAATAACTTGAAAAAACCATTTTAAATTTATTAATAAGATTGTTAAAATTCACCTAAATAGTTAATAATAATTAGTTTGATATTTATTGAAGTATTAAGTGTGCATATTTTATTAAAATGTTTTAATTTAGTTTTAATTATCATATAACCATATTTTTTAATTTTTTTTTTACTAAGTATCATACTTTTTTAGCCAAGTAAAAAACAACAAAACTACCCTTTTTGGCTATTTTTCAACCCCCCAGGGGCACGGGAAGGGGGTGAGTAGTCATGACTAAATTAAACCAAAATTATCATCTTATAACAATAAAAAAAGTTAGGGTGTCCTACATCAACAATTAGAATGTTCAAAAATGAGGACCACCCTAGTATACACCCATCGGGTTGGTGCAGGGCGGTCGAGCCACAGTTAAAAGGAACGGCGAGTGAATGGTACACATAAATAAAAGTACTCAACCTCACTGCGGTGGCGGGTACCAGGTGGACAAATGACACATAGTCAGACAGATAAGATAGCAGCACGGCTTTAGATAGTAAGTTATAGTTCAGAAATATTCAAAAAAAATAGTAAATTTTGTCAGGAGTTACCCTGTTTTACGGTACCATTAAGTTTACGTATAGATATAGCCGTATAGGTACCTGAAATATGATAGTAAAATTAAAATTAAGGATTTATCATTTGTGAAAGAACCTAATACAAAAAACTCATGCGGTTGTATATGTACCTCATTTAAATCAGAATCGTCATACCCAAATCAAATAATTATTAATTTCTCTTAATATACAAATAAATATATAGTAAATTACACTTTTCATTTTAGATTCTGAGCGGAGCGATGAATGTATTGGTTTTACAATGATGTGTGTTTTTTTTATATTTTTATATTTTTATATATTTATATTTTTTTTTGTGTCTGTCATCACGTTTTGGGACAGTAAAAGTGCTTCGATTTTCTTCAATAGTACCTTTTCTGATAGGAAAGTGAATCTAGTTGGTACTTTGGGGGGTCAAAAGTAAAAATTTTCCAGTAGTTTTCACAAGCGCCGGGAAAAACAACATAAAAATTAAGGAAAAACGGGAATTTTTACGCAAAATCGATTTTCCAAAAAATCAAATTTGGTTTTTGGTGTAACTTTAAAACAAATGACCATAGATACATGAAATTTTCACTGGTTGTTTATATTTGCATTTTCTATACACGATGACATTTTCAAAATATTTTGATTTATTTTGAACTGTTTAGAGACATTTTCATTTTTCATTTTTTTTTTTTTTAGTTTTTTTTTCTAGAAATATCAATAAAATTTTATTTGTTGTTTAAAAAAACTTGAAAATTTAATAAAAGGCTCCTAGTGTATTGTTTCAAAGGCAGATGAAAAATATTAAAAATCGTTAGTCATGGTTTTTTTTATAAGCATTTAAAGTTCAAAAATTGACAAAATATGGAAAAATCACGAAAATTAGCAAATTATTTTGAGTTAAGAATTCGTAAAAATTTTTCTTTTTAAATCTAAGATTTGAAAATCTAATACAAGATTACTCATAAGATTGTCTACCTTTATCAATAAAAAAATCTCTACCGGAAAGTCAAACTACATTTTTATGAGAGTTTGAAATTCAGATTTTCACAACATTGGATATTCACTCGATTTCTCATGTAGCGATTTTCTTATTTTGTTGTGATTCAAAAACGAATAACTGTAGTTACATGAAAATTTCGCTGAATGTTTATTTTATCAACTCTTATACTTGATAAAATTTTCAAAATATTTTGACTATTTTTGAACTGTAAACTGACAATTTAATATTTTTATTTTTTAATTTTTTAATTTTTTATTTTTTATTCTTTTATTCTATGAATATCAATAAAGTTTTATCTGTTGGGCCAAAAAGTGTAAAAATGTAATACAAGGCTCCTGATATATTTTTAAAATAGCAGTTGAAAAATATTAAAAATACACATGCACAATTTTTTTTTTATAAGCTTTTAAAGATCGAATTTTGACAAAATTTATCAAATTTAAAATTGAATAATTATTTTTTAGTTAAAAATGTATAAAATGTTCAACTTTTATATCTAAGGATTGAAAATTTAAAACAAGATTCCACGCATGTAGTTAATTCTGTTACCAAAAGGCAAAAAATCTAAAAAATACATAAGCACAGTTTATTTTTATAGTAATTTTAAGTTCAAATTTGGATGAAATTACATATTAAAAAACCTAGAATAACTATTTTAGTTATTTTGTTGTGATTGTATAATATTATTCGTGGGTACTTGAAATTTCTAAAGTACACTATTATATATCTGATAGTATCAGGGTTTGTTGTTGATGTATAACGCATTATAAGTACCTAATAGATATTGTGATATCATTAATTTGGAATTTATTATAGGTACCTATTATAGGTCAATTTTTTTTTTAATACCATAGATATGTATGTCTTATACCTAGACAGACATACCGTCTCCTCTCAGAAGCGTTTTTCTTATACAATGATCGTATATCATTGAATTCAAATTTAATACTATATATTATACAGTGACTCACTTGTAACCTACTGTACAGCAGCGCAAATTTTTTCTTTTGGTTAGTAAGAATTTCTTATTTAGTATGCGCAAATAATTGCTGCAAGTAGGTATAACAATAAATTACAACACGTTAGTCATATATTTCTAAATTTTACATTACAATTAAACTATAATAAATACGACAAATATATAAAGTTTAAAATTTTATTTGGTGGGCCAAAAAGTCTGAAAATTGAATATAAGCTTTCTTATATATTGTTACAATATCAGTTGAAAAATTTTAAAAATACATACGCACGATTTTTTTTTATAAGCATTTAAAGTTGGAATTTTGACAAAATTTATTAAAATCTCGAAAATAATCAATCGTTGGAATTAAAAAATTATAAAATGTTCAGTTTTTATAACTAAGAGTTGAAAATTTAAAACAAAGATTCTCTTAAATAATTCATACTGTAACCAAAAAATCTAAAAAATATATAAACACACTTATTTTTTACAGACATTTTAATTTCAAGTTTAGACAAAATTTCATATTTAAACCAAGAATTACGATTTTAGTTATTTTGTTGTGATTGTATAATATTATTCGTGGGTACTTGAAATTTCTAAAGTAATCTACTATATATATCCATGATAGTATCAGGGTTTGTTGTTGGTGTATAACGCGTTATAAGTACCTAATGGATATTGTGATATGATTAATTTGGAATTCATTATAGGTCAATTTTTTTTAATACCATAGATATGTTATATGTATATTGTATATAATATGTCTTTTACCTATATAGAAGGACATACCGTCTCCGCTCAGAATCGTTTTTCTTATACAATGATATTATATCATTGAATTCAAATTTAATACCATCCATTATACAATGACCCACTTGTAACCTACTGTACAGCAGAGCGACACCCACTTGCCCACCTTTTTAAGTTAATATTTATCATCAAATGTTAGTTTCATTATAAAAATTTATAAAATATAAAGTAAGTAATTATTATTTGTTTTTTTTTTTTTTACCAATAAAGTACAATACCTACTGAATGAAATATGTAATCCCTATGCGGCTAAGCATTTAGCATAATATACTATTGTTGCTATATTGCTTTCAAATTGTTTATAATTAAGTATTAAATAATAAGTGTAGTTTTTATAATAATATATTCAAATTTGGTTTATACAATTGATTATAAAATATAATGCTATAATATACCATCACTAATACTGAGCAATACAAACTGTGTACCTAATAATACAGTGTTTTGAGTGTAATGTCATAATATTCATTATTATTTTTTTTTAAATATTTATTAGAATATATTCAATCTGTAACAGTCACAATAAGCATAATATAGCCTAAGAATATTTAAATTGTTTTAAATGTTAATTTTAGGCACCCAACGATGTGTTTTGTGTATTTGGAAATTAATTATAAGGATATACAAATTTCTTTCAAATTGACTTCTTAAAAGTAATTGTCAATTTTTGTTTCTTGACCTAAAAACTTAATATGTAATTGAAGGTCCTTACTGACAAATTATGCACATCTTGCACACTTTATCCAGGTACCACAAAACCTACTGTATTTTTAGAATGTTAAAAACGTTAACAAAATGGTTTATATTGTTTGAAGGGCTATTTGATTTAATAAATATATTGAACATTATTGGAATACCTCCTACCTTATTTCAATTGTTGTTTTAAATACCTAACTATTAAAAAATCTCATATTATAAAATTAACAATAAGAGTAAGTTGTGGTAAGATAAGTAGGTAATTAATTGAAACTTTAAGTTTTTGTTTAATTTGTTAAATTTAATAAAAAAAATAGTAAGATTTAAATTTTTAATGAATTTCTTATAGAAATTAATTAAAATTTATAAAATTATTTTATTTTAATATTTATTATAATTATTTTCAATATTTTATTTATTAAAATTAATTCTCATAAAAAAAAGGTGCTCTGCTGTAGTGCTGTACAGTACGTTACAAGTGGGTCACTGTATAATGGATGGTATTAAAATTGAATTCAATGATATAATATCATTGTATGAGAAAAACGATTCTGAGCGGAGACGGTATGTCAGTATAGGTTTAAGACATATTTGATATTATATACATATCAATGGTAATAAAAAAAAATATAAACAGTCTTATCACAGAGCATACTTCTTATTCGTTATACTATGGTAGATTGTATGGATAGGAAATAATATTTTGTTTTTTTGATTTTTCAGTTTCATATATTCCCCCCCCCCCAATAATATTTTTAAAATACAACAAAAAACTAAAATCGTTAATATTGATTTTAATATGTAATTTCGCCCAAATTGGAACTTAAAATGACTATAAAAATAAACTGTGCTTGTGTATTTTATAGATTTTTTAGTAACAGAATAAACTATTTACATGGAATCTTGTTTTAAATTTTCAATCCTTCGATATAAATGTTAAACATTTTATAAATTTTTAACTACTAAATAATTATTCAGTTTTAAATTTGATAAATTTCGTAAAAATTCGATCTTTTAATCCCTATAAAAAAAATTGTGCCTATGTATTTTTAATATTTTTGGCCCAACAGATAAAACTTTATTGATATTTATAGAATACAAAACTAAACAAATTGGAAACTGAAAATGTCCGTAAACAGCTCAAAAAGATTCAAAATATTTTCAAAATTGTAAGATGTATAGGAAATGCTATTATAAACATTCAGTGAAATTTTCATGTGTCTACAGTTATTCGTTTTTGAATTACAACAAAATAAGAAAATCACTACATGAGAAATCGAGTGAATATCCAATGTTGTAAAAATTTGAATTTCAAACTGGCATAAAAATTTAATTTGACTTTCTTATTGACATTTTTTTTTGATAAAGGTAGATAAACTTATAAGGAATCTTGTATTACATTTAAAAATCTTAGATTTAAAAAGAAAAAGTTTTATGAATTTTTAACTCAAAATAACTTGCTCGATTTCGTGATTTTTCCATATTTTGTCAATTTTTGAACTTTAAATGCTAATAAAAAAAAACTGTTACTAAGGATTTTTAATATTTTTCATCTGCCTTTGAAAAAATATACTAGGATCCTTCTAATAAATTTTCAAGCTTTTTAACCAACAAATAAAAAGAAGTTGATATTTTGAGAAAAAAAACTAAAAAAAAATGGAAAGTGAAAATGTGCCTAAACAGTTCAAAATAAATCAAAACATTTTAAAAATGTTATCGTGTATAGAAAATGCTAATATAAACATTTAGTCAAAATTTCATGTACCTACGGTCATTTGTTTAAGAGTCGCACAAAAACCAAAATCGATTTTTTCGAAAACAGATTTTAGTGTAAAAATTCCCGTTTTTCCTTAATTTTTATTTTGTTTTTCACGCCGCTTTTGAAAATTACTGGGAATTTTAAATTTTGACCTCCCCAATGCAACAACAATATTCAGTATTCACTTTCCAATCGAACAGGATATTGAAGCTGAAAATCGAAGCATTATTTCGACTACTTATCGTGTACACAGACACAAAAAAAAAGTGCTCTGCTGTACAGTAGGTTACAAGTTGGCAGTGGCGTGCCCAAGGGGGGGGAGGTTAGGGGTTATATCCCCCCATTGGCTTTTTTTTGTTGACTTCAACTTATTAGATATTACCATAGACATATAAAAATGTTTATTATATATTATATAATTGGATATGCCATATGGATATTACTTTTAAAATTATCAGTAATAAGTTATTGCTTATAAATTATTGCCCATTGGCTAATATAAACATTCACTATACGGATTATACTGATTATAGATCAGTGATTATGTATTCATGTTCATGAGCAATAAATCCTCTAAGTAATAATTAATAATTAATTATGTTTATGGTAAGATAGAAGATAGAATGATGGATCATGCTAATCACGTAGACGGTAGACTAAAAGTATAAGGTCTATGGGTAAATCAGTGGTTACCAATCACTAATCAGATATAAATTATTAGCTACTTCAATGACCAGTTCTTATCTCTCAATAGATCATTATATAATTGTGATATTCTATTAATAGCTAATACTCTATTATTGTTACTTTGTGATATAATACAACAATTCAAACTAAACCAATTGCAGTGATAGTATACATACACTATACCTACATACAACATACTTACAAAAAATTTTATTTATTATTTAAGTATTTGCCATTTAACAATTTTAAGTTCTCTTATTAATAATAGCAAAACGTGATGGTTCGATTATGTCATTTTTTTTCAAAGAAACCTAAAGCTGATCAGAAGGTAAGTTGGTATTGCAATATTAAGAATGTAAATAATATTATGAAAAAAGAAGTTTATAAAGTATTAGGTATACAATTATGTAGTTTAATTTTATATTATGTAATTTAATTATAATAGGGAAGTTTAATGTTTGCATTTATATTAAATAAATAATCAATGTATTTATTATTGTTTTATGTTATAAAATATTGAAGCTAGGTATAGTAAAATAGTAAAATTAGCTAATCCAAAAAACGAATCAATTAAATTTTTAAATTTTTAATATAGCAAATTAAAACTCAACATATTGATGATGATGATACCATTGATGATCCTGAACGTATGGTTTCAATCACATGTTCTAAAACAGAATCCGAAGATCCTCAAAATCCTATTTCTAAATTGAGATCAGCAAGTCAATTGCACAGTAAGTCTACATAATATTTTGTTAATTTAAATGAGTTATAGACTTGGAAATTATTAACACTCATATATAATTATATTTATATAAAATATACATAAATATTATTACATTTTTAGATAAGCACATCACTTATGGATACAGATTTTAACACAACAAATGTTGACAAATCAGACTTTTTTTATGTTGTTGATTCAATATCCAAAAATATTAAGGTAATATTCCTTTATATATCTATTTCAATTTTAAATATTTTTTATTATTACAATATAATAATAATTTGTTTATATTTTGTATCTATATACTAATGTTAATTTATATTTACCTATTGAATTTCAAAACATCATTATTGGACTTATTTTAACCTAATATTCTACACTAAATAAAAATAAATTTAAATTATTTTATGAACTATTAGTTATTAAATTTTAGGAAAGTATTTTATACATTAGCTTTAACATTAATTACTCAACAATTTTTAAAATGTTTTAAAATATATTTATATAATTATATATACATTTTAATTAAACAATAGTGTATAGTGTGTGGCTATTTAAATTAATTCTAATTGTAGAACGATACTCAATATGCATGAATGTACATATGTTTGGCAATTATTGTGTTTGGATAACCATGATTAATTTAAATGTACTTTTACTAAAAAATGTATAACATATATCCCCCCCTCATTGAAATTTCCTGGGCACGCCAATTCAAGTGGGTCACTGTATAATGGATAGTATTAAATTTGAATTCAATGATATAATATCATTGTATAAGAAAAACGATTCTGAGCGGAGACGGTATGTCAGTCTAGGTATAAGACATATTATATACCTACTTATCTATTGTATTAAAAAAAATTACCTAAAATAGGTACCTATAATAAATTCCAAATTAATCATATCACAATATCTATTAGGTACTTATAATGCGTTATACGTCAACAAAAAACCCTGATACTATCATAGGCCATACTCCATAGAATAGTGTACTTGAGAAGGTTCAAGTACCCACGAATAATATTACACAATCACAACAAAATAACTAAAATAGTTATTCTAGATTTTTTTTTATGTAATTTTGTCCAAAGTTAAACTTAAAATGACTAAAAAAAAACTGTGATTATGGATTTTTTAAATTTTTTAGTAACAGTGAAATTTTTATGTATCTACAATTATTCGTTTCTGAATTACAACAATTTTTAACTTTAAATGCTTATAAAAAAAAACTGTGACTAAGGATTTTTAATATTTTTCAAATGCCATTGTAACAATATAGTAGGGGCCTTGTATTAAATTGTCAAGCTTTTTTAACCAACAAATAAAATGTTATTGATATTTTGAGAAAAAAAAATGGAAAATGAAAATGTGCTTAAATAGTTCAAAATAAATCAAAACATTTTGAAAATGTTATCGTGCATAGAAAATGCTAATACAAACATTCAGTCAAAATTGCATGTACCTACGGTCATTTGTTTAAGAGTTGCGCCAAAAACCAAAATCGATTTTTTCGAAAACTGATTTTAGTGTAAGAATTTCAGTTTTTCCTTAATTTTTATTTTGTTTTTCACGCCGTTTTTGAAAACTACTGGAAAATTTTCACTTTTGACCCCCCAAAGCACCAACGATATTCACTGTCCAATCGAACAAGATATTAAAGTTGAAAATCAAAGCATTATTTCGACTACTTATCGTGTACACAGCAAAAAAAAAATTTAAAAAAAAACACACATCATTGTAAAATCAATACATTCATCGTTCCACTCAGAATCTAATATAAGTGTAATAATAATTTTATGATATCAATAAATAATATTATTATGTTTTTAAATAATATTAATTATTATCGGAAGCGTAATTTAGACAGCCGAGCGAACACCCGTGGCCCGTGCAATGTGGACGAGACTTGGTCTAGGACTGTTGTCCCATGGGCCACGGTCCGCGTATCCGCGATCCAATCCGCCGCCGATATTATCAGCTGCACACAACAGCTGATCGACTTTGTCTTCTTCTGACAAATGACAAAATGACGATTACCGGATTACTACACCGACACCACTTGACTGACTTGAGTGTCTTGACACTTGACCGTTGAGTAACCGACAGTCACAAATATAGTCACATATTACAAAGTACATACATAGGTGTTATAATAAAGATAAGACCAGTCGTCGGTCGAGTGTACTTGAGTACTCGTCGAGTTTCGTCACTCGTCGGTTCATACCGTTCGTCGTATCAGCCCGTACTCGTAATATCTCTGAGAAGTGTGAAGCGGCAGTAACATAATATTATTATTATTATTATTATTACTGCTTTGTTGTTATGACTTAATAGTTGGTAATTATTATTATCGCTTTACTGCTTTAGTACTCAGTTGTAGTTACTAGTTCGGTCGTGAGTCGATCCGCCGAGCGTACCAGCAATAATACATTGTGCGCTCGTTTTAATGTATGTTGTTATGTTATAACTTATAATAATATACAAATTAACATTATTATCGTATCGCATTTTTTAATATTATTGTGACCGTGCACAATTAAGCTGATTATTATCAATATTATTGTTTTTAACGTCGTACCTATTATACGTCGCATAGTTAGGTAAAATATCGTCGTCCTTTGTTCGGTGCGTATCGGGTTTACAATACTAATAAACACATTTTTATATAATATTATATTGTATTGTGGCTGCGATGCTCATACAATAAAACATTACCTACAACACGGTTTGTATCATGTGCACGTCGATACGTGTAAACAATTCGGAATGACCTGTTCGGCAGTGGGAAACAAACACCGAAGGCGGTGGGAAAATCTACGACCACGGCGGCGGTAAAGGAGGCGGTACGACGCGAATACGCGATAGCCTCGCCGCGACGACGACGATAGCGACGGGACGGCGACGGCGACGACCCGGACAATGGTTTTTGTCGCGTTCCATCGTCGCGTGGGAGAGTACGTAAGAACTGAAGAGGACAACGACGACGATAGTCGAAGGCTGTGCGACGAATTCTCAACGACCGTCGTTCCGATGTCGCACACGATCGGCTGAACGTCGACGACAGTGAATGTGACCGGTAATTAGTAATAATCGACATAAGATTAATTATCACTGTAATTAATAATCCCGTTAGGCAACATTATAATAATTATTATTCATAAATACGCAATAGGTGGGTATAGGTTAGGCACTCGAGTGTCGGTTGGTCGATATAAATGAATAGACCTAGTAGTTGAGTTAAATATAGAAATTACATAAGGAATTTGGGGCAAAGGTGGCCCAAATCATGGCCAAATGTCAATATGTGGTAGCCGTGTAGAGGTCAACAAGTGATCAGAGACGGCGTTTGACGAGACGTAGAGTACACACTTCAGTTGGTGACTTGACAAGTTTCGATGCGACTGTGTAAGCTAGAATGAATGTCGGTAGTCGGTTGTCCATATCCCAGCAGCATGTGCGTTACATGTGTCCGGACCCCTTCATTATGTCCATAGGCGCAAGGATGTTATTAAATTTGTCGAACTATTTAGTAAGGTCGACAATATTCAACAATACTCTAGTACCTACTCAGGTCCTCTGGATATCTTTTGATGTACCCATTTTAAGGTTCAATATTCTTCTTCGACTCTTGTACAATATTATAGTTTGTCCAATTTATAGGTTGATCAATCTCGCATTATTTTTTTTTTATTCTTTAATTCCTTTGGTCAGGTTGGATCCGTACATGTACAACGATCTTTTTCGGTTACTACCTAATCGTGCTAGTAAACCAGCTATCTTGTATAATATCGATAAACGTTTTAGTAAACATAGTTATGAATTAAAATATACTTATTGTTAGGTGTTCTGTAACATGAATTTTTTTCATCCACAGTTGATCTAGGAATTTACATATTATTATGATTGTTTATCACCTGAATTCGCCATTGTGCCTTAAATAAATGATCATAGATGCAAAACCTACTTCAGTAGAATAAAAATAAAATATGAAATACTATTTATACGTTAGGTACACTTTGACATTATTTCATGGCTTAAGTACTGAATTTAATTTCGGTCACATACATCTTGGAATAAATTATATTAACAAAGAAGGGGAAGTACACAAAAAAAATTTGTATATTAAATAGGTACTTCGTTATGTTTGAGTTATATTGTAACGAGTTAGGTAAAAATTATAAAAGTTAATTACAACTTTTTATTGATCGATCCTTCAGAAAAACTTTGACTGGTGACTAAGGACAGAATATTAAACAACGTATAGGTAGACACAATTATTTAACGTATAATTAGGTACCTACCTTTATTTACTATTAGATACTCGTCTATCAAAACAAGGATTTTATCCTAAGTGTTAGACGTACAATACTAATATACTTGACCCATTCCTGTAAATTCCAATACTGCTAAATAATTTATTTATTTATTATGATTATTATTAATAGAGCGAACAGATTACAATATAGACGGTACTAATGGACTCTAATGAAACAATACAATAGTGGCTTTGAATTTTCGATATTTTGTGTACAAATTAATTGTTGCACTTTGTTGTCTTTTTTGCTAATACTCATTATAAACAAACCATTGGAACTACATTAAAACGTAGTTATGAACAGTTAATTGCCGTCTCGATTGTTATCACTTATCAATGACTTAAGTGTGTTTACAATAATTTATTAGTTATTATTTTAGTGTTTCAAAGCAGTTGAGTAGATTAATACGTATTATTGGTGCATAGGTGCCTACGCAATATACATAACAATGTTCGTATCACTCTTTCATTGTTTTAAACAACAATTTGCTATCTAATTTTCAGCACTTAGTATTTACCTTATAGCATAATAATATCAACAGTTCTATATAGGGTACTAAGGTCAGTTAGTAATCAGTATTCTGTTCGACAGCAATAGTTCATAATAAAACTGTATAATAATAATAATATGTTCATTATTATTTTATTTGTGTACTCGAAAAAAAAAAACACAAGTAGGTACCCAACATTGTTCATATATTTTATAATCTGCACAATTATTATTATATTATTATCTCAATAGCGTGTGTAAGTGTGTGCGACTGGTTAAGGTCAATTTATTAAATAATTTTACTATATGATTGCATTTATTTTTAAATATCTCATTACGTTTTATACTTTTATTTTATGTTAATTGAATTCTTGAATTTTGATAAGCCACTGAGTGCATTAGATAAGTACTTATATTACTATTGATTTAATATTATTATTATTATTATTATTATTATTATTATTATTACTATCCTACCTAGTTAGGTATAATGTCTAAAAAAAATTTATTTTCAAGTTCAAATGTTTTTTATTTTTGGAGTGCATATGCCTACATTAATTTGTTTCTCTCTGTGTGTTTATTGATAGCAGATTGATCCTTGACAATTTACGGCCATGGAAACGCTTACAAGAGATGTGCCGTCGAGTATGCAACATCATAATAGTTCATCTGTTTCAAATATGAAACATAGTTATGTTCAGGTACTTACATAATATTATTAAAATCTAATACTCAAACAATATTTTAATATTATTGCATCCGTTTCACGTCTGTATTTTTTTATCATGTTATCAGTTGTCCAAAACATGTTTGGATGAAGACGCTCAAATAAATAAAAAATTACCAAAAGAGCTTTTACTACGGTACAATTTCAATTTATTATTTGTTGCGTGTACATAATAAAATACTAATAGTATAATTATATGTTTCAGAATATTTTCTTACCTAGATGTTGTGTCATTATGCCGTTGTGCTCAAGTGTCTCGTGCTTGGAATGTATTAGCATTAGATGGAAGCAACTGGCAAAAAATTGACTTGTTTGAATTTCAGACTGATGTTGAAGTAAATATAACTTGCGTAGTTGTATAGCGTATAAGTGTTTATAAAATATATATTTTTAGGGTCCTGTAATAGAAAATATATCACGGCGGTGTGGTGGTTTCTTGCGGCAAATTAGTTTGCGTGGATGTCAATCTGTCGGGGACGGCTCTCTGAAAACTCTTGCTCAGTGTTGTAATTATATTGAATATATAAATCTGAATGGATGTAAGAGAATTACAGATAGGTAAATTAAATTAACTAAACAGTTGTATATTGTATAAGGATGTTTCACTAAACATTTGTCTTTACAGCACTAGTCAATCTTTAAGTCAATATTGTAAGAAACTATTGTCATTGGACATTGGTTCATGCTCTATGGTGACTGATTTATCTTTAAAAGCAATTTCTGATGGCTGCCCAAATTTGACCAGCGTTAATATATCTTGGTGTGATGGTATTACAGAAAACGGTAAATACTTTTACTTTTGTTCTCTTCTTATTTAATTTATTTTGTAATTTATTCTGAAGGTGTGGAAGCCTTAGCACACGGTTGTCCAAAGTTGAAATCATTTATATCCAAAGGCTGTACAAGAATGACAACACGAGCAATCAGTTGTTTAGCACAACATTGTGTAAAATTAGAAGTTATAAATTTGCATGGCTGCAATGTAAGTATATAATGGATTGTTCAATTTACGTTTGACTCAATTATCATTGAATTGAATTTTCTTTAGAACATTGAAGACGAAGCTGTGATAAAGTTAGCCAATAACTGTAATTCTTTGAAATATTTATGTCTTGCAAACTGTTCTTTATTAACTGATAGCTGTCTCGTTTCCTTGGCTGAACAATGTTATCAGTTAAATACCTTAGAAGTAGCTGGTTGTTCACAGTTTACGGATATAGGATTTTTAGCATTATCAAAAGTAATAATGAATACTTTATACATTTTGTAAATATTTTACATCACCAATAATTTTTAATAGACGTGTCATCTTTTGGAAAAAATGGATTTAGAAGAATGTGTATTTATTACAGACTCGACTCTATTTCATTTAGCAATGGGATGCCCCCGGCTTGAGAATTTGGTATATATTGTTGATGGTTAATTCTTCTTCAATTAATTTTAATTTAAACTAACATTTTCAATTACAGAGTTTATCACATTGTGAACTAATCACTGACGAAGGCATCAGACATCTGAGTACTTCAACATGTGCATCTGAACATTTGGCTGTGCTTGAATTGGACAACTGTCCTCTTATTACGGATGCATCTCTAGAACACCTAATTAATTGTCACAACTTGCAAAGAATCATGTTGTACGACTGTCAACTCATTACCAGAAATGGAATAAAACGTCTTCGGGTAAGTGAAAATTACTTTCCTATCTTTTTATCAGGGGTAGTTTAAAAAGAAAAATAATAGGGAAAATCCTAAAGTAAAGCTAAAATAAATAATTCAAAATTGGTAATTTAGTATAGAAATCGTCTAAACTAAACGTGAATGTATGTCCGATCTCGATGAATTATAAGGAAGTTGTTGAGTACACTCCAGCCAAGATTTCTGACACATTACATCCTTACTTATTAACCAAGAGACAACAATATAACTCTGGATTTTGTATTTATTATTACTTTTTTTTAAGCTATACTCTGTTTAAAATAAGATGACCCAGTGGCCGATTAGTGCGCATGGACGTGGCGTCGGGACAGCGTCTGACCGTCACGGAACGAAAACTGGTCGCCGCCAGGTCATCCTCTTATTTTGAACGGAGTATAGGTTATACAGCTTTACTGGATGGCACATTGTATCCAATCCGCTGTAGGTTGGATTAAATAAAAACGTCAAACTTTGTGTAGTTTTGTAACTTTGGCGTTAGAAATTATACATTTACGTACACACTTCACTGAGTCCTATAATGTATACTAATAGATAGCTGCTCGCATAATCGCAAGCGAGTCTCACCGGCAACACTTGGCGGTATGGCTATAATATAATATAATCGAACGTGTCTTGACTGACTCACTGAATGATCAACGTTAAGTGTGCACTAAGAAAGCATTTTCCAAAATTTGAATTTAAAGTGGTGCTTTTACATGTATTTTTAGATTTGGACAGCATTACACCTAATGTTAAATAATAAATTGAACAAACTTTGAATCATGTAGAGTTGGCATTTTTAACAGCTAGTCTTCATTAAAATTCCTAAGGTTTTGAAAATATACAATTGATGGAACTTAAATACAAATAAACCTTTAAATTTACTATAAATAATATGCAAGTTTAATTTAATTTTTTCTTTGTAATATATAACTAATTCTTATATTGTTTCATTTAGACACACTCGCCTAACATAAACGTACACGCCTACTTTGCGCCTGTGACACCACCGCCGTCTACTGGCAATAGTCGCCAACATTATTGTCGTTGCTGCGCCATATTGTGAGCCTGGCTTGAAGGCCGGTCATGCATACGCGTGTGTGCTACTTGCCTGAAATATTTGGCGAACATTTTGCAATCATTTGCCTGCTGTGTATTAAAATATAATATTTATTTTCTACCATTCTTTTTTATAATCATGATGTTGTATTGTTTATTATTATATTTAGTATACGTACATAGATAGTGGTTATATTTTAAGTTTTATAAAGAAAATTTGTCCATTTGGACTGATATTATACAGGTTTATGTATTATGCTTGTGTTTGTATATGTGTATAAACACATGAATATGGTTCACTAAATTATATGTGCCTGTATTTTCCTTTTAATATTTTTAGTTGAATGAAAATTGTATATGTACATGTTTATTTATACACACTACACCGTGTGTCTATGAACAGAGAACACTATAAAGTTACCATATGCAAATTTTAGAATTTATTTTAAAGAATAAATAACTAGATTACTGTGCTATCAATTTCTCTGACACTTATTTTTATCTCATGTATTCTGCACATGCGCAACACAAATTTATTTTTTTATGAGAACCCATATTTATTAATATCATATTTTCATTTGTTACATTTTAGTAGGTTTGTTGATCAACATGTATTCTAAATCCAAAATTGACAGTTCTCATTAAAAAAAAAAAGGTTATGTTGCGAAATACATGAGTGAAAAAAAAATTATAATTATGGGAAATTAATTTCACAGTAATCTAGTATTGTTTTCAACAAATCAAATTTAAAAATATGCATTAGTTACTTAGTAATAGAGTGTTTTCTTGATACCGTTAATGTAGTATGTATGTAGAAAATACTTATTTATTGAATATTAAAATTACATTCTATATATTTTCTTTACAGTTTTTTATAATAGAAAAGTATATTTTTCATAAATCTAAAGTTAAAAAAAAATAATATTATTTTAAACACACTAAGTTTATATTTAAAATAATGGCCAATTGGTTACTTTCTTATTTATTTTAATATTTTAGTACGACATAATATGCTTATATTAAATTGTTTCTAAAAAATTGCACTAAAAATATATTTGAAAAAGCTGAGCACCTTTAGTGAACCACCGTGTATATAGATTTATTATTAACCGTAATTTCTTTTTCATCTGTTTTTAATCATGTTCCTTTATGACAATACAATTTATAAATTACTTATAGACAGTATACTAAGTATTGTGCCTGTAATTTTATCAACAACATAACAACTTCATTCTGGAGAGTCCATAAATTATATTCATTTAACATATTGTAGTTCTTACATATTTTCCTATTAAACGAACAAAATAATTTATTTTCCCATTATTGTGTTATTGTATTTTAGATAGTTACTTTATATTTTTTCTATTGTCCAAAGTTAGTTAAAACACATTTTTTGATACGTGATTTATATTTGTACTAGATTCCATATTATATCAAAACATAACATATTATTTTTTTTTTTTGGTGCTCGCTCTAAAGACTTGGTGAATAAATATTAATATTTAAAGAATACAGAGGTCTTTTATTATGTAATTGTTACTATTTGTATTACTGCATTTTCAGCAGTTTGAAACCCAATTTACCTTTTGAAATAGGAAAAAATATGTTTAATTTTTTTTTATCATCTTATGATATTTTTAATCTTAATCACTTGATGATAACTAATAAGTCTAGAAATATTAACTTTACACTGAATTTTTGCTTGATGAAATAGTATTTGAAAATTGTTGATCACATTTTATTCTAAGTAAGGAACCTAGGAGAGTCTTACCATATTATGCATAAGCAGAAATTACACTAAATAACAGTTTGCTGAAACCTACAAGTCAAAAATACATTGTTGTTAAGGGATTCTTAATTTTAATAAACACTAAACAGTAACCAGTGAGATTAATTTTAATTTAAATCCATTATATTATTAAAATGTAAAACTTGAAAACTCATGAATCAATTCTTACTTGTTTGATTTTGTTATTTTCAACACCAACCCTTCCCCCTCCTCCATTATAATGAAACATTAATAATATTGTTTAAAATGAGTGTATAATGCCTTTTTAGTTATACAATATACAAATTACAAATAAAATTAAGTTGATATTAACAGTATAATATACGTTTCATCTATTATAAATTATAATTTATTAACAAACCTAATTTAATTCCAGTACCTATGTCATAATTAATACGACTGTACAACTTTTTTTAATTTACCATATTTTTGTACTTTTTATTTTTGGTTTTGTAACTTAAGAAAACGTATAAAAAATATATTTCAAAAAACAACATGTGAATATTTCGATGTTGATCATATTATTATTGTATAGAAATGTGATTTTATTTTTGCTTGTTTGATCGTTTGAATAAAGTGAATTTAAAAAATAATTATGCTACCCCAATTTAAATTTATAAAATGCAAGTCCATATTTTCAGATGCTTGGTTTTTTATTTTTATTCATATGAAATATAGCCATGTAGGTGTTGTGAGTTTTGATGATTAAAACTATTTTTGTATTGACCCGTAAAATAACTATTTCCCTTCGGACAATTTTTGATATTTTGTTATATTTAAAAAAGAATAAAAATATTTATTTTATCATTTTCTATACATGATAACTTTTTCCAAATATTTTGACTCTGAGCTATTTATTTAGACATAAAGGTACAATAGGGATTTTTTTTAGTTTTTATGCTAAAAATGTTTCAATACATGTTTGTTTGTAAATTGTGGGTAATAATTAATATGTGTACTTATTACCTATAATATTATTACAATTTTTCTACATACAATGGATATTTCAAAATTTATATTAGAATTTTTTTATTTACGAGTTATCACCCAACATCTGTTTTCAAATGCTCATAAAAAATTAATTTGAATTTCCGGTAAAAAATTTTTTATTGTTAAATATAGAAAAACTTATGGGGAATAGTGTATGAATATTTCAAACTTTTGATATGTATAGAACATTTCTTATGAATTTCTAACTCAAAATAATAGCCGATTTTGATGAATTTTGTTAACATTTTAACTTCAGACGCTCATAAAAAATTATTGTGGTTTTGAGTCTCAACTTTTTTTTTAATTTCCACCAACAACTTATAAGGTCCGTTGTAGGTCAGATGCAGGTGCAGGTCAGATCAAAGCCCGCTTTTGAAATTTATAATTGTAGAAACTAAAATATGCATTTGAATAATGCACAACATTTGTTAGTTTTAAAACATAATTTTCAAGCAACATAACGTGAAATAAAAATTATGGCTTTAATCCGAAACTTACAAACTTCCATTATGTGGACAAAAATGTAAACATTTTATTCATATATCATGTATGAATATTAATATTTTACATAATAAATAATTTTTTTTAAATTTAATTGTAAGCCCGGCAACTATGGGCATTAGCTGTATGGTTTTTTGAACGTTGTATTGTCGGTAGGAGGGAAACAAGTATGTGTTGGGTTTTTAGCAGAATTTTCGATTTGGGCACCCGTAGGTATCTGCCATGCCCGGGTGGGGGATGGCGGCACTTGTTCTCCGGACACAGTTACTTGCCCGAACAAAAATGCCATCCAGTGGCCGGGAATCGATCCGGTGACAGAAGCATTGCAACCGATGCCTTAAACCCCTCGGCCACCTCGTCCCCCAATAAATTATTTTATACACCTTTAAATAAATGATGAAAATTTTTAACTTATATATTTTTAACATAAGCAATTAATAAAAAATAATTTACAAATTGATTGAATTTGTTTATAGAATAATATCATAATTCATATTATAATAGA
The DNA here is from genome assembly GCA_949089665.1 of Macrosiphum euphorbiae. Classification (NCBI taxonomy): domain Eukaryota; kingdom Metazoa; phylum Arthropoda; class Insecta; order Hemiptera; family Aphididae; genus Macrosiphum; species Macrosiphum euphorbiae. Next base: position 77,388,431 of record CARXXK010000003.1, read on the forward strand.
TTGATACTGATGAATAGTTGCAGGGTAGTTTAATGGCCATTAAATGAGGCCAGCTATATATTGTAGTCAAACTTATCTATTTTGTCTATTTTAATCATCATTCCTATCAAAGATTTAGCAATGCAGTTTAAAAAAATGACTTATATAATATAAAACTGTATACACTGAAAATTAATAAATAACTTAATACCCACTATATTAATGGTTATTCCTTCCATTAACAATTCACTGACAAAGACACAAGACACTCAGCAATTATACAATATAAGAATATAATTAATTTTGTAGCTGGTTTATTTGATTCTACGATGGTAAAATTATGTATATTATATTATTAATTAGATCAAAAATATTTTAAATAAACATTCACAAAATCTAAAATGCAATTTAGAAAAACATACATAGATATTTTGGTACATAAATAAGTAAATATTAAAAAACATTGAGACCACCTAATTAAATCTAAAATGTGGTAGCCTATTAAAGACTACTGCAGCATACATACTACCAATAGTTATTGAATTGACACTCTCAATTTTCCATGAATTAGTGGCAGGATTGTAAATTTCAAAGGACTTACAAACCGAACCATCATTTTCTCCACCCATAACATACAGTAAACCATCAAACGCAACTACACCTATATTAAAAAATGTTATTGAAAATTTAATAGTTTCATACAAAGATTTTCTTTGTAAAAAAAAAATTATTATTATTATTATTATTAGTACTCACCAGCGGAGTCTCTACACTTGTGCATGTCAGCAATGGAAGTCCACACACCATCACTTGGTTTATAAGCCTCTACACTTTTGAGAGAAGTTCCTGTTCCATTTTTACCACCAATAGCGTAGATTACACCATCCAACACTCCTACACCAACAAAAGAACGTTCTACAGACATATCTGTAACTGTTGTCCATATATCATTTGAGGGATCATAACATTCGACAGATTTCAAAGAACAGAAACTATTCGAACCTCCTATCTATACAGTGAAATTAAATTAGATTAGTTATAAATTTAAATCATAAAAATCAGATAATTTAAGATAGAAAATTAAAAGATTTATTCACCGCATATATACGATTACTGAGTACTCCCATACCCAAATCATATCTTTTAGTTGTCATGTTGGAAACCATTCGCCATTTTTGAATACTGATATCAAAAACTTCCACACTATTTAATTCAGCACCATTATCATCTTCTCCACCAACCTAGCATTTAATGAAATATATATTTATGACACAAAAAAATTAAATATATTGGTAAAACTCACAGCATATATACAACCATCTAGTTCAGCAACTCCTAAATATCTTCGACTAACTAACATGTCGACTGTTGGTACCCAAATTGGTGATTGCGAAGTTAAATCAAGCATTTCAACAGATTGAGAATCCCTTGAACTTGAATCATTAACACCACCCACAGCAAACAGAAAGTGATTTTTTATTATTGATAAACCAGCTGAGTAACGGCACTTAGTCATTTCTGGTGCAATCTCCCATTTGTTGGTTGTCGTGTCATACAAGTTTATACAACTCTTATCCATTGTATAATTCCAACTTAAAACTAGAATAACCTGAAATAGTTAAAAGATAAAATAATTGTTAATATAGATCAATAATAATACATAAAAAAACTATACTTTTTGAAAACCAGCAGGCTGTCTTAACGAACAACGAATTGTTTGTGGAATTGGGATAAGTGGGTCTTTTTTATGTAAATGGAATTGTAAAGCTTCGACTACATAACTCATACCTAAAAAATATTATAATAATATACAATATGAATTCATAATAGAGGAATATTTCTGCAGAAACACATACATTTAGAATTATTTTTAATGAGGGGTTCATCAACTACTTTTTTTAATATGTATTCTATTGAAGCTAAAGGCAAACGCACATGTTCCATTAATCCAGGCAAAAATTCTATTCTACAATCCAATTCATGATTTATCCAATTTATAATACATTCATATACCTACAACAACAAAGAAATACAATATTAAATTCAAATATTATTATTATTATTATTAATCCATTTAATTGTGTTTGATATTTGAGTTTCTAACTACTATTGCTGTAATTATCATAATATGACAATGTGTATTTGTTATACCATACAAAGAATATTTTTACAAATTCAAAGAATTTTGTCATTACAAAAGCAGATAATCACATAATTATTATCTTTGTATTAGAGAAGTTGTATATTAGCTTTTGGTCTCTGTCATTTCATAGCAAACCAATAAATGTACATTACCTACATTTTAAAGAATTTAAATAAAATTTAAAATATGATTATTTCCTTACCGATGTAAGTATTAAAAATATTTCAAATGATTGATAAAAGAATACTCTGTCTAATATAAGATTGACCACAGGTGTTGTGGACCGCTTTGCAAGACTATGACAATTAATTTTATTAAGTTTGTAATGCCAAGTATCAACTTATTATTCCGACAACTGCCCAAGATATAGTAACAAATCTCTACAATGCCGCTAAGATTTACATGGTTGTAATTATCATGATTCATAGCTACAGTCTCGCAGCCTGTAAACTATTGCGACTTATTAAGAAATATAAAAATTTAATATAATACCTAAGCAGTTTGTAGAGATTTAATACCTAATGCTCAACACAACTCACGTGATCATATGCATTATAGATACATATGATTCCAAAATACTCCCTCAAGTCCCTCTATACAATATACAAAATTATAATATAATATTAAATGTATTTGTTAAGTAAATTGATCTACCATTCACAAAATTAATTATAACAATTATCAATTAGTTTGCTTACTTTTTCTTCAAATGGAACAGTGAGGTCATTTGAGGATATTAGCTTTACCACTGCTTCGTAAGATAAAGATAGGAAATCATCACATTTAACCACTTCTCTAAAAACATAAATAATAATTAATACACTAATCGAAAAAGATAATTGAATTGTAATTCATATCCTACATAAACTGTTTTTTAATAAAATCTTCAGAACTCGATAATAATTCCATACAGTTATGCAAATCAGCAAATTCTTTGATTCTAAGACAATTTGATGAATCCAGTTGTGCTACTAAAAACTTGGCACATGCATCTTTGACATAGTCTAACAGAAAAATATTTGAAGCTGGTAATAGACCCTTCAGAAATCAATACAATTTTAAAACCATTTTAAAGAAAGTTTCGGAAAGTTTATAAGCTTATAACAAATCAAATATTTATTCATACTTGTACATTTTCTTCTGTTATCATGAGTTCACCCGTATATATGTAATCTACTAATTGCTGTAAGATAGTTGAGTCTAACTCTCTTATTTTGACAATATCTTTCTTGCTTTCATCAAAATTGCTAAACATTGCACAAAAATATGGACTAGCTGCTATTAAAATATTTTTATGCCCAACTACTAATTTACCATCGTCTGCTTCAAATCTAACATCACATAAAACTTCATTTCTAAAAACAAAAATGTGTTACTGATATTTATATTGAATGAAGGTAAAATCGACATCAACATACTTGCGTTGGGATTGTAAGTTTTCCAGTATTGAGAAAAAATGAGAGTTGTTTCTAAAATTTGTTGGTTCACATTTTTTGGATATCAGAACTTTTTTTGGATCACTTTCACAAAATGTAGTCTGTAAGGCATCCATTATTTTTACTGACATAACACCTTTGGAAATATTTTTAAAATTTTGTTCAATTTTAATATTATCACTGTGCTAAATTTAAGTACCAGTAGAAGGTGTGAAAATCATCATAATACTGAAGTTAAGAAATTATTAACTTATTAGGTAAATTTATTAAATATAAAAAATTGTTGAAATAAATAATATGGAATTAATGATGTCCATTAGAATATTAGATAGTAAATTATATGTACCTATCCATTCGTAAAATGTAGTAAAATGTAGTTATTTATGTATGTAGATATACCTAATGCTAGATGTGTCATTAAAGTTTTATTAATTATTGACACAAATATTTTTACAGGGCTTTTTACCACGGTGATTCTAAATGGTAATAGGTAAATTAGATTCATAATAGAGATGTTCCGGGGATAGTATAACGACACAAAGGATGGTACTAATTACTTATGAAGACTAGACACGAGATTATATTCCATAGCATTGATATAAATTTTTTTTATGAATTTTGGTTACATGTTTTATTCTCTAATCATTTTTCCGGAAAGTCAAAGTTTCACCAATTGTGGCAAGGGTAATGTGACTAAAGTTGCGTAGAAAGTCCTATTTTCTGGAAAAACGGGTAGAGAAGGAATTATAAAAAGCCAGTCAGGAATTCACAGGAATTGATCTCTAATCAGTAATTAATGGCACAACAAAATTATAAAATTCAGGTAGGTGGTGGAGGGCCTCGTGCATACAATTTTTTTCATCGACAAACTAATAAATAATGACGATAGGTAGGTTGCATAAACTTCATAAATACACATACAGACACAAACAATTGAGTATTTATAGAGACACATAAAAGAAAAATGTAATATAAGGTGGTCACATGGGGGCAAAAAAACGAAAGAAAACGTATTACAGGAAGAACTGAGGCGTTCAGTAAATCTTACCAATGCCTTTGAAAGTTTTTTTAAGAGGTACAAAGGACACATCTGTATAGAATAATTTTCTGCAAAATTCTTACTTCTTTGAGTGTCTGTGTGCGTACTATAGAGGGTGGTGCACGGTATAATGGCCGATATGGCGTACACCTTGAACCGAAGATTCTCGGGGTGATGCGGATGGTGTATTCAGCGGTGAGCGTATTCGGCGAGTGACAAACCCGGTCGAGTGACACAGCGACCGCAGACCAAGAGTCGTCGAGTCAACGACTAGGAAAATAATATGTTCGTGCTTGGGTGAGATATGGCTTCGGCGGCGTTGCGGTATGAAGAAATAATTATATAGAAAATAATAATAATAATTCTCCGATTCAAATAGGTGAAAAATTAATAATATAATTCAACCGAAAACGCGTACACTATAATCATAGACAAGAATACTAATGACTATAATACTTTCTGTCGCATATAATGTTCCAGAAAAAAAAAGGCCAGAATGTAGATTTGTCGAATGTTTATTTACAGAAAATAATATTACAGAATTGAAAAAAACCAGAATATAAAAAGCCCAGAAAATATTTGAACAGAAAATAATATGAACGAAAATAAATATTACAGAATGTAAACTGATAAGAATATATATCAGTAGAATGTAAACATACAGAAAATAATATTGCAGAAATTCTGCTGAGTGTATTATTCCAGCGCCGGTATTCTGTAACTTTTGTAGCCAAAGTTGTATCTACTATTTTGGATACAAAATACTTGTAACCCTCGTTGTAACCGATGGGTATTCTGTAACTATTTTTAAGATACAAAGGCTACAACAGTGTATCTTTATTTGTAGCTCACTCAATGGTATGGTTACAAATATTTTGTATCATTGTTTTTTGGATACAGATAAAGATTTTTATTAAAATTGATTGATGATTTTTGTATTAATTAAGTCATTTTTAGAAGTGATATTGTTCGTGTTGTGACTTATTTTGTTATATTATTTTTATCTTATGATGGCTTTTGTGGCACATATATTGGTTTTAAATGAATTAGAACAACATCAAGCCATTTATGCATTAAAAATCCAACGTCGAAGACTTAGAGACATATACAATCCGTTTGATTTACGTGAATACGATTTTACAAAATTATTTAGAATCTCAAAAAATTTGGCTTTATACATTATTGACAAGTTATCCAATGTACAACGACTGCAAAGAAAACGTAAAAATGGATTGTCGTTACAACTGCAAGTTCGTATAAAATATAGAAAATTTATAAATTATTATAATATACATAATATTATGTATAATCATGTATATTCTAATTGTGTGCGTAATATTATCTTTTAGGTATTAGTAGCAATTAGGTTTTTTGCTTTTGGATCTTTTCAAAGATGTGTCGGCCAAGATTACTTAGGTAGTATAAGTCAACCATCTGTTAGCCGTTGTATAACAAGGGTAGCTACATCCTTGTATGAAGTTTGTTTAAGTGATTGGGTCAGATTTCCACAAAATGATGCTGAGAGAAAAGCAGTGGAGATAAGGTTAAAATAATATATATTATATATGTGTGGTCTAAAACAATAAAATGTTTATTTATTTAATCATTTTGTAAATTTGTGAAGAAAACAACAGAAAAGTTTTTAAATATCAGCTTATCACTTATCAATATTCAAAAATTTTTCTTATCAACCACAATTAATTCTATAAACTCCTAGTAAAAGATACATTATATCTATAAACTCCCAGTAAATGATACAAGAATACAAAATAGTAACCAGTTTGTATCCCATTATTACAGAATGCTTTTGAATACTATTATTGACTACAGATACAAGCTTGTAGCCTTGTATCTAATTGTTTATACTTTTTTACAGAATACCGGCGCAGAATGGAATATAACAGAACACAAATTTACAGAACGTTATGATGCATAACAAATGTTTGCATAAAATATTTTCCAAGGAAATATTTTAACTGAAAATTATATATTAGAAAATATATTTCCAGAAGTATACTTATTAACATATTTTAGTTGTTAATTAAAATGCGTGGGTACAAAATATAATTTTTTTACGTATTTCTGTTTTTAAATTAATGTCAGCTGCTAATATAGTTATAGTAACTAGAACACAGATACTAAAAAATAATTATTCTAAAAAAAAAAAACAATTAAGGGAAAAAATATCAACGATAAAATAAGAAAAAAGTTATTCTAAAAAACTACAGTTATAATTATATTTTGTGTGTAATATAATTGTATATAGGTACCTAACCAGGCTAACCATTTTTTATACCATTCATAATTATATTTATCAACTCATACCTAATTATAATTTAATATTTATTATTTTGAGGTATCTACTAATTTATTACTAGTGTTAATATAATATTTTACATTTTTGAAAGACAAAAAAACATGTTACAATTAAAGTACTAAACCATTCATAATTAATAATAATAACAACTTCTGAAAAACTCCGCCAACACAAAAATCTAATAAACATTAAATCAAAATATTGTCAATGGAATAATAATTATAAGTTCCAACAGTCATTTTTTTCAATGTAAAATAGTTAAAGACATGCTCATTCTTTTAAAAACTAAACATAATATTTAAAAATAAAAATAAAAAGTAGTCATCATAGTCGATGCTTAAGAATAAGTAGGTATTGTTTAAGCTCAGGCACGTAGCCAGAAAATGTCTACTAGATGGGCCAATAATGTTTGGCCCTTTTATTATTATTCATAATTTGTCTTTATGAAATTCTTGTAGGGGGTATTCAATACAAAGAATCTTGTTAATTTAAATAATTTACCTTTTGTTGGTACTTAATTGGTTAAAATTTTTTTTTTTCACAACAAGTTATACCTATTACTTACCTATTTAAGAATTAAAAAAATAGAAAGTAGGTACCTACCTACCTGATAATAAAAAAAATAAATATAGAATTACCTTCATCTTCACTTATGGGATACATTTTTCATGCTATGAAAAATAAATCTACATACATATTTAAAATAATAAGCTGCTTCAATTGTTCAACTTCTATTAACAAAAATTAATTTATATTTGAATACTTATCAAAAATAATAGGGATAAATCAATAAATGATCATTGGTTTTTAAATTAATATAATTTTTAAAGAAACTCAAATTTATTTTTAAAAAAAACACATACTAGTAGAAAACATTAATAATACACTTATACCTACTTATATAAATATTGAAGCTAGTCTATTATTGTTTATAAAACAGGTATCAAGACCCTATTATATTATATTTTTTTTAGAGAAAGTTATCCACGGTTCCGCGAATATAAAAATTAAGTTATTACAATAATAATTGTATTACCTAGTAGTAATCACAGTAGATTTTTCTCAATGTGCATAATCACATTTTTGATAATTAGTAAAAATAGTTATATTTTGAATTTGGGGGGCCCTGGGCCAGAGTATATTTAGGGTGGGCCCGGCCCATCCAGGCCCCCCTGGTTACGTGCCTGCTTAAGCTATACTTACAACTCAAATTAGATTCATAAACTTTGGCTAAAGTCCTAAAGAAAAGAAAAAAATTTATCTTAAGAATTGCTTTTTATTTATTCTATTTAATATAAATAATTTGTTTTTTTTTTCACTATCATTAAGAACTTTAGCGTAAACTATTATAAAAGAAAAATAATAATAGTTAATTTTTATTTTTTTTAATATACTTTTTATATTATTATAGGTATGTTTTTAAATTATATTCATTGATATACTTATATCATTAATATTCAATCATGTACATTACTTAAGTAGGTGATAGACAATAGTAATAAATATCAACAATAAACTCTGGAATTTTTGTTTAATGAATTATAAAATAGAGTTAGAATAAATATATAAAACCAAAAAATTTCACTCATCAGCCAAACTTAATTTTGTATTCTTAATTCTAACCAATATTAAAAAAAATACATAGTACATACCAACAAACTAAAGGTTTATATTGATTAATGTTTTTCAATAAAAAAAATGTTTCCAGATTTTCTAAATTGTCTATCCATTTAACATATTTTTTGATTTCTGTTATTAATGCCTGTTTAGGAGTCCAAATAACCAAATAACATAATTGACAATTTTTATAGTTGGTTTTGAATCTGGTCCCAATATGAATGTGTTTTATTTACAAATAATTAATTATTTTCCTCATATAAAATATAATCATGATTTTTTGTAATTTCAACTTCAAGAACTTCATTCCTATACTTCCACGAACATTTAACTTCTAGAATATGACTTGAATTAACAAGTCCATCTGGTGTAGCACGCCACTAGCACCTAACAATCCACTATTTTATAACAACAGCCCAGTTGGTATTACATTTACATTTTGGTATTTTACTGGGGCCTTAATACCACAAACATCATTGGTATTACCCCATTGTACAGCATGCACACCTGTAATGTTATTATTATTTAATATTTTCCATTGTTTAAATAATGACTTTGGGAACTTATTTCTTTTACAAGCAGCTATCACTTTTCCAAAATTACTAGCTGTCAATCTATGTTGCCTATAATCACTATAATGAAACCATAAAAGATTTTTTTTGCCGTCCTGTAGTGTCTTTAACCAACTGTAATATAGTACTGGCCAAGGTGGATTGATCAATCCACCTTGGTACTGTCATTAATATGGAGTTTAGTGTATAACAACTTTTTAAGAGAAATAAAAATATAAAATATTTTAACTAAACTTCTAATTTCTGGATCAAGAACCATATTACAAATAGTCTCAACTAATATCACATTATTTTCAAATGGTTCTGTTTCAGGTTGTAACAACCAAGGAAAACCTACAGGTTCTGCTAAATAGTAAATTAGATGATTCCTCCTTAAAAATATTTATATCTGTTTCTGAAACAATGGCGTTTGGAAAATCATTACTATCCATGTATTTGATTAATGATTTTAATTTCTGTAGACAAATTATTTTTTCTAACACTGAACAAACAAGGTTTATCAGTTGAACTTAGATTATAATGAGTCTCTAGAAGGCAAGAGCATCTAGAATATTTTGTAATACAATCATCATTCATTAAAATGTCAACCTTATATGGACTACCCATACTAGGTTTCCCTAGACTTTCCCTACAATTATACCTAGATAAGGACCCATTTGAAGTTTAAGTACAAATTCTGAATGTTCCATATTATTATCTAGTTTATAACAGTTGCTACTTCCAAATAATAAACAGCAGGTACCTAAATAAGCAATAACTATATGCAAACTAAATAATATCTAAATTGAACTAAGTTATTGAACAGTTATTTAATTCGAATTCAGCTATGTTGTATACGCTTATTGTAAGTTGTAGTAGGTAGTCACTGGTCCGAAGTAGGCAAGTAGCGCAAGTGGCAAGTGCAGTACGACTAGTACGAGTACCTACTACCTAGTGACTAGTGAGTACTTTTTAATAACACTTTCGTTGACTCGTCATCTTCTATCCCCGACTGCCGCTGTTGCAGAGCGCCTTAATCTTTATCCGCAGCCCTCTCAAATAATTTCACGGTATTAGTCTGATTAGACATTAGTGTGATTAGTTCAAAAATTATAACGAATCAACCTATTATGAAACTTATCGTAAGATTTTAAGAACATTATCTGTGTTCGTTATTTCGTATTATCGTGTTAACGATAATCCAATTTTTGGAAAGGTTTGCGAATCAGGCCCATGCGCAGTATTTCAGAATAGGGGGCAAATAGTATTATAACATATTTATATTTATTATTATTTTGTAAGTACCTATAACCTATATATTAAAAGTGTTTCTTAACAACACTATAAAATACAAATCATTTTTTTAATAAATTTACATGACGAGGGACAGATCGTTGTGATGATTATAAATAGGGCTAGGATTTATTTGCAATAAAAAATTATTAAATATGCATTTGGTTTATTAAAAATATGCAAAAATATGCAATAAAAATATGCTTGAATAAACCAAATAAATATTATTTAAAAAACACATTTTCTATCAATTTTTTTTAAATACCACCCACAAAAAGGGCGGGTAAGTGGATGTCGCTCTGCTGTACAGTAGGTTACAAGTGAGTCACTGTAATGGATTGTGTTAAATTTGAATCCAATGATATAATATCATTGTATAAGAAAAACGATTCTGAGCGAAGACGGTCAGTCAGTTGTCAGTCTATAATATCTTACTAAGTGTAATATATGATGATATAATTGAGAATATAGTAATTAATTTTAGTATTAGGCATTAGTATTAAACTATAGTTGGTTAAATTCATTTTTTCCCAAAAAAATTACATTTTAAAATGCCATTGCGTATATATAAAATATAACAATATACAGGGTGTCCCGTGAGGATTTACTCATTGCGATATCTCCTGAAATAATGGAGATATCGTAATTATGTTTTTTTATTAAGACTCGCAGAGGTAAGCACTACAAATATTTTATTTTTTAATTAAATTAAATTTTTTAGTAAAAAAGTTAAAAAAATTATTTTTTTATTTTTTTATTTTTGAAAAAATTGAAGATAGCCATTCTATAGAGTATATTTTTGTGAACATTTTGAGCTTTTAACATTTTATTTTCATTAATCTCATGATTTTTAATAATTTTTTTAGTTTATTAGTAAAACGTCAATAAACTGGTTTTGGTCCGGGCGGCGAGTCCCCCTCTACGGCTAATGAGTAAATCCTCACGGGACACCCTGTACTCTAAAAATTTCATATACCAACAAATAATATTTTTAAATTATAACAAAATAACTAAAATCGTTATTCTTGGTTTAAATATGTAATTTTGTCCAAATTTGAATTTAAAATGTATGTAAAAAATAAATGTGTTTATATAATTTTTAGATTTTTTGGTTACAGAATGAATTATTTAAGAGAATCTTTGTTTTAAATGTTCAACTCTTAGTTATAAAAACTGAACATTTTATAATTTTTTAATACCAATGATTGATAATTTTCGAGATTTTGACAAATTTTGTCAAAATTCGAACTTTAAATGCTTATAAAAAAAATCGTCCTTATGTATTTTAAAAATGTTTCAACTGATAATGTAACAATATATTAGGAGCATTCTATTAAATTTTCAAGAATTTTCAACCAATAAATAAAATTGTATTGATATTTATAGAAAAAAAAACTAAAAAGATTGGAAATTCAAAATGTCTGTAAACAACTCAAAATAGGTCCAAATATTTTGAAAATAGTATGGTATTTAGAAACTGCTTATATAAACATTCAGTCAAATTTTCATGTATCTAGTGTCATTTCTTTTAGAGTTACACCAAAAACCAAAATGTTGTCCAAAATCGGTTTTGCTTAAAAATTCCCGTTTTTCTTTAATTTTTCATTATTGTTTTTAATATGTTTAAGGATATACCAAAATAGAAAATTTGAACATTATAACCGAGAAACTATAGGATTCAAAAAAAAATTGGTCTGCAGGTTTTTTCACTGTCGAGGTTAGGTAGGTTATACTGGTTAGGTTTTAACATACGGATTTAAAAATTAAAAATTTCAAAGTTTGAATTATTGACCAGTTCATAATTTTATGAATTTTATGAATTTTTAAATATTAAATTCCAAATCAATGCTGTCCAGATTTTTACGTTCCAGATTTGCATCGCCTAGAATTATATGAATTTTTAATTATTAATTTCCAGATAGGTACCGTAGATAATATTGTTATAAGTTATTACCTACTTAGTACTTATACTATATCACAAATATGATATACGACGCATCATAACGTAATTATGATCTAAGATTTTTTTTTTTATTGATAACAAATACCTCGGCAACTGGGGCCATTGGCTATAAGAAATTATATATTATTTATATTAAAGAGAGGTATTGTTACACTAAATATAAACTTAAACGTAATAATAAAAGTAGTACAAATGAATATAGAATCTGCATATAGAATTAACAGTAGAGTATATAATATATTTAAAGAAAATATTATTTTACACATTTTTTTTTTTTAATTTTTTGATAAAGTTCTGTATCCCTGAGGAATTTTGGAACATTAGTTATATTGATGTTAATTGTTAAGGTTTTCAACAAGATAGTGAGTTAAATTATATTTTTGACGTTGTGTTCGTACTTTCTGCAATCGGGTGGGTCTTCTTTCTACATTAGGAAAGCATGAGTTAATCTGGTATGGCCTATTCTGAGCCAATTGATGGCTACTTCATCTTTCCTTGTGAGGGTATTGTTTGGCCAAGGGAGAATACGATTTTTAATTTCATTTAATCTAGTGTTAGATGATTTCCATTCGTCGATCTAAGATTATATAACCTAGGTATATAAGTATAAGTTTTGTTCAAATAGTGTAGCTAATTAGCCACTTAGATATCTACTAGCAAAATATTATGGGATACATAACCAAAACACATCGTTTTTACTTTTTACACTATGTGTATAACTAACCAATAAAAGTCTTGTAATGACTTAAGCTTTAAAAGACGTGATAAAAAATGAAAACTGAATAAACATTTAAAATGTAGGTACTGGTTACATTTACCTAGTACCTACCAACACACCTAATTATAAATGTCAATATCTAAATCAACAAAAATAAACATGATTTCAGATTTGTAAAGTTGAACAGTATACATATAGTTAATACTTAGCAAGAAGTTTAAACAAATTAAACAAATTAATTTATTACTATTAATATAAAATATAAGTATTAGTATATATCATTATTCATTACCTTTGTTTGAACTTTCTGCGAAGTTAACTAAATGTTTAATTTTACTAATTCTCTTATTTTGTAATTTATAATAATTATACGTAGTTTGAGACGTAACCACATAGGTATTTAGGATTTCGGTTCACAAGGGCATAGAAACATAATAATATTATACAATATCTCCGAATAATTTTTAATTTGTGCAGACTGCAAGAATTAATATTTATGTAAAATAACTATAGTTATATAAATTACATTTTTTTTTTTTTACAATTAGTTATCATACAAATAATACTGGTGAACCTCTTTCTGCTGTTTAGTAGGTTTGAAGGCGCAATTTGGAGGGAACTTGGAGGGAATTAGCCCCTCTGAAAATTTGTATTTTAATTGAAGTATTAAATACTTCATTAATCATCTAATCTACTATAATACAGTAAAGTGTAAACGTTGTTTGAAGAAATTATTTTATAAAATTTAAACCACGATTCATTATAATATTCGCATGTTTTCCATAGAAGATAATACCTAAGACATCGAATATCGGATCCACCTACAGAACGACATAACATAATAATATAGGTTAAATAATTGTATTACAAAATATTAGTAGCTACTAATTACTATACAGTAACATTAGTATAATAACATTTCAATTTGTCTAAGATATGGTCGATACTCGATAGGAACTCGATAGTAGCTACCTAGGTAGTGCTTTTTTTTATACATTTGCACACTTATAACTTAAAACTTATAATTCAAAACATTAAACATTTAACAATATAATGATAAATCCTATTTTGTCACAAAAATAATATACAATTACTATTTTACATATCTCAAGATTTTAACGTAGGTACCCTTGTATTGTGGCTCACACAATAGTACCACATAGGATATTACTATATTAGTACCTAGCTACATTGTACAATGTACGTAGTGCCATTTTACTTAGTAATTAGTTTCCGTTTTATAAATTGTATATTTAACCGCTTCACTTGTTTTTCAATCTTCTCGCTAATACCTATAACTGTCGAAACTAATTGTTATACCTACAACCTTTAAATAAAAAAAAATATTAAAGCTCTAGTCGATTTAGCCATTGCGGTAATTACAGGACTCATCTAATAAAATAAATCAACGGTTTTATATCTTCTTTTTACCTTCTAAGCGACATGCTACTTTTGGAGACCGGCCCCATTGCGCATGTCAAGGTGTCGAAGATGGTTTTTGGTTAACTAGACAAGTCCAGTTTCCCCAAGGGTTGGGCGGGGAGTAGGTAATTACTGGCCGGCTTGATCCAGATTCCTGACGCCACCACACGCAGAGATGCACAGGATTGTCAGGATTCATGTAATAATTCATAATTTCTTACTTAGCTGCCTACTTGTTAGTTTTTACACACACATACAAGAATTTTTTTTGAAACACATAATTTATTAAATATTTATTTAATTAATTGTGAATTTAAATTAAAATAGATTTTATTCAACTTATATTATATTATATTGTATTTAAATACATACAAATAATGTATACAAATAAATCTATTCATAAAGTATTTAAGAACAATTAATACAAATAATTGGCATGTATTTAAATACTTTTGAAATACTTTTTTCATTTTACTTAATAAAAGTCGGGTTTTTGTATTGAACGTAAAAAAATTAACAATTCATTACGTCTTGTAAACAATTATTATTAGATCATTCAGCTCTTTTTTGTGATCGGGCCTTAAACTAAATAATAAAAGCTAAAAACAACACAGACACACTGCACACAACTGTACATTTCGGTACCTAGTTATTCTTGAATTGTTGGTGGATTATAATATTATATTATTGGTAGGTATTAATATTTTTAATATTTTAACAATATTATATTATTTTAAACAATCAATAGGTACGAAATACGTAGGTATGTAATATGAAATATACTCTGAAAATCCACCGCCCCTTAAATCACCTTAAACTTGCCACCCCGGGGCAATTGGGGACCTTGCCCCCGTTAAATGCGGCCCAGACACACTGGGCTACACATTAGGTTACTCACTAATATAGTAATATAATATATTATAAAAATAGATAAACGTATAAATATTATATAGGTAATAATATTGTTCAACTATTTGTTTTTACTATGATGACTAATAATTGTTCGTAGGTGCCTACTGCCTACCACAATTATGAATTATGATAATATAATTTTCTACAATATTGTAATAATTAACATTAATTATATACTTTAAGGTTTTTAGATGGAAATGATGGAATAAACAAAAATTATGACGATAAGCATTATTAATAACATTTTAACATATTTTTTTTTCTTGGGGGGGGGGGGGGGTTATTGAATTTTTTTAGGCGCCTTAGCCTCTAAACCCCTTCCTCATATTGGCGTATATGGGCATAATTATTAATATAATATGGATAATTCCAGAATTTAAACTTTCTGGGTTTTAATTTTCTGGAAAATTATGGTCTACGGTATCACTTTCTGTAAAACTACGTTCTGTGATTATAATTTCGGGCTTTAAACTTTATGGAATTTAATTTTCTGGAAAATTATGGTCTACGTTATCAATTTCTGTAAAACTACGTTCTGTGATTGTAGTTTCAGGTTTTCAACTTTCTGGGATTATATTTCTGGAACATATTTTACGTTCATTTTATTTTCGATATGAAATCAATTCTGGAACATTAATTTTCAATTATTTATTTTTCTGTAATTTATTTTTCTGTAATTTTTATTTTCTGTCATTTTATTTTTCTGTTAAATTTAATTTCTGGATTACTAACGTTCTGTTCATTTATTATCTGGGAAATTACGCGTGCCCATACTTTCTGTCCGTGCAAGTGTAAACATAAATGTTAAACATTTATTATCAGACGATCGCCGGTCGGACTCATTTATGATAAGACCTTCACCCTGTGGCGACTGTTGTCCCACAACACTGTTCCCCAGCAGCTGGTAGGTTAGGTTAGTCGTAGCTGTCGTAGCGGCGTCAGTACGTCCATAGAATAATATAGAAGCGACACTCTCGCCCCTCCACTTTAATTGTTTTTATTTCGTGGCGGACTGATTGATGTTGTAAGCTTGGCGGTAAGGCATGATGTTAGGATCGCTTTTATCGCCGAAACAGAACGCTCGAGACCAGCCCGCCAAAGTTTAAAAAAAAGGTCACTTCATAGTACTATCTTAGATTAAATAACCATATAATATATATTTTATAGTACATAAGTACATAACTATATAATAATAATGTTATAATGACTATGTACCTATATTGTTTTATGATACTATCATACATATTATATAAACATATTTATAGAAAGCCATATTCGAGGCAAAAAAAAAAAAACCATAAATACATTAAGAAAAAAGGTGGGTAAGTGGATGTCGCTCTGCTGTACAGTAGGTTACAAGTGGGTCACTGTATAATTGATGCTATTAAATTTGAATTCAATGATACAATATCATTGTATAAGAAAAACGATTCTGAGCGAAGACGGTATGTCAGTCTAGGTTTAAGACAAATTATATACATATCTATGGTATTAAAAAAAAATTGACCTATAATAAAATCCAAATTAATCATATCACATTATCACAATATCCATTAGGTACTTATAACACGTTATACACCAACAACAAACCCTGATACTATCATAGTGGTACGGGGTTACCCCGCGAAATGTTTGTCCTCTACTCCGCTCATCTAAACTTTAAATACTTATAACTCATAAACTACTTGCCCTAAATTCAATTTTTATGTATTAAAATAATCAGAAAAATATTCTGTTTTTGAATATCAAATTAAAATTAGATGTTGTCATTCAAAAAAGTAAAAAACTTAAAAATTTAAAAGGATAAAAAATATTTAAAAATATAATTTTTTAATAAAAATATTGTTTTTTAACAACTTGAAACTATGTAAAAAATATTTTCTTAAACATTAATACTTTTTGAAATAATGAGTGTTCTTCGATAAAAAATCACCCTGTATATATAATAGTACACTTTAGAAGTTTCAAGTAGGTACCCACGAATAATATTATATAATCACAACAAAATAACTAGGTTTTTTAATATGTAATTTCGTCCAAATTTGAACATAAAATTACGATAAAAATAATATGCGATTGTATATTTTTTAGATTTTTCGGTAAGAGAATTAACTACTTACGTGGAATCTTGTTTTAAATTTTCAATCCTTAGCTATGAAAACTGAACATTTTATAATTTATTAATTACGATGATTAATAATTTTCGAGATTTTGAAAAATTCTGTCAAAATTCGATGTTAAAATGCTTATAAAAAAAAATTGTGCCTATGTATTTTTAATATTTTTCAACTGATATTGTAAGAATATATCAGGAGCCTTGTATTACATTTTTACACTTTTTGGCCCAACAGATAAAACTTTATTGATATTTATAGAAAAAAAAACTAAAAAAATTGAAAACTGAAAATGTCCGTAAACGGCTCAAAAAGAGTCAAAATATTTTCAAAATTGTATGGTGTATAGGAAATGCCAATATAAACATTCAGTGAAATTTTCATGTATCTACAGTAATTCGTTTTTTAATTACAACAAAAAAGGAAATTGCCACATGAGAAATCGAGTGAATATCCAATGTTGTAAAAATTTGAATTTCAAACGCTCATAAAAATTTAATTTGACTTTCCGGTAGAAATTTTTTTATTGATAAAGGTAGACAATCTTATGAGTAATCTTGTATTAGATTTTCAAATCTTAGATTTAAAAAGAAAAATTTTTACGAATTCTTAACTAAAAAAAATTTGCTAATTTTCGTGATTTTTCCATATTTTGTCAATATTTGAACTTTAAATGCTTATAAAAAAAACTGTGACTTACGATTTTTAATATTTTTCATCTGCCTTTGAAACAATATACTAGGAGCCTTCTATTAAATTTTCAAGTTTTTTTAACCAACAAATAAAATTTTATTGATATTTCTAGAAAAAAAACTAAAAAAAAAATTAAAAATTAAAATGTCCCTAAACAGTTCAAAATAAATCAAAATATTTTGAAAATGTTATCGTGTATAGAAAATGCAAATATAAACAACCAGTGAAAATTTCATGTATCTACGGTCATTTGTTTTAAAGTTACACCAAAAACCAAATTCGATTTTGTCAAAAACCGATTTTGCTTAAAAATTCCCGTTTTTCCTTAATTTTTATGTTGTTTTTCCCGGCGCTTGTGAAAACTATTGGGAATTTTAAATTTTGACCTCCCCAATGCACCAACGATATTCACTTTCCAATCGAACAAGATACTGAAGTCGAAAATCGAAGCATTATTTCGACTACTTATCGTGTACACAGACACAAAAAAAATAAAAAAAAAACACACATCATTGTAAAATCAATACATTCATCGTTTCACTCAGAATCTAAAAGTAGTTTTTATGCAAAACCAGATTTCAACAAAAATCGGTTTTTTATCTAGTTCCCTGACTATTTTGAATATAATGAAGGTGCTAATTGTTTGGATGATTTAGACCAAGTATTGACTACCCTGAGCAAAATACCAGCAGAAGATTTGAAAACAATATTCCCTGACAAGCAGAAAGTAATTCACATTAATTCATTACCCATTGATGCAACCCATTACAGGTCATTAGAATTACCAGAAAGAAATGCTTTTACATATAAATGTGGTTATTTGATTATGAAATGTTTTAACATGCATTCTTGTGAGTTGTGAAACATGTATAGGATATGGCAGATCTACCACAAAGTTATCTGATGAACTTTTTTTTACACACTTCAAAGCACATCAACACAGTTCTATATCAATGTTTTCATCGTTAATGACCCCAGATTGTACTTTTTACCAGTATATTTTTGAATTAGACACTATATTTACAAATCAATTTCCTACTTTAGCACCATTACCAAAAGTAGGGAAAAAACTAAAAACTTTAATGTTAAATGTGTACTTTGAACATCCCTGTGAACAATTCCCTCATGAATATGTGTTAAACTTATTTATAAGATTTAACATTTATAATACGTTAACCAGAACCAATTGAAATTTGCAAATTCCTCGCACAAAAAATAGAAAATTGCAAATTCTATGTAATTTATAAATATTTTTATGTATATATAATTTTTTTATTTGATAATGTAGTTAGTAATTTTGTATAAAACATGGTCTGTAAATAAAAGAATTTAAAAAGTAGTTATTAATTGGTTATTTTATGTTAAAATGTGTTGTTATATCATTTTATTATCTAGTTTGTATATTTTGTATTTCAGTAAATTGTAATTCTCTACCTTCAACCATAGAACATTAATGTTCTATGCTTTAACACAAGCATGTCTTATACCCTTATAGAAGGTAGATAATGCATTGTATATGTTAAATAATAAGTAGGTACCTATATACATTAATACATTAATAGGTATCTGAAAAAACTATTTACAATATTATTAAATAAATATCTTAAAAAAATATACTATCTATAATCCGTCCATCGATCATATTCATGTCGTAAAAGTGGTAAAACATTAAAAATTAAAAAAATTGACGTAGTATTATTAAAATGTATAAATTTTAATACTCTTATCGCACGATTATCAACAAGAATGATGTTGTAAGCTTGGCGGTAAGATAAGAAGTTACGAACAATTTCAAGGCCATGAAACATTCTAGACTCATTAACGTTGGCCGCCCGAGAGTGTCGCTTCTATATTATTCTATGGTACGTCACTTCGCACCAGTCTCACGGCGCCCGTTCAGCGTTCTCCGTTACGCACCGTTCGGCGTTCGGCGTTCTCCGATACGCACCGTTCGCTCTCGCCGTTCGATATTGTTCGCGTCAATAATTTTCAAACTATTTGGTATTATTTTTTCTAATCATAAAATTGTAACTTGTAACTCACTTATTTCATTTACGCTTGCTGCCAAAACGCAACGTCTATTTGAGTGAATTTTTCTAATAAACCATGATTTAAGATATTATGGTAAGGTGGGATTGATTCAAAGGTAAAATTTAATTAAGATTACCTATAAATTATTTACTGGGTGATATAACTATATAAGTCATATAAAAATACTATTTTTTATAATAAATTAATTGTACAATTATTATTGTTACCAGTCCATTTTTAAATAGATTTTAATAATAATATACATTGTCCAATCCTCATGCCAAAGCGATATATTTTAGATTCTGAGTGAAACGATGAATGTATTGATTTTAAAATGATGTGTGTTTTTGATATAAATGATATAATTCTTACTTGTTTGTTATTTTCAACACCAACCCTTCCCCCTACTCCATTATAATGAAACATGAATAATATTGTTTAAAACGAGTGTTTAATGCCTTTTTAATTATACAATATACAAATTTGAAATTACAAATAAAATTACGTTGATATTAACAGTATAATATACATTTCATCTATTATAAATTATAATTTATTAACAAACCTGATTTAATTCCAGTACCTATGGCACAAATAATACGACTGTACAACTTTTTTAATTTACCATATTTTTGTACTTTTAATTTTTGGTTTTGTAACTTAAGAAAACGTATAGAAAATATTATATTTCAAAAAACGACATGAGAATATTTCGATGTTGATCATATTATTATTGTATAGAAATGTGATTTTATTTTCGCTTGTTTGATCGTTTGAATAAAGAGAATTTAAAAAATAAATATATTTAAAATATAAATATGCTACCCCAATTTAAATTTATAAAATGCAAGTCCATATTTTCAGATGCTTGGTTTTTTATTTTTATTCATATGAAATGTAGCCATGTAGGTGATGTGAGTTTTGATGATTAAAACTATTTTTGTATTGACCCGTAAAATTATAACTATTTCCCTTCAAACAATTTTTGATATTTTGTTATATTTAAAAAAGAATAAAAATATTTATTTTATCATTTTCTATACATGATAACGTTTTCCAAATATTTTGACTCTGAGCTATTTATATAGACATAAAGGTACAATAGGGATTTTTTTAGATTCTGAGTGAAACGATGAAAGTATTGATTTTACAATGATGTGTGTGTTTTTTTTTTTTGTGTCTGTGTACACGATAAGTAGTCGAAATAATGCTTCGATTTTCGACTTCAGTATCTTGTTCGATTGGAAAGTGAATATCGTTGGTGCATTGGGGAGGTCAAAATTTAAAATTCACAGTACTTTTCAAAAGCGCCAAGAAAAACAAAAGAAAAATTAAGGAAAAACGGGAATTTTACGCAAAATTGATTTTTCAGAAAATTGAATTTGGTTTTTGGTGTAACTTTAAAACAAATGACCGTAGATACATGACATTTTCACTGGTTGCTTATATTTGCATCTTCTATACACGATAACATTTTCAAAATATTTTGATTTATTTTGAACAGTTTAGGGACATTTTCATTTTTCATTTTTTTTTTAGTTTTTTTTCTAGAAATATCAATAAAATTTTATTTGTTGGTTAAAAAAACTTGAAAATTAAATAGAAGGCTCCTAGTATATTGCTTCAAAGGCAGATGAAAAATATTAAAAATCGTTAGTCACAGTTTTTTTTTATAAGCATTTAAAGTTCAAATATTGACAAAATATGGTAAAATCACGAAAATTAGCAAATTATTTTGAGTTAAGAATTCGTAAAAATTTTTCTTTTTAAATCTAAGATTTGAAAATGTAATACAAGATTACTCATATATTTGTCTACCTGTATCAATAAAAAAATCTCTACCGGACAGTTAAATTAAATTTTTATGAGCGTTTGAAATTCAAATGTTTACAACATTGGATATTCACTCGATTTCTCATGTAGCGATTTCCTTATTTTGTTGTTATTCGAATTACTATAGATACATAAAAATTTCACTGAATGTTTATATTAGCATTTCCTATACACCATACAATTTTGAAAATATTTTGACTCTTTTTGAGCTGTTTACGGACATTTTCATTTTTCAATTTTTTTAGTTTTTTAGATTCTGAGTGAAACGATGAATGTATTGGTTTTACAATGAAGTGTGTTTTTTTTTTTGTGTCTGTCATCACGTTTTGGAACAGTAAAAGAGCTTGGATTTTCTTCATCAGAAGCTTTTCTGATAGGAAAGTGAATCTAGTTGGTACTTTGGGGGGTCAATATTTCCCAGTAGTTTTCACAAGCGCCGGGAAAAAAAACATAAAAATTAAGGAAAAACGGGAATTTTTACGCAAAATCGGTTTTCCAAAAAATCGATTTTGGTTTTTGGTGTAACTCTAAAAGAAATGAACGTATATACATGAAATTTTCACTGGTTGTTTATATTTGTATTTTATATACACGATAAAATTTTCAAAACATTTTGATTTATTTTGAACTGTTTAGGGACATTTTCATTTTCCATTTTTTTTTAGTTTTTTTTCTAAAAATATCAATAAAATTTTATTTGTTGATTGCGAAAGCTTGAAAATTTAATAGAAGGCTCCTAATATATTGTTTAAAAGGCAGATGATAAATATTAAAAATCCTTAGTCACAATTTTTTTTTTATAATCATTTAAAATTCAAAAAATGACAAAATATGGAAAAATCACGAAAATTAGCAAATTATTTTGAGTTAAGAATTCGTAAAAATTTTTCTTTTTAAATCTAAGATTTGAAAATTAAACACAAAATTCCTTATAAGATTATATACCTTTATCAAAAGAAAAATGTCTATAAGAAAGTCAAATTAAATTTTTATGAGCGTTTGAAATTCAAATTTTTACAACATTGGATATTCACTCGATTATATCTATAGTTATTCGTTTATGAATAATTATAATAATAATAATAATAATAATAATAATTATTCGTTTTAGAATTAATATTGATTTTAATATGTAATTTCGTCCAAATTTGAATTTAAAATGTCTGTAAAAAATAACTGTGTTCATATATTTTTTAGATTTTTTGGTTACAGTATGAACTATTTATGAGAACCTTTGTTTTAAATTTGCAATCTTTAGCTATAAAAACTGAACATTTTATAATTTATTAATTACAATGATTGATAATTTTTGAGATTTTGATAAATGTTGTCAAAATTCGATGTTTAAATGCTTATAAAAAAAAATTGTGCCTATGTATTTTTAATATTTTTCAACTGCTACTGTATTACTGTAACAATATATCAGGAGCCTTGTATTAAATTTTTACTCTTTTTGGCCCAACAGTTAAAACTTTATTGATATTTATAGAAAAAAAAAACATAAAAAACTTGAAAACTGAAAATGTCCATTAACAACTCAAAAAAAGTCAAAATATTTTAAAAACTGTACAGTGTATAGAAAATACTAATCTGAACATAAACTGAAATTTTCATGTATCTATATTTATTCGTTTTTGAATTACAACAAAATAAGAAAATCGCTACATGAGAAATCAAGTGAATATCCAATTTTGTAAAAAATTGAATTTCATACGCTCATAAAAATTTAATTTGACTTTCCGGTAGAGATTTTTTTATTGATAAAGGTAGACAATCTTATGAGTAATCTTGTATTACATTTTCAAATCTTAGATTTAAAAAGAAAAATTTTTACGAATTCTTAACTCAAAATAATTTGCTAATTTTCGTGATTTTTCCATATTTTGTCAATTTTTGAACTTTAAATGCTTATAAAAAAAAACTGTGACTAACAATTTTTAATATTTGTCATCTGCCTTTGAAACAATATACTAGGTGCCTTCTATTAAAATTTCAAGATTTTTTAACCAACATATAAAATTTTATTGATATTTCTAGAAAAAAAACTAAAAAAAAATGAAAAATGAAAATGTCCCTAAACAGTTCAAAATAAATCAAAATATTTTGAAAATGTTATCGTGTATAGAAAATGCAAATATAAACAACCAGTCAAAATTCATGATCCTACGGTCATTTGTTTTAAAGTTACACCAAAAACCAAAATCCATTTTTTGGAAAACCAATTTTGCGTAAAAATTCCCGTTTTTTCTTAATTTTTCTTTTGTTTTTCTTGGCGCTTTTGAAAGGTACTGGGAATTTTGACCTCCCCAATGCACCAACGATATTCACTTTCCAATCGAACAAGATACTGAAGTCGAAAATCGAAGCATTATTTCGACTACTTATCGTGTGCACAGACACAAAAAAAAAAAAAAAATATAAAAACACACATCATTGTAAAATCAATACATTCATCGTTTCACTCAGAATCTAAAACCTAGAATAACTATTTTAGTTATTTTGTTGTGATTTAATTATATTATTCATGGGTACTTGAAACTTCTAAAGTATACTACTACATATCTATGATAGTATCAGGGTTTGTTATTGATGTTTACGCGTTATAAGTACCTAATGGATATTGTGATAATATGATTAATTTGGAATTTATAATAGGTACCTATTATAGGTCAATTTTTTGTTTAATACCATAGATATGTATATAATATGTCTTATACCTAGACTGACATACTGTCCCCGCTCAGAATCGTTTTTCTTATACAATGATATTATATCGTTGAATTCCAATTTAATATCATCCATTGACCATTATATAGTGACCCACTTGTAACCTACTGTACAGCAGAGCGACACACAGTGGTCCAAAACCCATTTTTAGCTGGCCAAAAGTGCTATTTTTAAAAAGTAAAAAACGCTAAATTTTGGTATTTAAATATTTTTATTACAGTATTTTCAAGGCAAATTAAAAATATGAGGTCAATCACTTGATTATTAAATATGATACAACCGTTTGATTTGAAATATATAGATTTTTAACAAATATTTTCAACTTTTACGCTATAAATGGCAATCATTTTTTTTCACTGAAAATGATTTATTTAATTTTTTTTTTTTCTAATTCACACTTATTATGTTGTTCTTAATATAATTCTGAAAGAAATTTTTTTTTTTATTATTTCTATCAACAGTAATACAAAATTTAACACAAAAACACACGTTTTCCAGTGTTTTTTCTGTTATTGAAGAATTTTACTAAAAATTACGCAATTTTACGGACTATTGAATACATACATTTTGTAGAAAAAGTTGTCAGCAATAAATTTAAAAAAAAAAATTATGCGCCAAATTGCTTTTGTAATGTACACGTCTAATTTTCCAAAATAAATAAGTAGGTGCTCACTTTTGAAAAATAATTATTTTTTATTTTTATTTTACTTAATTGAACCACATTATTTTCTGCACAACTACAAATGTTTTAATTATATGAAACGTAAATAATTTTAATAGAAATATAACACCTATAAAAACTTTAATCAGACAAATTAATGTCTGTTAATGATTGATTTAAATCAATCATAATATCTTCATTAGTTTCATTGGCTCCATTTGATTCTATCGGTCTTAAAAGTTTTTTAATGTCCTCTGAAAATTCTTGTGCATATTTTGGAAAAGTATTCCGCAAGGATGATATATATGGATCGGATGTAAATAATAAAGCATGCATTAAATCTTCATTTGTATTAAATCTAGAATTTTTTCTAGTATGGTGCTCTCTATACACCCTATATTCTTTATTTCGGCTTTCTTGTGCTTCTTCCGATAGTTTACCTAAAATATATTACATTTTAGTAAAATAAAATAATATTTTAACAATATTGTTCATCATACAAAATATACCTATTGGAAGAGGAGCAAATCGTATAACGGCTGCACCGTGTAATAAAACTTTGTGTACACTCGCAGGCATGTAATACCATGGGTACAGTGACACAAACATTTTTGCTGTTATTAAACAATACTCTTCAAAGTAGTCAACATTGATGGCATGTCCACTTGCCATGGCTAATAGTATGTTCCCACATCGTTGTATTAGGTCTACATTAATCCCAGTACAAGCCGCTGAAATTTCAGGTTTTCTAAAAAATTTTCGTGCTGTATTACCGTCATTTGTTGTGCCGTGACCTGTGGAAATTGAATGTTTTATAATAATTTACTCAATTTACAACTATAAGCTACCAAAAAAAAATTATTTAGTGTTGACTATATACAAATAAAATGTATAGTTATTAAGGGTAATGGGTATATAAAATAATTACATACCTTGCAATACCACATCGACTAACAGTCCCATTTCGGACCGAAATTTATTTTGTATGAATTGTTTTCTTTTATAGGTGTTATATTTCTATTAAAATTATTTACGTTTCATATAATTAAAACATTTGTAGTTGTGCAGAAAATAATGTGGTTCAATTAAGTAAAATAAAAATAAAAAATTATTATTTTTCAAAAGTGAGCACCTACTTATTTATTTTGGAAAATTAGACGTGTACATTACAAAAGCAATTTGGCGCATAATTTTTTTTTTTAAATTTATTGCTGACAACTTTTTCTACAAAATGTATGTATTCAATAGTCCGTAAAATTGCGTAATTTTTAGTAAAATTCTTCAATAACAGAAAAAACACTGGAAAACGTGTGTTTTTGTGTTAAATTTTGTATTACTGTTGATAGAAATAATAAAAAAAAAAATTTCTTTCAGAATTATATTAAGAACAACATAATAAGTGTGAATTAGAAAAAAAAAAAAATTAAATAAATCATTTTCAGTGAAAAAAAATGATTGCCATTTATAGCGTAAAAATTGAAAATATTTGTTAAAAATCTATATATTTCAAATCAAACGGTTGTATCATATTTAATAATCAAGTGATTGACCTCATATTTTTAATTTGCCTTGAAAATACTGTAATAAAAATATTTAAATACCAAAATTTAGCGTTTTTTACTTTTTAAAAATAGCACTTTTGGCCAGCTAAAAATGGGTTTCGGACCACTGTGCGACATCCACTTACCCACCTTTTTTAGTTTTTATACTAAAAATGTTTCAATACATGTTTATTTGTAAATTGTGGGTAATAATTAATATGTGTACTTATTACCTATATTATTATTCCAATTTTTCTACACACAATGGAATATTCAAAATTGATATTTGAATTTTTTTATTACAAACTTCCATTATGTGGACAAAAATGTAAACATTTTATTCATGTATCATGTATGAATATTAATATTTTACATAATAAATAATTTTTTTTTAATTTAATCGTAAGCCCGGCAACTATGGCCATTAGCTGTATGGTTTTTTGAACGTTGTATTGTCGGTAGGGGGGAAACACGTGCGTGTTGGGTTTTTGGCAGAATTTTCGATTTGGGCACCCGTAGGTATCTGCCATGCCCGGGTGGGGGATGGCGGCACTTGTTCTCCGGACACCATGACTTGCCCAAACAAAAATGCCGTCCAGTGGCCGGGAATCGATCCGGTGACAGCAGCATTGCAACCGATGCCTTAAACCACTCGGCCACCTCGTCACCCAATAAATTATTTTATACACCTTTAAATAAATGATGAACATTTTTAACATAAGCAATTAATAAAAAATAATTTACAAATTGATTGAATTTGTTTATAGAATAATATCATAATTTATATTAT
This sequence comes from Macrosiphum euphorbiae, assembly GCA_949089665.1. Classification (NCBI taxonomy): domain Eukaryota; kingdom Metazoa; phylum Arthropoda; class Insecta; order Hemiptera; family Aphididae; genus Macrosiphum; species Macrosiphum euphorbiae. The sequence continues at coordinate 77,416,211 of CARXXK010000003.1, forward strand.
AATAGATTGATACTGATGAATAGTTGCAGGGTAGTTAAATGGCCATTAAATGAGGCCAGCTATATATTGTAGTCAAATTTATCTATTTTAATCATCATTCCTATCAAAGATTTAGCCATGCAGTTTAAAAAAATGACTTATATAAAAATAAAATTGTTTACCACTGAAAATTAATAAATAACTTAATACCTACTATATGAATGGTTATTCCTTCCATTAACAATTCACTGACAAAGACACAAGACACCCAGCAATTATATACCTAATATCAGAATATAATTAATTTTGTACCTGGTTTATTTGATTCAACAATGGTAAAATTATGTATATTATATTATTAATTACATCAAAAATATTTTAAATAAACATTCACAAAATCTAAAATGCAATTTAGAAAAACATACATTGATATTTTGGTACATAAATAAGTAAATATTAAAAAACATTGAGACCACCTAATTAAATCTAAAATGTGGTAGCCTATTAAAGACTACTGCAGCATACATACTACCAATAGTATTTGAATTGACACTCTCAATTTTCCATGAATTAGTGGCAGGATTGTAAATTTCAAAGGACTTACAAACCGAACCATCATTTTCTCCACCCATAACATACAGTAAACCATCAAACGCAACTACACCTATATTAAAAAATGTTATTGAAAATTTAATAGTTTCATACAAAGATTTTCTTTGTAAAAAAAAAATTATTATTATTATTATTATTATTAGTATTCACCAGCGTAGGCTCTACACTCGTGCATGTCAGCAATGGAAGTCCACACACCATCACTTGGTTTATAAGCCTCTACACTTTTGAGAATAGTTCCTGTTCCATTGTCACCACCAATAGCGTAGATTACACCATCCAACACTCCTACACCAACACAAGAACGTTCTACAGACATATCTGTAACTGTTGTCCATATATCATTTGAGGGATCATAACATTCGACAGATTTCAAAGAGCGGAAATTATTCGAACCTCCTATCTATACAGTGAAATTAAATTAGATTAGTTATAAATTTAAATCATAAAAATCAGATAATTTAAGATAGAAAATTAAAATATTTATTCACCGCATATATACGATTACTGAGTACTCCCATACCCAAATCATATCTTTTAGTTGTCATGTTGGAAACCATTCGCCATTTTTGAATACTGATATCAAAAACTTCCACACTATTTAATTCAGCATCATCATCATCTTTTCCACCAACCTAGCATTTAATGAAATATATATTTATGACACAAAAAAATTAAATATATTGGTAAAACTCACAGCATATATACAACCATCTAGTTCAGCAACTCCTAAATATCTTCGACTAACTAACATGTCGACTGTTGGTACCCAAATTGGTGATTGCGAAGTTAAATCAAGCATTTCAACAGATTGAGAATCCCCTGAACTTGAATCAACGACACCACCCACAGCAAACAGAAAGTGATTTTTTATTATTGATAAACCAGCTGAGTAACGGCACTTAGTCATTTCTGGTGCAATCTCCCATTTGTTGGTTGTCGTGTCATACAAGTTTATACAACTCTTATCCATTGTATAATTCCAACTTACAACTAGAATAACCTGAAATAGTTAAAAGATAAAATAATTGTTAATATAGATCAATAATAATACATAAAAGAACTATACTTTTTGAAAACCATCAGGCTGTCTAAACGAACAACGAATTGTTTGTGGAATTGGGATAAGTGGGTCTTTTTTATGTAAATGGAATTGTAAAGCTTCGACTACATAACTCATACCTAAAAAATATTATAATAATATTATACAATATGAATTCATAATAGAGGAATATTTCTGCAGAAACACATACATTTAGAATTATTTTTAATGAGGGGTTCATCAACTACTTTTTTTAATATGTATTCTATTGAAGCTAAAGGCAAACGCACATGTTCCATTAATCCAGGCAAAAATTCTATTCTACAATCCAATTCATGATTTATCCAATTTATAATACATTCATATACCTACAACAACAAAGAAATACAATATTAAATTCAAATATTATTATTATTATTATTAATCCATTTAATTGTGTTTGATATTTGAGGCTCAAACTACTATTGCTGTAACTATCATAATATGACAATGTGTATTTGTTATACCATACAAAGAATATTTTTACAAATTCAAAGAATTTTGTCATTACAAAAGCAGATAATCACATAATTATTATTTTTGTATTAGAGAAGTTGTATATTAGCTTTTGGTCTCTGTCATTTCATAGCAAACCAATAAATGTACATTACCTACATTTTAAAGCATTTAAATAAAATTTAAAATATGATTATTTCCTTACCGATGTAAGTATTAAAAATATTTCAAATGATTGATAAAAGAATACTCTGTCTAATATAAGATTGACTACAGGTGTTGTGGACCGCTCACTTTTATAAAGTTTGTAATGCCAAGTATCAACTTATTATTCCGACAACTGCCCAAGAGATAGTAACAAATCTCTACAATGCCGCTAAGATTTACATGGTTGTAATTATTTATGATTCATAGCTACAGTCTCGCAGCCTGTAAACTATTGCGACTTATTAAGAAATATAAAAATTTAATATAATACCTAAGCAGTTTGTAGAGATTTAATACCTAATGCTCAACACAACTCACGTGATCATATGCATTATAGATACATATGATTCCAAAATACTCCCTCAAGTCCCTCTATACAATATACAAAATAATATAATATTAAATGTATTTGCTAAGTAAATTGATCTACCATTCACAATATTAATTATAACAATTATCAATTAGTTTGCTTACTTTTTCTTCAAATGAAACAGTGAGGTCATTTGAGGATATTAGCTTAACCACTGCTTCGTAAGATAAAGATAGGAAATCATCACATTTAACCACTTCTCTAAAAACATAAATAATAATTAATACACTAATCGAAAAAGATAATTGAATTGTAATTCATATCCTACATAAACTGTTTTTTAATAAAATCTTCAGAACTCGATAATAATTCCATACAGTTATGCAAATCAGCAAATTCTTTGATTCTAAGACAATTTGATGAATCCAGTTGTGCTACTAAAAACTTGGCACATGCATCTTTGACATAGTCTAACAGAAAGATATTTGAAGCTGGTAATAGACCCTTCAGAAATCAATACAATTTATAACCATTTTAAAGAAAGTTTCGGAAAGTTTATAAGCTTATAACAAATCAAATATTTATTCATACTTGTACATTTTCTTCTGTGATCATGATTTCACCCGTATATATGTAATCTACTAATTGCTGTAAGATAGTGGAGTCTAACTCTCTTATTTTGACAATATCTTTCTTGCTTTCATCAAAATTGCTAAACATTGCACAAAAATATGGACTAGCTGCTATTAAAATATTTTTATGCCCTACTACTAATTTACCATCGTCTGCTTCAAATCTAACATCACATAAAACTTCATTTCTAAAAACAAAAATGTGTTACTGATATTTATATTGAATGAAGGTAAAATCGACATCAACATACTTGCGTTGGGATTGTAAGTTTTCCAGTATTGAGAGAAAATGAGAGTTATTTCTAAAATTTGTTGGTTCACATTTTTTGGATATCAGAACTTTTTTTGGATCACTTTCACAAAATGTAGTCTGTAAGGCATCCATTATTTTTACTGACATAACACCTTTGGAAATATTTTTAAAATTTTGTTCAATTTTAATATTATCACTGTGCTAAATTTAAGTACCAGTAGAAGGTGTGAAAATCAACATAATACTGAAATTAAGAAATTATTAACTCATTAGGTAAATTTATTAAATATAAAAAATTGTTGAAATAAATAATATGGAATTAACATAGATATATACAACAACTAGATAGCCGTCATTATACTACAGTTGTGACCAATATTGAAATCGGCCGCCATTTACAAAGCAGGCAATGTTTACATTTATTTTACATTTATTTATATACATCTATATTTATCTATACATATATACTATGATAATATTATTTTGTAAACATTGCCTGCTTTGTAAATGGCGGCCGACAAGAAGGAGACGGCTATCTAGTTGTTGTATATATCTATGGGAATTAATGATGTCCATTAGATAGTAAATTATATGTACCTAGCCATTCGTAAAATGTAGTAAAATGTAGTAAAATGTAGGTATTTATGTATGTAGATATACCTAATGCTAGATGAGTCATTAAAGTTTTATTAATTATTGACACAAATATTTTTACAGGGCTTTTTACCACGGTGATTCTAAATGGTAATAGGTAAATTAGATTCATAATAGAGATGTTCCGGGGATAGTATAACAACACAAAGGATGGTACTAATTACTTATGAAGACTAGACACGAGATTATATTCCATAGCATTGATATAAATTTTTTTTATGAATTTTGGTTACATGTTTTATTCTCTAATCATTTTTCCGGAAAGTCAAAGTTTCACCAATTGTGGCAAGGGTAATGTGACTAATGTTGGGTAGAAATTCCTATTTTCTGGAAAAACGGGTAGAGAAGGAAGGAACAAATCTACTTTACCAACCCCCTCACGATTTTCAAATTTTTTTTTTTCAAAAGACTTGTTTTTTTATGCTTAAAACGATGGTGTAATTTTTTTTTCCCGGAAACTATTATTTTAGAAGTTATAGCCTTCCAAAGCTTGCGATTTTACGTTTATGCGCATGCGCGCAACACTACTATAATGAAACGCGGAGGACTATTTTTGTTATTTTTTTGTACTTACGTATTCTAACCTGTTTAAAACGATGGTACAATAATAATTTATCCCCCGACTTGCTGTGCAACACCTCCCCAAGTGGGTCACAGGGTTGAGAAAATATCATTTTTGTTGCACCGAGGCACCAATTTGAAAAAACATCGTACAGTGATGCGGTGCTAGCGGCACTCGTCGCTACGCTACTCGGCGCCGTCGCTCCGCTCCTCGGCGCCGTCGCTCCGCTCCGCAAATCGAAAATATCCCCCGACTTGCTGTGCAACACCTCCCCAAGTTGGTCACAGGGTTAAGAAAATTGCATATATTTGCATATAATTACTATAAATTTAAAATTAGTATCAAATATATTTAACATTTTTACAGTATTTATTTATTATTTATTTTAATTGGGCTAATATACCTAGTATAATTAGGTACTCAACTATAGTTTATATTTCACCATAATAATGACGTGATTCACAATATTACTTACCCAAGACTGACTATGTCCCAAAACTTGTTAAAATACGTAAAAAAAAAAATTTCAAGGCGTACACCTTGAACCGGCGATTCTCGGGGTGATGTGGATGGTGGATTCAGCGGTGAGAGTATTCGTCAAGTCAACGACTAGGAAAATAATATGTTCGTGCTTGGGTGAGATATGGCTTCGGCGGCGTTGCGGTATGAAGAAATAATTATATAGAAAATAATAATAATTCTTCGATTCAAATAGGTGAAAAATTAATAATATAATTCAACCGAAAACGCGTAACACTATAATACTTTCCGTCCGTGCACGTGTAAACATAAATTATAAACATTTATTATCAGACGATCGCCGGTCGGACTCATTTATGATAAGACCTGTGGCGACTGTTGTCCCACAACACTGTTCCCCAGCAGCTGTCGTAGTGGCGTCAGTACGTCACTTCGCACCAGTCTCACGGCGCCCGTTCAGCCAGGGTATAGACACTCTGTGTCTCTGTGTATTGGCAAAATCGGGTGACTCTGGCCTTGAGCACGGTCTCTAAGGGGGCGTGGCATATGTTATCATTTAAATAAATCATATCAATATTATCAGTCCACAGAATAGTAATACTATTACAGTAATAATAGTTATTTCATTAACAATAAACCAATGTAAAATTACATTATAGTTTTTAATTTATATTAAAACAAAATCCTTATCCATTTTACCAAAATGTAATATTGATATACTTAAAATATGAAAAATAAATTATTTATCGTTATTAATCGTTTATAAAAATTCCGTAACAAAGAGGGATACACGTTGCCAACGTTCTATCAGATTACGGATACGGTACAACTTTTATAGTCCAATACATCATACCGTAGGGATACGTAAACCCTCACAGCTGATCGAGTGTCTATTCTATATTGTTCTGTGGTTCAGCGTTCTCCGTTACGCACCGTTCGCTCTCGCCGTTCGATGTTGTTTGCGTCAATACTTTTGTAACTATTTGGTATTATTTTTTCTAATCATAAAATTGTAACTTGTAACTCACTTATTTCATTTACGCTTGCTGCCAAAACGCAACGTCTATTTGTGTGAATTTTTCTAATAAACCACGATTTAAGATATCATGGTAAGGTACTAAGGTGGGATTGATTCAAAGATAAAATTTAATTAAGATTACCTACAAATTATTTACTGGGTGATATAACTATTATAACTATATAAGTCATATAAAAATACTATTTTTATAATAAATTAATTGTACAATTATTATTGTTACCAGTCCGTTTTTAAATGTATTTTAATAATAATATACATTGTCCAATCCTCATGCCAAAGCGATATATTTTAGATTCTGAGTGAAACGATGAATGTATTGATTTTAAAATGATGTGTGTTTTTGATATAAATGATATAATTCTTACTTGTTTGTTATTTTCAACACCAACCCTTCCCCCTACTCCATTATAATGAAACATGAATAATATTGTTTAAAACGAGTGTTTAATGCCTTTTTAGTTATACAATATACAAATTACAAATAAAATTAAGTTGATATTAACAGTATAATATACATTTCATCTATTATAAATTATAATTTATTAACAAACCTGATTTAATTCCAGTACCCATGTCACAATTAATACGACTGTACAACTTTTTTAATTTTCCATATTTTTGTCCTTTTTATTTTTGGTTTTGTAACTTAAGAAAACGTATAGAAAATATTATATTTCAAAAAACGACATGTGAATATTTCGATGTTGATCATATTATTATTGTATAGAAATGTGATTTTATTTTCGCTTGTTTGATCGTTTGAATAAAGTGAATTTAAAAAATATATATATTTAAAATATAAATATGCTACCCCAATTTAAATTTATAAAATGCAAGGCCATATTTTCAGATGCTTGGTTTTTTATTTTTATTCATATGAAATGTAGCCATGTAGGTGTTGTAAGTTTTGATGATTAAAACTATTTTTGTATTGACCCGTAAAACAACTATTTCCCTTCAAACAATTTTTAATATTTTGTTATATTTAAAAAAGAATAAAAATATTTATTTTATCATTTTCTATACATGATAACGTTTTCCAAATATTTTGACTGAGCTATTTATATAGACATAAAGGTACAATAGGGATTTTTTTAGATTCTGAGTGAAACGATGAATGTATTGATTTTACAATGATGTGTGTGTTTTTAGATTCTGAGTGAAACGATGAATGTATTGATTTTACAATGATGTGTGTTTTTTTTTTTATTTTTTTTTTTATTTATTTTTTTTTTATTTTTTATTTATTTTTTTTGTGTCTGTGTACACGATAAGTAGTCGAAATAATGCTTCGATTTTCGACTTCAGTATCTTGTTCGATTGGAAAGTGAATATCGTTGGTGCATTGGGGAGGTCAAAATTTAAATTTCCCAGTAGTTTTCAAGAGCGCCGGGAAAAACAAAAGAAAAATTAAGGAAAAACGGGAATTTTTACGCAAAATCGATTTTTCAGAAAATTGAATTTGGTTTTTGGTGTAACTTTAAAACAAATGACCGTAGACCCTTGAAATTTTCACTGGTTGTTTATATTTGCATCTTCTATACCCGATAACATTTACAAAATATTTTGATTTATTTTGAACAGTTTAGGGACATTTTCATTTTTAGTTTTTTTTTAGTTTTTTTTCTAGAAATATCAATAAAATTTTATTTGTTGGTTGCGAAAGCTTGAAAATTTAATAGAAGACTCCTAATATATTGTTTCAAAGGCAGATGAAAAATATTAAAAATCCTTAGTCACAATTTTTTTTTATAAGCATTTAAAGTTCAAAAATTGACAAAATATGGAATAATCACGAAAATTAGCAAACTATTTTGAGTTAAGAATTCGTAAAAATTTTTCTTTTTAAATCTAAGATTTGAAAATCTAATACAAGATTACTCATAAGATTGTCTACCTTTATCAATAAAAAAATCTCTACCGGAAAGTCAAATTAAATTTTTATGAGCGTTTGAAATTCAAATTTTTACAACATTGGATATTCACTCGATTTCTCATGTGGCAATTTCCTTTTTTTGTTGTAATTAAAAAACGAATTACTGTAGATACATGAAAATTTCACTGAATGTTTATATTAGCATTTCCTATACACCATACAATTTTGAAAATATTTTGACTCTTTTTGAGCCGTTTACGGACATTTTCAGTTTTCAAATTTTTTAGTTTTTTTTTTCTATAAATTTCAATTAAGTTTTATCTGTTGGGCCAAAAAGTGTAAAAATTTAATACAAGGCTCCTGATATATTGTTAAAATATCAGTTGAAAAATATTAAAAATACATAGGCACAATTTTTTTTTATAAGCATTTAAACATCGAATTTTGACAGAATTTTTCAAAATCTCGAAAATTATTAATCATCGTAATTAATAAATTATAAAATGTTCAGTTTTTATAGCTAAGGATTGAAAATTTAAAACAAGCTTCCACGTAAGTAGTTAATTCTCTTACCGAAAAATCTAAAAAATATCCAATCACAGTTTATTTTTATAGTCATTTTATGTTCAAATTTGGACGAAATTACATATTAAAAAAACCTAGTTATTTTGTTGTGATTATATAATATTATTCGTGGGTACCTACTTGAAACTTCTAAAGTGTACTATTATATATCTATGATAGTATCAGGGTTTGTTATTGATGTTGATGTATAACGTGTTATAAGTACCTAATGGATATTGTGATAATGTGATATGATTAATTTGGAATTTATTATAGGTCAATTTTTTTTTTTAATACCATAGATATGTATATAATTTGTCTTAAACCTAGACTGACATACCGTCTTCGCTCAGAATCGTTTTTCTTATACAATGATATTGTATCATTGAATTCAAATTTAAAAGCATCCATTATACGGTGACCCACTTGTAACCTACTGTACAGCAGAGCGACATCCACATATCCACCTTTTTTAGTTTTTATACTAAAAATGTTTCAATACATGTTTATTTGTAAATTGTGGGTAATAATTAATATGTGTACTTATTACCTATAATATTATTACAATTTTTCTACACACAATGGAATTTTCAAAATTGATATTAGAATTTTTTTATTTACGAGTTACTACCCAACATCTGTTTTCAAATGCTCATAAAAAATTAATTTGAATTTCCGGTAAAAAATTTTTTATTGTTAAATATAGAAAAACTCATGGGGAATAGTATTTGAATATTTCAAACTTTTGATATGTATAGAACATTTCTTATGAATTTCTAACTCAAAATAATAGCCGATTTTGATGAATTTTGTCAACATTTTAACTTCAGACCCTCTTAAAAATTTATTGTGGTTTTGAGTCTCAACTTTTTTTTTTAATTTTCACCAACAACTTATAAGGTCCGTTGTATTACATTTTCAAATAAGAGTTTTAAAGTTTTAAGTAAGAGTTATAAAATATTTTTATCGACAACAATTTTTTTTAAAAAATAATAAAAAGGAAAATGTTCGTAAATAGCTTAAAAGTAAAGCATTATTTTGAAAATTTCATATTACAATTTTAATTACTATACTAATATAAACTTTCTGGGAAAGTGTCATGCATCTAACATTATTTATTTTAGAGTTACAATAAAAAACAAAATCAAAAACTGGTGTTGCTTAAAAGTCCGTTTTTCCTTAATTTTTTGTTTGTTTTTCCTAACGCTGGAAAACTATTAGTTTATATAGTGCCAACTAGATTCACTTTCCCACTAGAAAATATGGCGTTGAAGAAAATTGAAGCATTTTTACTGTCCCAAAAGGTGTCAACACAAATAAAAATAATAAAAAAAAAAACACATTTTTGTAAAATCAATGTACATTGTACATTCATCGCTCCGATCAGAATTTGAATTGTCCGAAAACGTATATAGGATACCATCCTCCCCGCCAGAAAAAAAGTAAAAACAGTAAGTATAAAATTTATAAATTAATGAAAAAAAATATTTAGTGTACAATAATTCAATTTACTTGGCATTTATTCATGATGTCTCATCTTTAAAGTGCTTGAAGATCTTATAAATTACCAAATTCTTTTTTTACTTACCAAAAAAATAACATTTAAAATGTCATTGTGTGTATAAAATATAATAATATTAAGCTCTAAGAGTTTTATATAGGTACCTACTAACAAATAATATTTTTAAGTTAAAAAAAAATCGTAATTTTTGGTGTTTTAAGTTCTAATTTAGTCCAAATTTGAATTTAAAATGTGTTTACAAAATTACTGTATACATGTTTTAGATTTTTTGGTTTCAGTATGAACTATTTATGAGAATCTTTGTTTTAAATTTTCAATCCTTAGCTATAAAAATTGAACATTTCATAATTTTTTAACTGAAATTGATTTGAAAATGTTCGAGATTTTGATAAGATTTGTCAACATTTGAAATTTAAATAGGCACTTTTAAAAAAGAATATCCAATGACTACGCTTATTTTTTTTTAGAGTTATGATAAATAACAAAATCGATTTTTTCAAAAAAACTATTTTTGTCTAAAAGTCTTAGTTTTACCTACATTTATTGTTTGTTTTTTCTAAAGATTTTGTAAACTATTGAGATTTGCCTTTGAACCCTCCAAAGCAGAGGCGTATTTAAAAATTGTTATAGGGAGGGCCATGAGCACATTGAATAGCATACGTAAAAAAGGGGGCTTGACCCCCATACCCCCCTTTATGGTTTCCAAAATTTTCTCACTACATGCTGTACAGTTTATACTTTAAAGAGCATAAATTCTACATTGAATACCAATAAGTCATTATTTTTAGTGATTAACAATAACACATTGATTAGGTATTATTAATTAGATCTAAAATAAATTTCCTTTTTTAATTTACATTCAAAAAATATTCTTAGTTTAGACTCATTAATAATTGATATTCATCTATTACCACCTATGTCTGCTAATACGATAATAAATTTAGTACAAATATAATAGTATATTAGTATCATACAATTTTACTTTAATTTTATGTCTATGGATATAACATAACTTTAATCTAAATCATATGATTAATATGTTAATTTCAACTTTTTAACTTAAGTTTTATTTACATTTCATTATGATTAGAGAGCAGGTTTGTAAGTGTATTGTATTTTATTATGTTGTAACTCTATAAATATAATATGTATAAGTAGTTTATTTTACCAAATAATAAAAAAGAACAAATTCACTTTCATTCAATAATTCCCTTGACAATAATTGTATTACTTTATATTTTCCAAACAAACATTTTTCTCATTCCATTTTCTTTTCTATTTATTTTAATTATAGATTTATTCTTTCTCTACATATATTTTCTAACTTTGTATAGCCCCCCGTTTTAAATTTGTATTACAAAGACAACACATGCGGAGTGTCGTCCTCTTAACTCGTTGACGTTTGTCCGTTAGATTTTGTGTTTTTGTATTGGGTAGGTGTGAGGTATACTGTTACCATATACGATAAACAAAATTCTTCATATTTCACCTTAAACATTGCCAAAAGAAAAACAAACGGTTGCAGGCCGTTTGAAACATTTTGTATCAGAATTTGGTGTTGATTTTTTCAACCAACAACAAAGTGTTAAACATAAATAAAGAAATAAAGAAAAAAAGTGTTGATCTGTTAATATTTTTTACATTATTTATATTTTGACAGCATAAATTAAAATTGTTACTGCATGTAAATTAATATTTCTGAAATGTTTAGTGCATATTTTTCCAATGTTCATTGCATGAAAACATGCAAATTTATGCAATTTTTTTGTGCATGAACTTAAGAGCTTTGGATTCATGTATGTAGGTACATCGTAAAACTATAGTTAAGATGAAATTACACTATTTACACTAAACCATAGGCGCAATTAGGGGGGGGGGTCCTTGGAGGGCAAGCCCTCCCAGTTTTTAATCATATTTTAGTTTAAAATATTAATTATTAGTTTGTACTGCTGACTAGGGGCGGATCTCCAATATTTTGATAAATAAACTTTATGACTTGAATTTTAAATAATAATACCTACATACACAATCATTTTTAAACAATAATGATTAAAATAAATAGTAATTAATAGTTGGTAGTATTATTCTTAATTACTGAATTGTTCATTTATATGATACTGGTAGTTACATAAAAAAATTTTAGATAGAAAAGTGACAGGGGAGCAAGTGCCCATGTGCCCCTCCTCTTAATCCGCCACTGCTGTTGAGTGCCGATATAATTTTAGCCCCCCCCCCCACCAAAAAAAAAAATGTTAATAATTGCGCATATGGATATAGGATATAATATATTAATATAATATTTCATATTAGATTTTTCTGTAAAGAGCATCAGAGCCGCAGCGCGTTTTGGGTATAAAAACATGTCTTACAGAAAAATTCTTATGACCTGTAGAGTAATTTGATTTCCTTATTTTTTTTTTTTTTTAATTTAAAAAAGAGAATGCAGATCAGATCAAAGCCCGCTTTTGAAAATTATAATTGTAGAAACTAAAATATGCATTTGAATAATGCACAACATTTGTTAGTTTTAAAACATACTTTTCAAGCAACATAAAGTGAAATAAAAATTATGGCTTTAATCCGAAACTTACAAACTTCCATTATGTGGACAAAAATGTAAACATTTTATTCATGTATCATGTATGAATATTAATATTTTACATAATAAATAATTTTTTTTTAATTTAATCGTAAGCGCGGCAACTATGGCGATTAGCTGTATGGTTTTTTGAACGTTGTATTGTCGGTAGGAGGGAAACACATGTGTGTGTAGGTATCTGCAATGCCCGGGTGGGGGATGGCGGCACTTGTTCTCCGGATACCGTGACTTGCCCGAACAAAAATGCCGTCCAGTGGCCAGGAATCGATCCGGCGACAGCAGCATCGCAACTGACGCCTTCAACCGCGCCACCTCGTCCCCCAAAAAAAAATTATTTTATACACCTTTAAATAAATGCTGAACATTTTTAACTTATATAATTCTAGCATAAGCAATTAATAAAAAATAATTTACAAATTGGTTAAATTTGTTTATAGAATAATATCATAATTTATATTATAATAGATTGATACTGATGAATAGTTGCAGGGTAGTTAAATGGCCATTAAATGAGGCCAGCTATATATTGTAGTCAAATTTATCTATTTTGTCTATTTTAATCATCATTCCTATCAAAGATTTAGCCATGCAGTTTAAAAAAATGACTTATATAAAAATAAAATTGTTTACCACTGAAAATTAATAAATAACTTAATACCTACTATATGAATGGTTATTCCTTCCATTAACAATTCACTGACAAAGACACAAGACACCCAGCAATTATATAATATCAGAATATAATTAATTTTGTACCTGGTTTATTTGATTCAACAATGGTAAAATTATGTATATTATATTATTAATTACATCAAAAATATTTTAAATAAACATTCACAAAATCTAAAATGCAATTTAGAAAAAAATACATAGATATTTTGGTACATAAATAAGTAAATATTAAAAAACATTGAGACCACCTAATTAAATCTAACATGTGGTAGCCTATTAAAGACTACTGCAGCATACATTCTACCAAAAGTATTTGAATCGACACTCTCAATTTTCCATGAATTAGTGGCAGGATTGTAAATTTCAAAGGACATACAAACCGAACCATTATTTTCTCCACCCATAACATACAGTAAACCATCAAACGCAACTACACCTATATTAAAAAATGTTATATAGTTTTATACAAGATTTTTTTTGTAAAAAAATTATTATTATTATTAGTATTCACCAGCACGGGCTCTACACTCGTGCATGTCAGCAATGGAAGTCCACACACCATCACTTGGTTTATAAGCCTCTACACTTTTGAGAGGAGTTCCTGTTCCATTTTTACCACCAATAGCGTAGATTACACCATCCAACACTCCTACACCAACAAAAGAACGTTCTACAGACATATCTGTAACTGTTGTCCATATATCATTTGAGGGATCATAACATTCGACAGATTTCAAACCACAGAAATTATTCGAACCTCCTATCTATACAGTGAAATTAAATTAGATTAGTTATAAATTTAAATCATAAAAATCAGATAATTTAAGATAGAAAATTAAAATATTTATTCACCGCATATATACGATTACTGAGTACTCCCATACCCAAATCACATCTTTTAGTTGTCATGTTGGAAACCATTCGCCATTTTTGAATACTGATATCAAAAACTTCCACACTATTTAATTCAGCATCTCTATCATCTTCTCCACCAACCTAGCATTTAATGAAATATATATTTATGACACAAAAAAATTAAATATATTGGTAAAACTCACAGCATATATACAATCATCTAGTTCAGCAACTCCTAAAAATGTTCGACTAACTAACATGTCGACTGTTGGTACCCAAATTGGTGATTGCGAAGTTAAATCAAGCATTTCAACAGATTGAGAACCCCTTGAACTTGAATCATCGACACCACCCACAGCAAACAGAAAGTGATTTTTTATTATTGATAAACCAGCTGAGTAACGGCACTTAGTCATTTCTGGTGCAAACTCCCATTTGTTGGTTGTCGTGTCATACAAGTTTATACAACTCTTATCCATTGTATAATTCCAACTTACAACTAGAATAACCTGAAATAGTTAAAATATAAAATAATTGTTAATATAGATCAATAATAATACATAAAAGAACTATACTTTTTGAAAACCATCAGGCTGTCTAAACGAACAACGAATTGTTTGTGGAATTGGGATAAGTGGGTCTTTTCTATGTAAATGGAATTGTAAAGCTTCGACTACATAACTCATACCTAAAAAATATTATAATAATATACAATATGAATTCATAATAGAGGAATATTTCTGCAGAAACACATACATTTAGAATTATTTTTAATGAGAGGTTCTTCAACTACTTTTTTTAATATGTATTCTATTGAAGCTAAAGGCAAACGCACGTGTTCCATTAATCCAGGCAAAAATTCTATTCTACAATCCAATTCATGATTTATCCAATTTATAATACATTCATATACCTACAACAACAAAGAAATACAATATTAAATTCAAATATTATTATTATTATTAATCCATTTAATTGTATATGATATTTGAGGCTCAAACTACTATTGCTGTAACTATCATAATATGACAATGTGTATTTGTTATACCATACAAAGAATATTTTTACAAATTCAAAGAATTTTGTCATTACAAAAGCAGATAATCACATAATTATTATTTTTGTATTAGAGATGTTGTATATTAGCTTTTGGTCATTTCATAGCAAACCAATAAATGTACATTACCTACATATTTAAGCATTTAAATATAATTTAAAATATGATTATTTCCTTACTGATGTAAGTATTAAAAATATTTCAAATGATTGATAAAAGAATACTCTGTCTAATATAAGATTGACCACGGGCGTTGTGGACCGCTTTGCAAGACTATGACAATTAATTTTATAAAGTTTGTAATGCCAAGTATCAACTTATTATTCCGACAACTGCCCAAGAGATAGTAACAAATCTCTACAATGCCGCTAAGATTTACATGGTTGTAATTATTTACGATTCATAGCTACAGTCTCGCAGCCTGTAAACTATTGCCGCTTATTTTAAGAAATATAAAAATTTAATATAATACCTAAGCAGTTTGTAGAGATTTAATACCTAATGCTCAACACAACTCACGTGATCATATGCATTATAGATACATATGATTCCAAAATACTCCCTCAAGTCCCTCTATACAATATACAAAATTATAATATAATATTAAATGTATTTGCTAAGTAAATTGATCTACCATTCACAATATTAATTATAACAATTATCAATTAGTTTGCTTACTTTTTCTTCAAATGGAACAGTGAGGTCATTTGAGGATATTAGCTTAAACACTGCTTCGTAAGATAAAGATAGGAAATCATCACATTTAACCACTTCTCTAAAAACATAAATAATAATTAATACACTTGACTAATCGAAAAAGATAATTGAATTGTAATTCATATCCTACATAAACTGTTTTTTAATAAAATCTTCAGAACTCGACAATAATTCCATACAGTTATGCAAATCAGCAAATTCTTTGATTCTAAGACAATTTGATGAATCCAGTTGTGCTTCTAAAAACTTGGCACATGCATCTTTGACATAGTCTAACAGTAAGATATTTGAAGCTGGTAATAGACCCTTCAGAAATCAATACAATTTTAAAACCATTTTAAAGAAAGTTTCGGAAAGTTTATAAGCTTATAACAAATCAAATATTTATTCATACTTGTACATTTTCTTCTGTTATCATGATTTCTCCTGTATAGATGTAATCTACTAATTGCTGTAAGATAGTGGAGTCTAATTCGCTTATTTTGACAATATTGCTCTCATTAAAATTGCTAAACATGGCACAAAAATATGGGCTAGCTGCTATTAAAATATTTTTATGTCCAATTACTAATTTACCATCGTCTGCTTCAAATCTAACATCACATAAAACTTCATTTCTAAAAACAAAAATGTGTTACTGATATTTATATTGAATGAAGGTAAAATCGACATCAACATACTTGCGTTGGGATTGTAAGTTTTCCAGTATTGAGAGAAAATGAGAGTTATTTCTAAAATTTATTGGTTCACATTTTTTGGATATCAGAACTTTTTTTGGATCACTTTCACAAAATGTAGTCTGTAAGGCATCCATTATTTTTACTGACATAACACCTTTGGAAATATTTTTAAAATTTCGTTCAATTTTAATATTATCACTGTGCTAAATTTAAGTACCAGTAGAAGGTGTGAAAATCATCATAATACTGAAGTTAAGAAATTATTAACTTATTAGGTAAATTTATTAAATATAAAAAATTGTTGAAATAAATAATATGGAATTAATGATGTCCATTAGAATATTAGATAGTAAATTATATGTACCTAGCCATTCGTAAAATGTAGTAAAATGTAGTTATTTATGTATGTAGATATACCTAATGCTAGATGTGTCATTAAAGTTTTATTAATTATTGACACAAATATTTTTACAGGGCTTTTTACCACGGTGATTCTAAATGGTAATAGGTAAATTAGATTCATAATAGAGATGTTCCGGGGATAGTATAACAACACAAAGGATGGTACTAATTACTTATGAAGACTAGACACGAGATTATATTCCATAGCATTGACACAAATTTTTTTTATGAATTTTGGTTACACGTTTTATTCTCTAATCATTTTTCCGGAAAGTCAAAGTTTCACCAATTGTGGCAAGGGTAATGTGACTAAAGTTGCGTAGAAAGTCCTATTTTCTGGAAAAACGGGTAGAGAAGGAATTATAAAAAGCCAGTCAGGAATTCACAGGAATTTATCTCTAATCAGTAATTAATGGCACAACAAAATTATAAAATTCAGGTAGGTGGTGGAGGGCCTCGTGCATACAATTTTTTTCATCGACAAACTAATAAATAATGACGATAGGTAGGTTGCATAAACTTCATAAATACACATACAGACACAAACAATTGAGTATTTATAGAGACACATAAAAGAAAAATGTAATATAAGGTGGTCACATGGGGCAAAAAACGAAAGAAAACGTATTACAGGAAGAACTGAGGCGTTCAGTAAATCTTACCAATGCCTCTGAAAGTTTTTTTAAGAGGTACAAAGGACACATCTGTATAGAATAATTTTCTGCAAAATTCTTACTTCGTCGAGTGTCTGTGTGCGTACTATAGAGGGTGGTGCACGGTATAATGGCCGATATGGCGTACACCTTGAACCGGAGATTCTCGGGGTGATGCGGATGGTGTATTCAGCGGTGAGAGTATTCGTCAAGTCAACGACTAGGAAAATAATATGTTCGTGCTTGGGTGAGATATGGCTTCGGCGGCGTTGCGGTATGAAGAAATAATTATATAGAAAATAATAATAATAATTCTTCGATTCAAATAGGTGAAAAATTAATAAAATAATTCAACCGAAAACGCGTAACACTATAATCATAGACAAGAATACTAATGACTATAATACCACAGAATAGATGATCTTTGTTTTTTGATGCTTTTAATGATTTCCATATCATTTTTAAAGCCGCTATCGAGATTAACCATCCATTAATAAAGTTCATCCGCTTAGTTTCATCTGTACCATTATATTTATGAATTACTAGTAAGTTTTTAAAAACCCCTTCCATTTTATTTAAATGATTGATTTGGGCTTCTGTACCCTTAAACGGCCGATTGTATTCTTTTCTTTTAGGAATCTTGGAAGAATTGAATATATCAAATAACTTGTCCATATCACTTATGAAGTCTATCGTAAATTGGGCACAAGGCGGTAAAATACCAGCTACTAAAGCAATCGACATACCAGAAGCAACAGTTCCACTAAATACTTGTGTAGCCAAATAAACCCTCATTTTTTCAAAAGGCCCTGGGTATATATGAGCATACGTCAATTTTGGTGCTAATCGAAGATTACATTTGGAGTCATGATTGTAAAAAGAAATAAGATGGGCTTTATTAACAACATTATCATTAATTTTAAAATTATGTTTAAATAACATGTTACGGGTTGACTTAATCAAATGAGGAGGATCAAAAATGTAAACAATTGATTTTCCTTCTACATCAAAATAAGGCTTACTAGGGGAAACATAAAGGCTTTTTGAAAACTGCACAAAATTTGTGCCTTGGTCCGTAATAAATGCTTTAATATTCAGATTAATGTTTTGCAGGCGACAAATTGTTGACAAAATTATGTCCTTTAAATCAATTCCTGTACAGCTACTAGACACAAGAAAATAAGCAACTGGTTGTTTCCAGTCATAATTTAGACTTCTGATCATAAGGACCAGAGCATACTTAGCAGGTTCATATTTTCTACGGTTAGAAGATTCATGGAAACCAACTATTTTATCTTTGTTAACCCTGTAAAACAGATTAGTTTTTAAAGCCATTTCGTCAGCACACAAAACACAATCAAGCCAATCTGATTTAAAATTACTGATTTTAAGCGAAAGGAAATTAAATAGAAAATCATTAAAACCAGGATTGATTTCATATTTACCAGTGATTCTTCTCAAAGTCCGACTAACCGGAAGGGACAAAGATTTTTGCATCATTCTATAAAGCTTAGGACTTACAAAATAAATATTTAAAGCAAGTTGCTTTATGTCATTAGAATACCTTTGTCCGCATTGTTTCCGCTGTTGATTTTCAAATTGAGACTTGACCAGCATAAACACTGTGGGAGAGCAATGTTTCTCACACACTTTAAGGGCCGTTTCAATAGAATATGTGTCAACCATCTGCCGATGAGAATCAATCACTGATTGTAGTTCTCTTCTCTTCTTTATTTCCTCATTTAGTTTCTTCCTAAGTGCGTTCTTCCGTGGAGTACGATGAGTTAATGATGATGGAGTTTGACATTCGGATGAACATGTTTCTATTGTAATTGATGATGAATCTGATAGAATTGAACAAACAGAAGATGCATCTGAAACAAGGTGCATACCAGGTGTTAAACAGGACGGTGAGCAATTATTTTCGTTGTCATTGTCATTAAAAACATAATTTTTATCAATATGTTCCTCTGCCACAACTTCAAATAATGTTGGTATTGCATCTGGCTTAAGACGGTTGTTCTGTTCATTACTAAACATCCTGCCTTCAAAATGTAATGAACATAGCCGATACTTTTTGTTCAAAGTTACTACATCAACATTATTTAAATGACATAATTGAACATTGTCCATCCAAACTGCACATCTTTAAATTAAAAAAAAATAATCAAATAATCAAATGTATGTTATATTAATTTACTCAAAAAATGTCTTACCTTGAAGGGTCCTTTGGAAAAGAAAAATGACTTATTAAATCCGGATCCAATTCAAAACTTTTGCAGTCTTTAATACAGCATTTACCTATTCTAAAGCGTTTATTTAGGAAGTCCATAGTCACTGGTTGTGTCGTAAAATTACAAGAATTTCAAAATATCTAATTAGGTATTAACCGAGGACTTGTAGAGGTCTCGTGTTCACTTTTTAAGAAATATGAAAAGTGAATTGTTAAGTTTTTTACAAACCAGCCTTAAAAAAGCAGTTTGTTTACAAACAAATCCAAATAAAGCGGATGCTCAGAGTGGTCTTTTGCGACATAAACAGAAAATAAAAATAGTTTTATTACATGGCTACACTGGTGGCACTTTAGTTCTTATCATGGTTTTTGGAGAGTGTCCATTCTGATTTCATCTATTCTGTGATAATACTTTCTGTCCGTGCAAGTGTAAACATAAATTATAAACATTTATTATCAGACGATCGCCGGTCGGACTCATTTATGATAAGACCTTCACCCTGTGGCGACTGTTGTCCCACAATACTGTTCCCCAGCAGCTGGTAGGTTAGGTTAGTCGTAGCTGTCGTAGCGGCGTCAGTACGTCACTTCACACCAGTCTCACGGCGCCCGTTCAGCGTTCTCCGTTGCGCACCGTTCGGCGTTCTCCGATACGCACCGTTCGCTCTCGCCGTTCCATATTGTAATTTAACTATTTGGTATTATTTTTTCTAATCATAAAATTGTAACTTGTAGCTCACTTATTTCATTTACGCTTGCTGCCAAAACGCAACGTCTATTTGAGTGAATTTTTCTAATAAACCATGATTTAAGATATTATGGTAAGGTGGGATTGATTCAAAGGTAAAATGTAATTAAGATTACCTATAAATTATTTACTGGGTGATATAACTATATAAGTCATATAAAAATACTATTTTTATAATAAATTAATTGTACAATTATTATTGTTACCAGTCCATTTTTAAATTTATTTTAATAATAATATACATTGTCCAATCCTCATGCCAAAGCGATATATTTTAGATTCTGAGTGAAACGATGAATGTATTGATTTTGATATAAATGATATAATTCTTACTTGTTTGATTTTGTTATTTTCAACACCAACCCTTCCCTTCCCCCTACTCCATTATAATGAAACATGAATAATATTGTTTAAAACGAGTTTTTAATGCCTTTTTAGTTATACAATATACAAATTACAAATAAAATTAAGTTGATATTAACAGTATAATATACATTTCATCTATTATAAATTATAATTTATTAACAAACCTGATTTAATTCCAGTACCTATGTCACAATTAATACGACTGTACAACTTTTTTAATTTACCATATTTTTGTACTTTTTATTTTTGGTTTTGTAACTTAAGAAAACGTATAGAAAATATTATATTTCAAAAAACGACATGTGAATATTTCGATGTTGATCATATTATTATTGTATAGAAATGTGATTTTATTTTCGCTTGTTTGATCGTTTGAATAAAGTGAATTTAAAATATAAATATATTTAAAATATAAATATGCTACCCCAATTTAAATTTATAAAATGCAAGTCCATATTTTCAGATGCTTGGTTTTTTATTTTTATTCATATGAAATGTAGCCATGTAGGTGTTGTGAGTTTTGATGATTAAAACTATTTTTGTATTGACCCGTAAAATTATAACTATTTCCCTTCAAACAATTTTTGATATTTTGTTATATTTAAAAAAGAATAAAAATATTTATTTTATCATTTTCTATACATGATAACGTTTTCCAAATATTTTGACTCTGAGCTATTTATATAGACATAAAGGTACAAAAGGGATTTTTTTAGATTCTGAGTGAAACGATGAATGTATTGATTTTACAATGATGTGTGTGTTTTTTTTTTTTGTGTCTGTGTACACGATAAGTAGTCGAAATAATGCTTCGATTTTCGACTTCATTATCTTGTTCGATTGGAAAGTGAATATCGTTGGTGCATTGGGGAGGTCAAAATTTAAAATTCCCAGTACTTTTCAAAAGCGAAAAGAAAAACAAAAGAAAAATTAAGGAAAAACGGGAATTTTACGCAAAATCGATTTTTCAGAAAATTGAATTTGGTTTTTGGTGTAACTTTAAAACAAATGACCGTAGATACATGACATTTGCACTGGTTGCTTATATTTGCATCTTCTATACACGATAACATTTTCAAAATATTTTGATTTATTTTGAACAGTTTAGGGACATTTTCATTTTTCATTTTTTTTTTAGTTTTTTTCTAGAAATATCAATAAAATTTTATTTGTTGGTTAAAAAAACTTGAATATTAATTAGAAGGCTCCTAGTATATTGCTTCAAAGGCAGATGAAAAATATTAAAAATCGTTAGTCACAGTTTTTTTTTATAAGCATTTAAAGTTCAAATATTGACAAAATATGGAAAAATCACGAAAATTAGCAAATTATTTTGAGTTAAGAATTCGTAAAAATTTTTCTTTTTAAATCTAAGATTTGAAAATGTAATACAAGATTACTCATATATTTGTCTACCTGTATCAATAAAAAAATCTCTACCGGACAGTTAAATTAAATTTTTATGAGCGTTTAAAATTCAAATTTTTACAACATTGGATATTCACTCGATTTCTCATGTAGCGATTTCCTTATTTTGTTGTTATTCGAATTACTATAGATACATAAAAATTTCACTGAATGTTTATATTAGCATTTCCTATACACCATACAATTTTGAAAATATTTTGACTCTTTTTGAGCTGTTTACGGACATTTTCATTTTTCAATTTTTTTAGTTTTTTAGATTCTGAGTGAAACGATGAATGTATTGGTTTTACAATGAAGTGTGTTTTTTTTTTTTTGTGTCTGTCATCACGTTTTGGAACAGTAAAAGAGCTTGGATTTTCTTCATCAGAAGCTTTTCTGATAGGAAAGTGAATCTAGTTGGTACTTTGGGGGGTCAATATTTCCCAGTAGTTTTCACAAGCACCGGGAAAAAAAACATAAAAATTAAGGAAAAACGGGAATTTTTACGCAAAATCGGTTTTCCAAAAAATTGATTTTGGTTTTTGGTGTAACTCTAAAAGAAATGAACGTATATACATGAAATTTTCACTGGTTGTTTATATTTGTATTTTATATACACGATAAAATTTTCAAAACATTTTGATTTATTTTGAACTGTTTAGGGACATTTTCATTTTCCATTTTTTTTTAGTTTTTTTCTAAAAATATCAATAAAATTTTATTTGTTGATTGCGAAAGCTTGAAAATTTAATAGAAGGCTCCTAATATATTGTTTAAAAGGCAGATGAAAAATATTAAAAATCCTTAGTCACAATTTTTTTTTATAATCATTTAAAATTCAAAAAATGACAAAATATGGAAAAATCACGAAAATTAGCAAATTATTTTGAGTTAAGAGGACGCTACACCCGCATGTGTTGTCTCCGTCTTACACACGTACGACATAGACAAAACGTGTTTAGGCAGTCTGAGTATAACTCGCTCAATTTTGGTTCTAGAGTAAAAATGCCTATTATGAAATTGAATTGTGATAATATTTCTAAGGGCAAGACGCTGCGGTTCTTCCATTATACCCAATATAACGTTCATTATATCGTTTAGAAATAGAAAAAATTTCACCATTTTTAAAATACCTTTGACTTTTAAAAAATTAAATTTTTTAAAAAAACCGCAGCGTCTTGCCCTTAGAAATATTATCACAATTCAATTTCATAATGGGTATTTTTACTCTAGAACCAAAATTGAGCGAGTTATACTCAGAATGCCTAAACGCGTTTTGTCTATGTCGTACGTGTGTAAGACGGAGACAACACATGCGGGTGTAGAGTCCTCTTAAGAATTCGTAAAAATTTTTCTTTTTAAATCTAAGATTTGAAAATTAAACACAAAATTCCTTATAAGATTATATACCTTTATCAAAAGAAAAATGTCTATAAGAAAGTCAAATTAAATTTTTACGAGCGTTTGAAATTCAAATTTTTACAACATTGGATATTCACTCGATTATATCTATAGTTATTCGTTTATGAATAATAATAATAATAATAATAATAATAATAATAATTATTCGTTTTAGAATTAATATTGATTTTAATATGTAATTTCGTCCAAATTTGAATTTAAAATGTCTTTAAAAAATAACTGTGTTCATATATTTTTTAGATTTTTTGGTTACAGTATGAACTATTTATGAGAACCTTTGTTTTAAATTTGCAATCTTTAGCTATAAAAACTGAACATTTTATAATTTATTAATTACAATGATTGATAATTTTTGAGATTTTGATAAATGTTGTCAAAATTCGATGTTTAAATGCTTATAAAAAAAAATTGTGCCTATGTATTTTTAATATTTTTCAACTGCTACTGTAACAATATATCAGGAGCCTTGTATTAAATTTTTACACTTTTTGGCCCAACAGTTAAAACTTTATTGATATTTATAGAAAAAAAAAACATAAAAAACTTGAAAACTGAAAATGTCCATTAACAACTCAAAAAAAGTCAAAATATTTTAAAAACTGTACCTACAGTGTATAGAAAATACTAATCTGAACATAAACTGAAATTTTCATGTATCTATATTTATTCGTTTTTGAATTACAACAAAATAAGAAAATCGCTACATGAGAAATCAAGTGAATATCCAATTTTGTAAAAAATTGAATTTCATACACTCATAAAAATTTAATTTGACTTTCCGGTAGAGATTTTTTTATTGATAAAGGTAGACAATCTTATGAGTAATCTTGTATTACATTTTCAAGTCTTAGATTTAAAAAGAAAAATTTTTACGAATTCTTAACTCAAAATAATTTGCTAATTTTCGTGATTTTTCCATATTTTGTCAATTTTTGAACTTTAAATGCTTATAAAAAAAAACCTTGACTAACGATTTTTAATATTTTTCATCTGCCTTTGAAACAATATACTAGGAGCCTTTTATTAAATTTTCAAGATTTTTTAACCAACATATAAAATTTTATTGATATTTCTAGAAAAAAAACTAAAAAAAAATGAAAAATGAAAATGTCCCTAAACAGTTCAAAATAAATCAAAATATTTTGAAAATGTTATCGTGTATAGAAAATGCAAATATAAACAACCAGTCAAAATTCATTTGGTCATTTGTTTTAAAGTTACACCAAAAACCAAAATCCATTTTTTGGAAAACCAATTTTGCGTAAAAATTCCCGTTTTTTCTTAATTTTTCTTTTGTTTTTCTTGGCGCTTTTGAAAGGTACTGGGAATTTTGACCTCCCCAATGCACCAACGATATTCACTTTCCAATCGAACAAGATACTGAAGTCGAAAATCGAAGCATTATTTCGACTACTTAACGTGTACACAGACACAAAAAAAAAAAAAAATATAAAAACACACATCATTGTAAAATCAATACATTCATCGTTTCACTCAGAATCTAAAACCTAGAATAACTATTTTAGTTATTTTGTTGTGATTTAATTATATTATTCATGGGTACTTGAAACTTCTAAAGTATACTACTACATATCTATGATAGTATCAGGGTTTGTTATTGATGTTTACGCGTTATAAGTACCTAATGGATATTGTGATAATATGATTAATTTGGAATTTATTATAGGTACCTATTATAGGTCAATTTTTTGTTTAATACCATAGATATGTATATAATATGTCTTATACCTAGACTGACATACTGTCCCCGCTCAGAATCGTTTTTCTTATACAATGATATTATATCGTTGAATTCCAATTTAATATCATCCATTGACCATTATATAGTGACCCACTTGTAACCTACTGTACAGCAGAGCGACATCCACTTACCCACCTTTTTTAGTTTTTATACTAAAAATGTTTCAAAACATGTTTATTTGTAAATTGTGGGTAATAATTAATATGTGTACTTATTACCTATAATATTATTCCAATTTTTCTACACACAATGGAATATTCAAAATTGATATTTGAATTTTTTTATTACAAACTTCCATTATGTGGACAAAAATGTAAACATTTTATTCATGTATCATGTATGAATATTAATATTTTACATAATAAATAATTTTTTTTTAATTTAATCGTAAGCGCGGCAACTATGGCGATTAGCTGTATGGTTTTTTGAACGTTGTATTGTCGGTAGGGGGGAAACACGTGTGTGTTGGGTTTTTGGCAGAATTTTCGATTTGGGCACCCGTAGGTATCTGCCATGCCCGGGTGGGGGATGGCGGCACTTGTTCTCCGGACACCATGACTTGCCCAAACAAAAATGCCGTCCAGTGGCCGGGAATCGATCCGGTGACAGCAGCATTGCAACCGATGCCTTAAACCACTCGGCCACCTCGTCACCCAATAAATTATTTTATACACCTTTAAATAAATGATGAACATTTTTAACATAAGCAATTAATAAAAAATA
The DNA here is from genome assembly GCA_949089665.1 of Macrosiphum euphorbiae. Classification (NCBI taxonomy): domain Eukaryota; kingdom Metazoa; phylum Arthropoda; class Insecta; order Hemiptera; family Aphididae; genus Macrosiphum; species Macrosiphum euphorbiae. The sequence goes on from CARXXK010000003.1 coordinate 77,442,734, forward strand.
ATTTACAAATTGATTGAATTTGTTTATAGAATAATATCATAATTTATATTATAATAGATTGATACTGATGAATAGTTGCAGGGTAGTTAAATGGCCATTAAATGAGGCCAGCTATATATTGTAGTCAAATTTATCTATTTTAATCATCATTCCTATCAAAGATTTAGCCATGCAGTTTAAAAAAATGACTTATATAAAAATAAAATTGTTTACCACTGAAAATTAATAAATAACTTAATACCTACTATATGGATGGTTATTCCTTCCATTAACAATTCACTGACAAAGACACAAGACACCCAGCAATTATATAATATCAGAATATAATTAATTTTGTACCTGGTTTATTTGATTCAACAATGGTAAAATTATGTATATTATATTATTAATTACATCAAAAATATTTTAAATAAACATTCACAAAATCTAAAATGCAATTTAGAAAAACATACATTGATATTTTGGTACATAAATAAGTAAATATTAAAAAACATTGAGACCACCTAATTAAATCTAAAATGTGGTAGCCTATTAAAGACTACTGCAGCATACATACTACCAATAGTATTTGAATTGACACTCTCAATTTTCCATGAATTAGTGGCAGGATTGTAAATTTCAAAGGACTTACAAACCGAACCATCATTTTCTCCACCCATAACATACAGTAAACCATCAAACGCAACTACACCTATATTAAAAAATGTTATTGAAAATTTAATAGTTTCATACAAAGATTTTCTTTGTAAAAAAAAAATTATTATTATTATTATTATTATTAGTATTCACCAGCGTAGGCTCTACACTCGTGCATGTCAGCAATGGAAGTCCACACACCATCACTTGGTTTATAAGCCTCTACACTTTTGAGAATAGTTCCTGTTCCATTGTCACCACCAATAGCGTAGATTACACCATCCAACACTCCTACACCAGCACAAGAACGTTCTACAGACATATCTGTAACTGTTGTCCATATATCATTTGAGGGATCATAACATTCGACAGATTTCAAAGAGCGGAAATTATTCGAACCTCCTATCTATACAGTGAAATTAAATTAGATTAGTTATAAATTTAAATCATAAAAATCAGATAATTTAAGATAGAAAATTAAAATATTTATTCACCGCATATATACGATTACTGAGTACTCCCATACCCAAATCATTTCTTTTAGTTGTCATGTTGGAAACCATTCGCCATTTTTGAATACTGATATCAAAAACTTCCACACTATTTAATTCAGCATCATCATCATCTTTTCCACCAACCTAGCATTTAATGAAATATATATTTATGACACAAAAAAATTAAATATATTGGTAAAACTCACAGCATATATACAACCATCTAGTTCAGCAACTCCTAAATATCTTCGACTAACTAACATGTCGACTGTTGGTACCCAAATTGGTGATTGCGAAGTTAAATCAAGCATTTCAACAGATTGAGAATCCCCTGAACTTGAATCAACGACACCACCCACAGCAAACAGAAAGTGATTTTTTATTATTGATAAACCAGCTGAGTAACGGCACTTAGTCATTTCTGGTGCAATCTCCCATTTGTTGGTTGTCGTGTCATACAAGTTTATACAACTCTTATCCATTGTATAATTCCAACTTACAACTAGAATAACCTGAAATAGTTAAAAGATAAAATAATTGTTAATATAGATCAATAATAATACATAAAAGAACTATACTTTTTGAAAACCATCAGGCTGTCTAAACGAACAACGAATTGTTTGTGGAATTGGGATAAGTGGGTCTTTTTTATGTAAATGGAATTGTAAAGCTTCGACTACATAACTCATACCTAAAAAATATTATAATAATATTATACAATATGAATTCATAATAGAGGAATATTTCTGCAGAAACACATACATTTAGAATTATTTTTAATGAGGGGTTCATCAACTACTTTTTTTAATATGTATTCTATTGAAGCTAAAGGCAAACGCACATGTTCCATTAATCCAGGCAAAAATTCTATTCTACAATCCAATTCATGATTTATCCAATTTATAATACATTCATATACCTACAACAACAAAGAAATACAATATTAAATTCAAATATTATTATTATTATTAATCCATTTAATTGTATATGATATTTGAGGCTCAAACTACTATTGCTGTAACTATCATAATATGACAATGTGTATTTGTTATACCATACAAAGAATATTTTTACAAATTCAAAGAATTTTGTCATTACAAAAGCAGATAATCACATAATTATTTTTTTTGTATTAGAGATGTTGTATATTAGCTTTTGGTCTCTGTCATTTCATAGCAAACCAATAAATGTACATTACCTACATTTTAAAGCATTTAAATATAATTTAAAATATGATTATTTCCTTACTGATGTAAGTATTAAAAATATTTCAAATGATTGATAAAAGAATACTCTGTCTAATATAAGATTGACCACAGGTGTTGTGGACCGCTTTGCAAGACTATGACAATTAATTTTATAAAGTTTGTAATCAGGGTTGGGCAGTATCTTCGATACAAGTATCTAAGATACGTATCTTAGATACATTTGTATCTTGTATCTCGATACAATTATGTGAAGTATCGAGTATCTTGTATCGCGATACATTTTTAGTCAATGTATCGAGTATTTCATGAATTAATTTAATCGAAAGATACTCGATACATTAATGCGATACTTTGAAAAATTAATTGTTTACGATTATTTTTACTCGTCAGAAACCACTTTTGAAAAGTGACTAATGTATTATTATTACTGAAAGTGTCAATGTTTTTTTATTTTATTTTTCATTCTAATTACTTAAGAGCCATATGGCCACTTCATTAAGAGGACGCCTCACCCGCATGTGTTGTCTCCGTCTTACACACTATACGACATAGCAAATGTTCGTTTGCTAGTTTCAATAGGGTATTGTCAGTTTTGATATTAGAGTGAATCAACCTACTATCAAACTTTTAGGTAACAACATTATCTGTGTTCTATCGTTGGTTTTTTACGATATTTTAATTTTTAAGTGAGTTATGAACATTTTAGAATATGAATACTTTACATACCCATAATTCACTTAAAAATTAAAATATCGTAAAAAACCAACGAGAGAACACAGATAATGTTGTTACCTAAAAGTTTGATAATAGGTCAATTCACTCTAATATAAAAACTGACAATATCATATTGAAACTAGCCAACGAACATTTGCTATGTAGTATAGTGTGTAAGACGGAGACAACACATGCGGGTGAGGCGTCCTCTTAATGAAGTGGCCATACCCACAATAATAAACATAATTTTTAAAAATCCAGTGACTAATTTTATTAAAATGTATTGAGTATCGAGTATCGAGTATCTTGTATCGCAATAGTCCAAAGCCAAGTATCGAGTATCTAGTATCGCGATACTCTAGAGCTAAGTATCGAGTATCTAGTATCTCGATACTCCAAATCCAGGTATCTAGTATCTACTATCTCGATACTGATTTTTGAGTATCTTGCCCATCCCTGTTTGTAATGCCAAGTATCAACTTATTATTCCGACAACTGCCCAAGAGATAGTAACAAATCTCTACAATGCCGCTAAGATTTACATGTTGGTAATTATTTATGATTCATAGCTACAGTCTCGCAGCCTATAAACTATTGCGACTTATTAAAAAATATAAAAATTTAATATAATACCTAAGCAGTTTGTAGAGATTTAATACCTAATGCTCAACACAACTCACGTGATCATATGCATTATAGATACATATGATTCCAAAATACTCCCTCAAGTCCAGGGATGTATTGGAGCGTATACGGGAGTATACGGCGTATACTCATAACAATATTTATAAAGAAATGCGTATACATGAAAAAAATATTCATTTTATAGGTATACGGTGGGTAAATGTCGAGTATACGGTGAATGGTGACAGATGGAAAAGCGTATACTATTTTATTAATTGTTTTTGAAAATTTAAAATTGGATTATAAATTCTGTGGTTTAAAATTCAAAATAATATTTTACGATTGAATATTACTTATCAGGTCGTATACGGTATGCAGTATAATCGAAGATTGTGGTTATTGTTACGGCTGTTATTGATAGTACTATTTACATTCTACAACCGCCGAGGTTACCCGTGGCCGAACGGCGAACGCTCGAAAAACATACAATGTTATCATAAACATAGGCGTAATCTCGGGGGTGCAAAACTATCATTTTGCACCCCCTAAATTTTCTATATTTATAATGTATAATTTTGCCAATTTTTTAAATATTTATAAAATAATGTTAACGTTATTAGACATTATTAGTAACACCTATAAGTTTTATAATCATGAACTTCAAATAGAACTAAAAATCTTTATTAGAATATTCAAATCTAAACAAACTAACTCAAATAATAGTGTATTTTAAAACAAATTAGATTATATAAAACAAGGTGAAATTAAAAATAGGTGTCCTTTATTATCTGAAATTTTAACACTATTTATGACAATACCTACAAACACTATCATCTCTATCATCCTGATTACGAAGGCTTAAAATTTACCTCAGAACAACTGTGGGACAAGAATGGCTGTCTGATATAGCTATGTTACAACTTACAAATTGATAGAAATCGAGTTATAGATTCTGAAATAAATTGTAATCAACGAGTTCAATGCAGCAGCAACTGTACATGGTAGATGCTTAAGTTTAATTTAATTTTGTTAATTAATATGTATTAATATTATATCAATGTAATAAATTACAGTGTCTACTAATTATTTTAATTTATATAATAAAATGTATTTACTTCATATTATTAATGATAATACTAAATTGTGTATACAATTTTGAATTTTGATCGAGGAACTGGTATTGAAAAAGTAGTAAATAAATGTTCAAGCGGTACCTATTTTGCAATTTTGTAGAAAGCTTGTAACTTTCCTGATTAGTTTTGCACCCCCTGAATTTTAGCGAAATTAAGCCTATGATCATAAACAAGCTATAAATAGACTATAGTCTATAGTGCTGAATAATTATATATGTATAGTGTATACATTGAATATGACAATATTTACATATGATACGTATGATAACAGCAAATCTAGTATATTCCGTATTCGTTTAGTGTTATATTTCGTTTTAATTTATTATAAGCTAACCGTAGGTACGTAACTTTAAAGTAAAATGGCTCAAGCTAATTAACGTCCTGCAGCAGTATCGGTAGCTGATTATTTTAATCCTGTGACTAAAAATGTAATTACAATTTAATATATACAATAATATCCGAAGTCAGTATACCTATTTAATATTTATTAATGTTATTCAATAACCTATAGGCTATAGGTACCTCGTGGCTCGTACCTAACATATATGAGTAAAATAAGAGGTCTGCATTCGTTTCTTCTTTTACTATTTTGTAACAGATCAAATATTCATTCGATAAGTATGTTTTATTTCTATGTAAAAAATTTATCGAGAAGAGCGAAAAAATTTTTGGTATAGATATTAACTAAGTATCGAGCGTAGTGAGAAAATTTTATTTGAGATACAATTTAAAAAATATGGCGTATACTCAAGACATTATTTACCAATACATCCCTGCTCAAGTCCCTCTATACAATATACAAAATAATATAATATTAAATGTATTTGTTAAGTAAATTGATCTACCATTCACAATATTAATTATAACAATTATCAATTAGTTTGCTTACTTTTTCTTCAAATGAAACAGTGAGGTCATTTGAGGATATTAGCTTAACCACTGCTTCGTAAGATAAAGATAGGAAATCATCACATTTAACCACTTCTCTAAAAACATAAATAATAATTAATACACTAATCGAAAAAGATAATTGAATTGTAATTCATATCCTACATAAACTGTTTTTTAATAAAATCTTCAGAACTCGACAATAATTCCATACAGTTATGCAAATCAGCAAATTCTTTGATTCTAAGACAATTTGATGAATCCAGTTGTGCTACTAAAAACTTGGCACATGCATCTTTGACATAGTCTAACAGAAATATATTTGAAGCTGGTAATAGACCCTTCAGAAATCAATACAATTTTAAAACCATTTTAAAGAAAGTTTCGGAAAGTTTATAAGCTTATAACAAATCAAATATTTATTCATACTTGTACATTTTCTTCTGTTATTATGATTTCTCCCGTATAGATGAAATCTACTAATTGCTGTAAGATAGTGGAGTCTAATTCTCTTATTTTGACAATATCTTTATTGCTCTCATTAAAATTGCTAAACATGGCACAAAAATATGGGCTAGCTGCTATTAAAATATTTTTATGCCCAACTACTAATTTACCATCGTCTGCTTCAAATCTAACATCACATAAAACTTCATTTCTAAAAACAAAAATGTGTTACTGATATTTATATTGAATGAAGGTAAAATCGACATCAACATACTTGCGTTGGGATTGTAAGTTTTCCAGTATTGAGAGAAAATGAGAGTTATTTCTAAAATTTGTTGGTTCACATTTTTTGGATATCAGAACTTTTTTTGGATCACTTTCACAAAATGTAGTCTGTAAGGCATCCATTATTTTTACTGACATAACACCTTTGGAAATATTTTTAAAATTTTGTTCAAATATTATCACTGTGCTAAATTTAAGTACCAGTAGAAGGTGTGAAAATCAACATAATACTGAAATTAAGAAATTATTAACTCATTAGGTAAATTTATTAAATATAAAAAATTGTTGAAATAAATAATATGGAATTAACATAGATTTATACAACAACTAGATAGCCGTCATTATACTACAGTTGTGACCAATATTGAAATCGGCCGCCATTTACAAAGCAGGCAATGTTTACATTTATTTTACATTTATTTATATACATCTATATTTATCTATACATATATACTATGATAATATTATTTTGTAAACATTGCCTGCTTTGTAAATGGCGGCCGACAAGAAGGAGACGGCTATCTAGTTGTTGTATATATCTATGGGAATTAATGATGTCCATTAGATAGTAAATTATATGTACCTAGCCATTCGTAAAATGTAGTAAAATGTAGTAAAATGTAGTTATTTATGTATGTAGATATACCTAATGCTAGATGAGTCATTAAAGTTTTATTAATTATTGACACAAATATTTTTACAGGGCTTTTTACCACGGTGATTCTAAATGGTAATAGGTAAATTAGATTCATAATAGAGATGTTCCGGGGATAGTATAACAACACAAAGGATGGTACTAATTACTTATGAAGACTAGACACGAGATTATATTCCATAGCATTGATATAAATTTTTTTTATGAATTTTGGTTACATGTTTTATTCTCTAATCATTTTTCCGGAAAGTCAAAGTTTCACCAATTGTGGCAAGGGTAATGTGACTAATGTTGGGTAGAAATTCCTATTTTCTGGAAAAACGGGTAGAGAAGGAATTATAAAAAGCCAGTCAGGAATTCACAGGAATTGATCTCTAATCAGTAATTAATGGCACAACAAAATTATAAAATTCAGGTAGGTGGTGGAGGGCCTCGTGCATATAATTTTTTTCATCGACAAACTAATAAATAATGACGATAGGTAGGTTGCATAAACTTCATAAATCCACATACAAACACAAACAATTGAGTATTTATAGAGACACATAAAAGAAAAATGTAATATAAGGTGGTCACATGGGGCAAAAAACGAAAGAAAACGTATTACAGGAAGAACTGAGGCGTTCAGTAAATCTTACCAATGCCTCTGAAAGTTTTTTTTAGAGGTACAAAGGACACATCTGTATAGAATAATTTTCTGCAAAATTCTTACTTCGTCGAGTGTCTGTGTGCGTACTATAGAGGGTGGTGCACGGTATAATGGCCGATATGGCGTACACCTTGAACCGAAGATTCTCGGGGTGATGTGGATGGTGGATTCAGCGGTGAGAGTATTGGGCGAGTGACAAACCCGGTCGAGTGACACAGCGACCGCAGACCAAGAGTCGTCGAGTCAACGACTAGGAAAATAATATGTGCGTGCTTGGGTGAGATATGGCTTCGGCGGCGTTGCGGTATGAAGAAATAATTATATAGAAAATAATAATAATTCTTCGATACAAATAGGTGAAAAATTAATAATATAATTCAACCGAAAACGCGTAACACTATAATACTATTTCCGTCCGTACATGTGTAAACATAAATTATAAACATTTATTATCAGACGATCGCCGGTCGGGACTCATTTATGATAAGACCTTCACCCTGTAGCGACTGTTGTCCCACAACACTGTTCCCCAGCTGTCGTAGCGGCGTCAGTACGTCACTTCGCAGTCCGCACCAGTCTCCTAACCAACAACTGTTCTATGGTCTCACGGCGCCCGTTCTCCGTAACTTATTCGCACTCTGTTATACTCCGTTATACGCACCGTTGTTCGCTCTCGCCGTTCGATATTGTTCGTGTCAATAATTTGGTAACTATTTGGTATTATTTATTCTAATCATAAAATTGTAAATTGTAACCACGATTAAAGATATATCTTGATTGTAACCATGAAGATTAGAGATAAGGAGACCAAACTCCGTATACAAAATATGGCCCGACAAAAGTCGCACGGTTATTCTGCCACCAGGAGCGAGTCGTTCGATAGCAGTGCTACGTACCTACCTTTCTATAAATGTACGTTCTTTTTCATTTTTTTGAATTCGAATGAAATATAAATTATGATTTATTATTTATTACCTGGTCAGGTATACCTAAACATATAATCAAAGTTCAAAAGGTGTTTGCTATAAAAAAAAGTTTAAAATTCACATCATTATATAATGACTACGGTCTATCTGGTCTATGAGTCTAATTAATAATGATAAATGAAACATAAAATACAGATACGGTAAATATAAAAATAATACATTAATTAAAGTTTTGACAACTTTCTACTACTCTTAGTTTTTTCCTTTTTTTTTTAGTTTCATTGTAGTTTGAACGTCTTACAATAAAATGCATACGCATTGTAATAAAGAATTGGAATAATATGAATTAATATAGAATACGATTATAGGTTTGAACCATTTTAGATTCTGAGTGGAACGATGAATGTATTGATTTTACAATGATGTGTGTTTTTATTTTTATTTTTTATTTATTTTTTATTTTTTTTGTGTCTGTATACACGATAAGTAGTCGAAATAATGCTTCGATTTTCGACTTCAGTATCTTGTTCGATTGGAAAGGGAATATCGTTGGTGCATTGGGGAGGTTAAAATTCCCAGTACTTTTCAAAAGCGCCAAGAAATACAAAAGAAAAATTAAGGAAACACGGGAATTTTTACGCAAAATCGATTTTTCAGAAAATTGAATTTGGTTTTTGGTGTAACTTTAAAACAAATGACCGTAGATACATGAAATTTTCACTGGTCGTTTATATTTGCATTTTCTATACACGATAACATTTTCAAAATATTTTGATTTATTTTGAACTGTTTAGGGACATTTTCATTTTTCATTTTTTTTAGTTTTTTTTTCTAGAAATATCAATAAAATGTTATTTGTTGTTTAAAAAAACTTGAAAATTTAATAAAAGGCTCCTAGTATATTGTTTCAAAGGCAGATGAAAAATATTAAAAATCGTTAGTCAAGGTTTTTTTTTATAAGCATTTAAAGTTCAAAAATTGACAAAATATGGAAAAATCACGAAAATTAGCAAATTATTTTGAGTTAAGAATTCGTAAAAATTTTTCTTTTTAAATCTAAGATTTGAAAATCTAATACAAGATTACTCATAAGATTTTCTACCTTTATCAATAAAAAAATCTCTACCGAAAGTCAAATTATGTGCATATAAGCATATTATAAGGGGCAATGAATAATTTATTCATAAATTCCGTATAATTTAATACCATAGATAAGTATATAATATGTCTTATACCTAGACTGACATACCGTCTCTGCTCAGAATCGTTTTTCTTATACAATGATATTATATCATTGAATTCAAATTTAATACCATCCACTATACAGTGACCCACTTGTAACCTACTGTATAGCAGAGTTTCTTTTTTCATTTCATATTTAAAACTAGATTTATTTTTTATAATTTTAATATTATAATTTAATAACAATAGGTAAGTGCACCAAAAATTATTTTTCATTAGGTAATCACTAATCATGTATATGTAATATGTAGGTAATAGGTATATTATAATATATTATACAATCTATACTAATATTAGAAAGAGGAAAGATTTGTTAATAATAATAGTAAATATATAATACCGTATTTTACGGTGTCTGTATAAGTAATAATAATATAAATATAATATAAAATATCCCCAGTCCACACTGACAACCACTAATCATGTATATGTAATATGTAGGTAATAGGTATATTATAATATATTATACAATCTATACTAATATTAGAAAGAGAAAAGATTTGTTAATAATAATACTAAATATATAATACCGTATTTTACGGTGTCTGTATAAGTAATAACAATATAAATATAATATAAAATATCCCCAGTCCCCACTGACAACCCGTCTCCGCTCAGAATCGTTTTTTGTAGACAATTATACTATATTATTGAATTCAAATTTACGTCGCGAATTAAGTTTCCATACCTAAATTTAAGAAATTTTCAGCGTTCCCGAAGTCGGTAAAATTAAAAAAGCCCGCCACATAAGCCAGAAACACCGCCAATAGATAACGTTCTGACTTATCACTAAGATAGTAATAATTGTTATCAAATAAATAACAACAATCCAACATCATAATAATTTTTTTTATTGTTCGCAGACTTTTGAGTCATTCGATTATTAGAAATTTGAACAGAAATGCAGACTACATTCGTACAGAGTTGTATTCATACGTTTTAGTAAAAACTTGCCATGCATAAGTGTATTTTTTTTAGTAAAACATCCAAAGTATCGGCTCCCCATATTACCTTAATTTTCATTTGTAAGTATTATTTTCTAGTTGTACTGATTATACTTTCTTAATAATATGAAGTCAGTGTAATTAGCTAATTTGTTCACAGGTATAGATTTCCAAAAAAATGAAAATAGAAGGAAATAATGTCCGAAAATCTTCAGATTAAATGATTACCCAATTTCTATCTGTCTTAGAATCTACGGTAACCATTTCACAATCATTGATTATAAACAAGGCTCAGTAAATTAGCAGATATTATGGCCAGAGTGTGTCTCAAAACATAATCCAAACCACTTGTCTGGGATAGAAAAGTAAAATGAACATTATAAAATAAATTTTAATAATTTACAGCAACACTGTTACTACTCTGAGTATGACAAGAAAATCATCTAAGAGATAAAATCATTTAATACAATTAATACATTTTCTATTTAGATATTTCTTACAACTTTTTCAGAAAATTATATTTCTTTAACGATGAGTTAGAAGAAAATTAACAGACACACAAAAGATTTGGAGACGTTACGGCTTATAAATTAAATTCGCCCAGACAATCCTTAGAAACTTAATAATGTCTCACTCATATTTACGTAAGTATATTACTCGAGTCTCCAATTTTAAATGTTTGTCAAAACCAAAAGTCTCTGATAGTTTATCGTTTTTAGTTCATACAGTATTACAGTGGATTATACTTATTATGGTTTTCAAAACTGAAATATATGATGTACCACATACAAGGAACTAGGTAGTGGAGTCAATGTATGGATAAGACGTTGACTTTCTTAAAGATAATTCTGCCAGCTCGGATGATGTCATACAATATTGGAGTGAATTATGAAACCTAAAGGTGAGAATATTATTTATAGGTTTTTATTTTAAAGCCATTTTATTGTACCATATACCCACCTGTATATCTAATTGTGTGCGTGAATTATATTTGTATCAAAAGGTTTTGCCTGTTTAGTCATTATAAATTAATAAATAAATAATTATAGATGTCACAATCTTAAAATATGCATAGCTTGCTTTAAAAGTAAAAAACAAATAAATCCTCAGTTCTTCTCTATTAAGTTCCTTAAAAAATATTTTTGCTTTTAACTTTGATTATAATATTATGTCATATCACTCTAATATTAAAGCTAACGGTACAAAATTGGATCTACTGTAGTTCCTCACATTTGCATGTTGCTCGTAGTTCAAAAAGAGAAAACAAATGGTGTACTGACATATTTTAACAAAGTTTTAATTTTTTAGGCAATACAATTTTACCCAGCAAGAATACAATTTCATTAATACTGAGGGCCATAACATATTTAAATTGCAAGTAAACACATAACGAGTTTGGACTTCAGTAAGAAAAAGTGAATCTTGTTGGATGGTAGGTAAAAATTCAAACGGTGTTTTCAAATACATAGGGAAAAACAATAACTTTAGATACGTGATTTTTTCATCAAATGTTCTGATTAGCATTTTCTTTATGCCATCCGTTTTTAAAACAATTTTCTCATTTAAACATTAATAGGATATCACACCAGTATGTGTTGTTTCCGTCTTACAAATCTACAAACATTGCAAAGACTGTTTTGCGCGGGACAACTTTTCTTGCGCCATATTAACTGTTGTAGAACTACCAAACTTTCACAACACGTAAAGAAGAACTTTATCTGCACAACAGCATGCTTTTTTTTAATAGCACTATCCAATCATTTTTATCAACCAATGAAAAAAACAAAAAAACCAAAGGTTTAGAAGCAAATAACTTATATTGCACGCTGTAACATAGATAATTTCCCACCCTATATGTTCAGAAATTTTGGAGCCACTACTACAAACACAGAAAGATACAAGTTGTCCCGCTCACAAAGTTTTTGCTATGTTGTACATTTGTAAGACGGAAACAATACATGTAGGTGTGACATCCTCTTAATATTAAAATTAAATATCAATTAAAAAATACTCTATTCAAACATTTAAAGGTATTCGTTTAGTATGTGACCTACCAGACTGCGTGACCTACCGTATTGGGTATTCATTTAGTATATGATCCACAGAACCATTAATTAATTTAAAAACAGTTAAATTAAAAATCATAAAATTATGTTAATAATTATTTAACTAATATATTAGTAATACAATATACAAATATAAAATAATACAGGATTACATTTAACAATGTCAAAATGAGTTAAACAAAATGAATGAAGCCACATAGGTACCTATAACAGCAATAGGTATGTCAAAACTATTCAATAGATTTCATAAAATTATGTTGTTATAAAAAAGTTTTATTTTATTTAAATTATATTTTTAGAAATACACTTTGTATTTTATTTAAATTTCAAAAATTCATCTTACCTGTTAATAGATCAGTACCCGTACATAATATAGATAATCGTCTTCGTAGGTCACATACTAAACTCGATTTTCACTCTGTAGGTCACATACTAAACGAATACCCATTTAAATATTTATTTTCCAATAACACCTACTAATACATTGTATCACATATTTTATTATTTTTATGTTTTTAGAGTTTCCACTCATATTTTACCTGTGTTGTATTCTAAACAATTGGATCAAAAGCCACCTCAAGCTGTTAAATGATTCGGGATGTCCTACAGTAGGTAAATTTACTAATCATAGTAATATTAATTATCAAATTTAATTAAATATGTAAATTATAGGATTACTGGTCGTCAAACCCGTCTCACTCGTGAAACTTACTTCTCAACAAGGAATTATAAACTTATTTGAAAGAAGACTAAGTGACCAAAAATTACCTTCAGTTGCACTCTGAATCGTATTTGTTAGTAAAAATATTTATCAATGACTTATTTATCATTATTAGAAAACTTTTTTTTTTAATTTTATAGTAAAAAAGTAATGTATTTAAATTCTAAATAAATTATATTATCATACTTTATATATTTGTTGTATTTATTATAGTTTAATTGTAATGTAAAATTTAGAAATATATGACTAACGTGTTGTAATTTATTGTTATACTTGCAGCAATTATTTGCTCATACTAAATAAGAAGTTCTTACTAACCAAAGAAAAAAGGTGCTCTGCTGTACAGTAGGTTACAAGTGGGTCACTGTATAATAGATAGTATTACATTTGAATTCAATGATATAAGATCATTGTATAAGAAAAACGCTTCTGAGAGGAGACGGTATGTCTGTCTAGGTATAAGACATACATATCTATGGTATTAAAAAAAAAAATTTGACCTATAATAAATTCCAAATTAATGATATCACAATATCTATTAAGTACTTAAAAGGCGTTATACATCGACATCAAACCGTGATACTATCATAGATATATAATATAGTACACTTTAGAAGTTTCAAGTAGGTACCTACCTAGTTTTATACAATCACATAAAATAACAAAAATAGTGTTTATAGGTTTTTTTTTAATACGTAATTTCGTCCAAATTTGAACTAAAATGACTATAAAAATAAACTGTGCATGTGTATTTTTTAGATTTTTTGGTAACAGAATTACATCCTTACGTGGAATCTTGTTTTAAATTTTCAATCCTTAGATATAAAAGTTGAACATTTCATACATTTTTAACTACAAAATAATTGGTCGAATTAAGGCTTCGATTTTCAACTTCAGTATCTCGCTCGATGGGAAAGTGAATCTAGTTGGTACTTGGGAGGTCCTTGGGGGTTCAAAATTTAAAATTCCCAGTAATTTTCAAAAGCGGCGTGAAAAAAAACATAAAAATTAAGGAAAAACTGTAATGTTTACGCAAAATCTGTTTTCGAGAAAATCGATTTTGGTTTTTGGTGTAACTCTAAAACAAATAACCGTAGGTACATGAAATTTTGACTGAATCTCTATATTAGCATTTTCTATACACCATAACATTTTCCAAATATTTTGTCTTATTTTAAGCTCTTTACGGACATTTTTTTTTAGTTTTTTTTCTAAACAATCAATAAAATTTTATTTGTTGGTAAAAAAAAAAGCTTGAAAATTTAATAGCAGGCTCCTAGTATATTGTTTCAAAGGCAGATGAAAAATATTAAAAATCCTTAGTCACAGTTTTTTTTTTATAAGCATTTAAAGTTCAAAAATTGACAAAATATGGAAAAATCACGAAAATTAGCAAATTATTCTGAGTTAAGAATTCGTAAAAATTTTTCTTTTTAAATTTAAGATTTTAAAATGTAATATAAGATTCCTCATAAGATTATCGACCTTTATCAAAAAAAAAATGTCTGTAAGAAAGTCAAATTGAATTTTTATGAGCGTTTGACGTTCAAATTTTTACAACATTTCATATTCACTCGATTTCTCCTGTAGCGATTTCCTTATTTTGTTGTAAGTCAAAAACGAATAATTGTAGATGCATGAAAATTTTACTGAATGTTTATTTTATCAATTCTTATACTTAATTTTCAAAATATTTCGACTCTTTTTGAGCATCTCTTTACGGACAAAATTAGTTATAATTTTACTTTTATTTTGTCCAGTCGAATAATTTCAGACGTCTTTTAAAATGTTTGTAACTTCTCAACTTTTCTGGTAGAAAAAATGCTCTGATCATACATTTTGAGGCCCGATGTATGTTTTTGGAAGAAAATTGGATCTAGTTGGTACTTTTGGAAGGAGGTTGAAATTGAAAATGCTCAGTGCTTTTTAAAATAATGAGAGAAAAAAATGAAAATTTATTAAAATTATTTGGTTCCAGCTTGGTTATACCGTCCTCGATTGGATTGTATTTGGTTAATTATAATTTTTTTTTTTTCTATAAATCTCAATAAAAAATCATTTATCTGGTCAAAAAGCTTAAAAATGTAATACGTAAGTTTTTATTATAGCTAAAATATTAACGATACATAGGCATCATGGTTATTTTTTATAAGCATTTAAAGTTCAAATTTCGTCAAAACCACAGTTAATTTGTACAGTTAACTTATAAAATATAAAATGGCAGTGGCGTATTTACGGGGGGGGTCCCCGGGTCTGGACCCCCCCCAGAAAAAAATATAATATAATATAATTATTACATCGTAACTCGTATGTGTTTTTTTTATATTATAAACTTGTAGGTACCTAATATTTAGACCCCCCCCAGAAAAAATTTCAAAATACGCCACTGTAAAATGGTATAGCTAAGGTTAGACAATTTAATACAAGGTCTTACATACAAGTTGTTCATACTTTTACAGATAATTTTAGGAAAATTGGTATGCAAATACCAAAGACGCATTAATGGAATGTACGTCTTGCTTGCTATAGTTGAAACTTGATAAATATTTTTTGAAAAAGTAACAATAATACGGCCAATGGGGGGGGGGCTTCAGGAAATAGTAAATTACTTTAATAAACATTGTATGAATTATTATTATAATTATTATTATTATTATTATTATTCTATCTCTATGTATTAGTCTAATCTATTATTATGTCATATCTTATTATTTTAAATTATATTATATTATTGTTATTTATACAAATATACCTACTGTGAATTGGACATTAGTCCGTATTAATAAATAAATAAATAAATACTTAAGTAGGTACCTATATACCTTGTACCTAAATATACCTATCTGCATATTAAATTATGTTAATAATTTCGAAAATCGATTAACTTTCGATGTTTGAATATTATTTAAACACTTCCTATACGCTACTATGGGGACATTGCAAATCGAAATTTGTGGTCAAGGCACTTTTTGACTCTCTGCTCAGCTGCTGCTATAGTTGCCACGTTATTATCACGTATATAGATACCATTGGAAGATATCAATTGTTTATTTTAAAACAATCTAAAATGGAGTGATGGGATCGAGATTCGCGACATTCCAGAAGAACTTTTTAACAGCTGCTGTATCCGCTTGGTGGTGGTGATCTGCACAGACGGCATGGGAGAAATATTGCAAATTCAAGTGGGTCGTTGTGGCAATCGGATCGGAGACAACGTACGTGTGACGCATAAAAAATGTATTTTTTCTCGAAATAACATTTTTAGATTTGCCGTACCTTGCCTACAATAAGTGGCTACAATCATTATCGACAGCGGTCACCGAGATTTATTAGGGGGTTAATAATTAATATAAAATAATAAATTCTAACCAGCAAGGGGAAACGGCTTTGAAATCATCCGTGATCGACTGTCAGTGGCGGACGCAGGGGTTAATTTTGGAGGGGGCATGGGGGGGCAAAAGTATAAAAAGTTCCAAAATTGGCTGAACACAGTTTAAAACAAAGGAAAACTATTGTGATTGGGGGGAGGAAAATTCCTCCTTTTCCCTCCCCTTAGATCCGCCACTGTTGACTGTCTGGTCGACCTAATACAGGTAGTATAATGTAGGTAGTTTTTTGTTTTATTTTGGTACTTCATTCTCAACTATATTGTGGTCTGACCGACTTGAGTTTTTAACTGTTAAAAGTATTACTATTTAATAGCTTATGATAGCCTACTACAAATATATTAAATACACCCTATAATTTACCAATTATACGTTTATACATATACCTAGGTACATGTTGTAACTTGAAATATTTAAATATGGTCTAACAATTATTATTGTATGATGATATTTCAGTATTTGCTGCACATATTATACAAATACAAAACTAATTTACTTTTTTTTTGTCATAAGTTACTTATAGATTTCAGATAGGTATTACGTAGAACGTATTAATTGTAAACTATACTATACCAAAGAGTAGGTTAAATTTGTTTTTACCAATAGTTGTGTTGTTCATGATAAGTACGCACTAGGCTAAGGTGCTTTATTATTACCAACATGCACACACCATAAACAAATCCTAGATCCGCCACTGCCTGTGATTCGATAATTTCGATTTGTACCTATTCAAGTTTATCAGGGCCGGACTGGGTCAAAAATTTCTACAGGGAAAATAAAAAAAATACCCCTAAAAAAACATATATTTTTATATAAAATGATTGTTTATTATTTTGATAGTTTGAACACTTATCTAATATTGTTATTAAAAATTCAAAAAATTGAAAATTGGTTAGTACTGAGAAATGTTATCATTTTTATTTAAAATAAATATGTTTAGACTCCAGAATGCACATTAAGCACTTATTGTTAAGGTTTGAGCTCTTTTGAGAAATTGTGTCCACCGAGCACATTATTATACCTTCGTTTAGACACTAGCCACTATGCGGTGGCACCGGAATAGGTGGGAGTTTGTGTGATGATAATTGGACGGTTAAGTATTTTGTTATTTTACTATTAAATATATTTTAGTTTTTATTTATTTTCTTCAAATTATAATGACATAAGCAGACCTATTGCATATACCAGTTTGACTTGAGATCCTTTCGCATCACGACTTAAGATCTATTGCTTGTAGTTTTATGAGACTTATGCCCTTTGTCATTAAAATAAGTTATAATTAGATATCATCCCGGATGAATTGAGAAAGTGTTTAAATAATCCGAATTTTAAATACAAACTAAAAAATTGGTTTTATTATAATCTGTAAAAGTATTTTTATAATTCAAATCTATTATATTTTATGAGAAATATTATGCTTAAAAACCTATTTATCTACACAGCTTAGTTTGCAATTTTAGATTCTGAGCGGAGCAAGGAAGCTAGTGGTTTTACAATGGTGTTTATTTTTTTTATTTTTTTTTCATTTTTATATCCTGTATACAAAATTTCTACCAGAAGGAGTGCTTTGATTTCAACATATAGTACCTTATCTTTTAGCAAATTGGACCAAGATGGTACTTTAGAGAAGTCATTTTTCGATTTTCTCAATAGTTATTTAATGCCACGGGAAAAAGTACTGAAAAACCGCTTAAAATGGGATTTTAATTTCTAACAATTTGTTTATCACCGTAGCAACGAATAAAAAAAAAAAATAGGTAGGTATTATCTATATAAATATCATAAATTATTAACATGTATCATTAACCTGTTTTAAATTAAATTAAAACAACTTACATGTTATAATAATTAATGACAATATAAAATATACAGACTGACAAACCGTCTCCGTTCAGAATCGTTTTTCTTATACAATGATATTATATCATTGAATTCAAGTTTAATACAATCCATTAAACAATGACCAACTTGTAACCTACTGTACAGCTGAGCGACATCCACTTACCTGCCTTTTTTTTATATTCAATGTTTAAAATTTTGTTATAAATCATGTTTGTTATTAATTATAATGTACTCATAAGTTAGATTGTATTTCTTATATATCATAACAAATTGTGAATTTTTTTTTTTTTCATTATTCTAAATTTAATTTTTTATTTAATTTCATCTAGATTAGTATTCTTGCTCTACGATAAGAGGTATTACCTCAGTGTAGAGCAAAGCTAGTTAATCCATATGTGATATGTAACCATACACTTGTACACATTTGTCTACTACTTACTACTAGCAATAAAAAAAAAAAAAAAAATTAGTGACTTAGGCCTTTTCTCATAAAAAATATTCTTTAGAATGACTTACCTATTACCATACGCATTCTATTTTAGCTCGTAAACCAAATCCCACATGGCATCTACATTGGTACCATTATTCAGCGCGGCTTGACATTTCACACAGAATTAATGTATAAACTGAAAATGTCCAAAACTGACTCGAGCCCTCCCTTAAAAACCGTTCAATCGTCGCACATTTTAAGAGGTGCAGACGTGCGTTATGATAAAGTAGGGATTGACGAAGACAATAATATGACACAACACACAAGCATCTATTTTGAACAATATTTATAAATTTTTTCATATCTGAAATTTCCTTAACTCTAAATAGTTTTCTAATACAATCGCATTGGAAAATGCGTCTATGTCTGTCGACGGGATCAGCCTTAACCGATAAACCTAAAAAAAAAAAAAAGTCCCTAAGAGTACAAGAGGCCCAATCCAAACAAGCGACCCACCGGGAAACTCCCGCCCAGTCCGGCCCTGAAGTTTATTGTGCCCAAGTCGTACAATTTTTTTTGTATCGGCTGGTTGTCGGTTGGTGTTAAATAATCGATCAGTTATATTTGTAACGATGACATTTTTTATAATATTTTATAGTTTTGGAAAACCATATCTAACGAACATGGACTTGACGAGCAAGGTAAATTTTCCGGTTATTCAGCAGACGAGCAGTTGGAGCGCATAAATGTGTATTACGATGAATCCAAAGGTAAAATTACTGTAGCTACGTCTTATGTGCAGATTTCAATGTCAATAACATTATAACAATCACAATTGGAGCCAATATAAGAATTGTTTACGACTTATTGAATTTTCAAAAATTATCCAATCACATTTTACGTGATATACTCTGTAGGATTATATAAAACTTGCAAGTTTTCATAAGTCAATAAAGTCCCAAGGTGCTATATCTTAAAAACATTCTATTCATTTCTATTTAGAAAATGGCAATATAAACATTTGGTAAAAATTTTAAGTATTTATACATTTTGAGTTAGGTACACAAAAAATAAACCGACTTTGGGTAAACATTACCTTACCTTTTTTCTGGTGCTTCCGATTTTTTCTAAAAGTACTGAACATTTTTTACTCTCGTGTTGGCGTCACCATTATATAATATACCTACCTAATAATAAACGATTCTAAAAATAAAAAAAATTTTTTACTACTACCACAATGAACTTGACAAATCGGTCTGGTCGACACGTAAGTTTTTCAATCTACCTAAATATTATGTGAAAAACGGTTTTCTAATATGGTCATAGGGTTGTCCCCTATATATATATATATATGCTACCGCCAATGATGATAATTAGGTATTGTTAAAAATGACTAGTCTATGTTAACACTGACTGTTTTACATAGGCATTGATATTATTGGCTAGTCATTTTAGAGAATACCTAACTAAGATAGACAATAATAGAACAAATTTAATATTAATACATAATTTCTATGATTGAGCAGTCATTGTCATTATTGACTAAAACTATGTAGCCATTGATAATTTTAGATATAATATATTATTATATTTACTATTTAAGAAAAAACAATGAAAAAAAAAAATATAAGAAACATAATATATTCCTCTTTGATTAAAAATGATATATTATCTTCACGTTTATTTTTCAATAAATCAGATAATGCGTTGTAAAATTTTTGACGCATTTCATTTGAATTCATTTTTTTAATAAAACAATTCAACACTTCGAAACGAAAAACTATACGAAACTATAAACTATATTATACAAAAGTACAACGTAGACTGTAACAATACTTATGTTATAGGTTAGTTGCCGTGAGTATTAATACTATAAAAGATACCTATTATTATTCGTTATAAAACAGATAATTAATCTTAACGTGGGTTTTTTAAAGTTAAAACGATAAAAGATAACATTGACTACAAGAAGATAGGATATGTTATAGTAACTAGTGAATCTATCAAATTATAACATCGTCTGATTTATCAAGTCAATGTTACAAATATATGTTTATTATAGACAATGACCAAGTTACCAAGGCATTATATTAATTGGCTAGTCAATATTATCATCATTACCTGAATTTACGACATTGACGGTAACATATATATAATATTTCGCCTCAAGTTATGCCGGCCATCAATAATTGATAATATGTATTTGATATGCAGACACTTACTTTTTTGTATCTGTACAGCTGTGTAAGTGTTTTACATATTAGGGTGTCGGAGTCGGTTTTTCCAATTTTCCAAAATTTATATACGATTTGAAAATTATATTTTATATTTTAGTTACTATACCTTAATTATAATACTTTTCTACTAGCTGGATACCTATTTAGGTGGGTTCGCGTGCTTCATTGAGATCGCAATTAACTTTTTGCAAAACTAGGCAAAGAGGCCAAGTCAGAGAAAATAATTCACCTGCTACGTTTAAACTAATAACAAACTCGCTTTTAATAATATCATTGAGTAATTGTAAAGATTTAGACAAAGAGTCACTATTATGGTGGTTTTCTAACTCTTGTTCTCTATAGAACTCTGGTTCTTCAAACAGTGGTTTTACGAAAGTACATTAAGATTATAGTTATCTAACACAATATAAATATAAAATATACCGTTTTATTTATTGTGTCTTGTAATCACAGTGACACATGAACAAGTTTCAAATATAATAGGCATTTAAAACTATTCAATCTTATTTCAAAAATAAAAAATCGAGGGGGGGTCTGAACCCCACCACCCCTTGGCTACGGTTTTGAGGGGGGGGATCGACACGGTGTATTATATCAACGAAAATTACTTCCCGAGAAAAACTCTCACCTATTGTAGAGTAGTCAGATTTTGATCATTTTTTTTTTTTATTTAAGAGAAGAGAACATTTTTTAGGTCAGATTAAATGCTGCTATTTCATTTTACTTTAAATAGTGGTAGAAAAATACGTTTGAAAATGAACAAATATTGTACATTTTTCAAATGCACATTATAGCTTCTATAATTATAATTTTGAAAATCGGGCTTTGATCCGACATGAAAAATGTTCTCTTTTTTTAAACAAAAAATCCGACTATATTCTACAGGGCTGAGACACGATTGAGCATAAAAAACGTTGCCATTTTCCATTTTAAACTATATTATACAAAAAGATTTATTTAAATAACTATTATGATTCAAAATATAATATATCAAAAAAATTACATAATAATAATGATAATGATGATAATAATTATGAAAATAATAAAATCAAAATATGATACGAATTAAAAAAAATACTGCATGGTTTATAACTTTATAAGTCAAGAATACTATAGAGTATGGGTGATCGAACACTGATGTTATTTAAATGATAATCTTGGAATTGTATCTTAATTTATAATCTTATGTTTACCTTTAATTTTAAATTTTTAAAACTTCGGAACTCTATTGCTCCGGAACTAATTTATTAACCAATAACATTTTCGACAAAGCTGGGCTCAGCTCACGACTCGCGTCTGGTATCCTAATAATATGTGAAAATAATAAATTACAAAATTTCGGCCACGTAAATGTGGCAACATCGCATAAAATATTCTGTGCTCAATCGTGTTGCTAAAAAGGTATATGCTCAATCGTGCTTTACCGATTCTACAGGTCCCTGAGATTTTTTCCTGTAAGACATGTTTTCGTACTAAAAAACGCACCGGGTCCGACGCCCATATGAATGGGCATTACAACGAAATCCCTAAAATTACTAAAATTATACAATGAATTTATTGAACGGCGCAGGTGGAGTGTACGTGCCTCGCGCGGTGCTGGTGGACTCCGATTCGAGTTTGTTGAACACGATCGGCGGGCGGCAGGGTGGCGGAAACGCGTACCGGAAGGAAAACTTTGTGGGCGGACATGGCGGAACCGGAAGTAACTGGGCAAAGGGCTATTACGGTGGCGGCGAGATGTCGAAACGCGTCGCGGACGCGGTCCGGTCGGAAGCGGAACGGTGCGATCGGCTCCAAGGGTTCCAGTTGGTGCACTCGCTGGGCGGCGGAACCGGTTCCGGTCTGGGCGGCCGCGTGCTGAAGAACGTCCGAGCGTCGTACCCGAACCGGGCGGCGCACACGTACAGCGTGGCGCCGTGGACGGCCGTGTCGGACGAGCCGGCCGAGTCGTACAACGCGTCGCTGTCGTTGGCCAGGCTTATCGGGTGCTCGCGCGCCACGTATCTGGCCGACAACCGGGCGCTGTTCGACGCGTGCTGCAGCGGTGCAGGGGCCGGTGGCGCGCGCGCCGCACCCGCGTACGCAGATCTCAACCACCTGGTGACGCAGATCATGTCCGGCACCACGACCGGGCTGCGGTTCGCCGGCCGGCTGAACGCCGACATGAAAAAGTGCACCGCCAACCTGGTGCTGTACCCGAGACATCACTTCTTCGTGCCGGGGTTCGCGCCGCTCACGTTCCGCGGACAAACGGACGCGTGCGCGTACACCGTTTCCGAGCTGGCCAAGCAGCTGTTCGAAGCGGTGCGGCTGCAGCGGCGTTGCGCCGGCGCCGCCGAGGCCGTCGTGATGGCCGCCGTCATGACGTTTCGGGGCCGAAGTTTCGCGCCTCGCGGTGGCGACGTGCCACTGCAGCCTTGCACGGGACGGACCACGGACCCGGAACATTGTTGGCTGCCGGACAACCTCAAGACGGCCAGTTACGGTGTACCGTCGCACGGGCTCAAGAACAGCGGCACGGTAGTGGCCAACACGACGGCGGTGCGGGACGTGTTCGAACGGTACTTCCGGCGGTCCACGTCCATGTTGGCCAAGCGGGAGCTGTTACACCTGTACATGGAAGAGGGCATGGATTCCGACGAGTTCCGAGTGGCCCACGAACAGATCGAATCGCTGATGGCCGAATACTTGTCGATCGAGCAGAACAACAGCGCCGGTGACGACGTCGACCGCGAAAGACACGAAGACGACTTCGGACAATCGTCTACAAATAAGGGCCTGCAGGCCACTACATCGACGGTTGATGGACTCGACCCGCCCATGACTTAGACGTAGTGGGGAAATTACCTAAATTTTTTATACCAACAACAAAATATTTCTTCGTTTATTATACATAGACTGCAGTCTGTAAAATTCCGATGGTTGTTATTATGGTTAATGACAAGGCCAGCCTTAAGTTAAAAAGTTTAAGTTAGGTTAAGAAGTTTATTTTATTTCAACTTTTTAACTTAACTAGTTATTTTTGGCTTTTCATTAACTTGACTGTTAATTTATTTTTTAATTAACCTTGAAATTAACGAATTCACTTTTCGTTTTAAGAAGTCATAGTTAAGTTAATTTATTTAATTTGTAATTTGATTATAATTCAATGTTTCAGCCTATTTCGTTTTCACGTCAAATCATATTTACCGTGAATTGTTTAAAGTTGAAAATGTATATCATTTGAATCCAACTTATATGGATATACTGTTTAAAGTACTATAGTCTATAATTCAGTTTTGGGTTGGAAAAAATTAAGTACACTATAGCTGTGTGTATTAACTTTTAACTTAACTGAGTATTAACATATAGATATAGTTAAATTAACTTATAACTTTTAATTTTTTTGTTATTGGTGCATAGATTATAACTTAACTGAGTTATAAAAATCAGTAAATGGTTTATATACCTGCAGCAGCAGCAGCAGCTCGACGTCTGGTGGTTTTCTCTTCAATTCAAAATTCTTGTAAAATAATAATGAAAAGTTCAATTTTTTTTAAGAAGATACATACATTGTTAAGAGGACGCCACACCCGCATGTGTTGTCTCCGTCTTACAAATGTACAACATAGCAAAAACTCTTTTGCGAGGGACAACTTTTTTCGCACCATATTTGTTGTAGAACTACCAAATTTTCACAGCACTTAAAGAAGAACTTTATCTGTGCAACAGCGTGCTATTTTTTTCAATAACATATATACAATACAAGTTATTTGCTTCTAAACATTTGGTTTTTTAATTTGCTTATAAAAAATGATTGGATGGTGCTATTGAAAAAAAGAGCACGCTGTTGCACAGATTAAGTTCTTCTTTAAGTGCTGTGAAAATTTGGTAGTTCTACAACAAATATGGTGCGAGAAAAGTTGTCCCTCGCAAAAGAGTTTTTGCTATGTTGTACATTTGTAAGACGGAGACAACACATGTGGGTGTGGCGTCCTCTTAAGGAGTATCGAGTCTACCACCTATCGTTATAAGGCTGGTACATATTGTGTGATAGCATTGCAAGCGATGTCGTCGTTGAGTAAAGGTCAAAAATGGAATATATAAGGCTCAAGGTTTAAAAACAAAAGATATAAAACGCACATGAAATGTTTTTTTCAAAGGTCTATAATAATATAATATATATTGTATTTAAATTAAAACAAAAATTTAATATTAATAATGTCATACAAGTACTGGCGTACTAGACGGCGATTAGGTGTACAATTAGGTAGGTATTAATAATAATAATAATAAAATTGAAACTATAATAATTAACTAAAAAACATATATTATTATATGTACGTACACTTAATTTTCATGTATATAATAATAATAATAATAATAATAATATTATAATTGACTAAAAGGGACTGGAGACGACTTAAATACAAAGGGGTTGATCTACGGTCAACCATAAAAAAAACTACGCACTATACCAGATAATAAGTAGACTTTAAAATAATATGTGAAGTGAATCACAATTTCTAGGTTACAAAATAATTAAACATTGTTTTCACACACGCACACACACACACAAATTTAATTTTTATGTATAATTTAATTTTTAAACACTACAACTATAACGTAAAAATAGTAATAATGTATAATTAATTAACAACACGGGTATATATATTATAATATTCAACGATTATTATATATTATTGCACTACAAAAACACAGATAGCAGCATACATTATTATTTTGGTCTATATATTATTCTTAACCATATCGTATTATATTATACATCTAATCGAACGAAACAATAGTAGAATCGTAATAATGTTAATGCACGACATTGAATCATTTCAAAGTCAGAGAGACGTCGAGCAAAGTAAAATACGTAGTAACTTACAGAGGTCATACACCGTATGAGTATACGAGCTAAGGGTTGTAATAATAAAAAAATTCGATTACTAAATTATAGTAACATGTTTAGTCGCAAATGCCAAACTGGAGAAACACTATTACTCGACATCATCGTAAATTTTTTTATTGTTCAACGGACAAAATTTTATTATAATATTATTAAACTATATACAAAACATTGTACATTTGTACAACGAAAAATCGCTCATTTCTTCGATTGGCAAAAGGAATTTATTGAAGCCAAATGGCGAAACAATATATATAGTCATCGTGATTGTTTTTCGGGTATAATTGACATGGTTTTAGCCGATAATCGGATGGTTTTCACAATAAATATAAAATATTCCGAGTTTCACAAATAGTACCTATACATCCATAAATGTTAGAGATTAAACGATATCCATCTCTCTTTTTTGACTAATTTATTGCGACTTGAGTGGTATATATTATTATTCGTATTTATTTCTGAAAGTTTGAAACCCATGTATATAATATATACACGTTACGATTACATATTATAGACATTAACACGAGACTTATAATAATTGTATATAACGTTATGTAAAGGCTGACACTTTGTCGAGTTTAACTGTTTCGCTTTAAAATTACTGAAGACTTTGTCACACTTCATAGAATAATATTTTTTTTATAAATAATATTTAATAACGATAATAATATTATGAAAATTATATATATAAAAAAAAAAAAACAAAACCGTATACACATTTTTGGAACATTGTCGATGTACATTATTATTTTATATTATATATATATATATATTACCTATAATATTGTGCGGCCTTGACGGTACAGGGGAGGTATGTAGTAATTTATTTCAATAAACGCACCTCCTAAGTATAAGCGAAAAATACGAAACTATTATAGTAGAAAGCAATCGTAATATTATAATTGTTTATATTATTAAGATGGATGGCCGGGTAGAATGTATCATTATCGTGTTGAAAATTCGTTCATCCGGAGGAGGACTAAAGCATAAGATATACATCATTCGAGATTAATTTAATTAAAAAAATTGTCAAAACGTCTACTTTTTTGAGATCTACTTGGAAATAAATTAAATTAAATTGCACAAAACATTTTATAATGTTAAAAAAAATATATCATATATCATATATCATTACAATACTATATAATTATAATATTGTTTTCGTTATGTTTTGTCGAGCATAAAGAATACTAGAGATCGTACAACCGAATGTTTAAATTTTAAACCAAAATAGATTCATAAACCTAACATAATATTATTATTATAGTTGCGGTACCTAGGTATATAACGTGATAACTTCGGAGGCTTACCGCAAGTTATCGTCATAAGTTAAAATGTGTGCGTTTCTTTTCTATAAGCATTCAAACCGCACTTATAATGAAACGAATATAATAAATTAATCTCACTAATTCCTACGAAAAAAAAAAAATATTAATAATACTAATAAACAAATTTGGTCGTTATATAGGACTTGACTAATGACAATGCGAGGGCGTATAAACGAAAAAAAAATATTTTCAAAAACCGTTGCTTGTTTATATATGATTAAGAAAACGCGATGAAGAACGTGAGGAATAATTTTTTTATAAACCGAATAAATCCGATCGCATCGATATATTGTATTATAATAATATATTATATTAAAATATAATCTAACTGTAATACAAATGTGCTAGAGTTGTATTATGTGCGTCAAATTAGAAAATGACATTGACGCAATTTACAAGAATAACGTCCACACACCAGTCATTATTAAATTGTTACGTGTAGCACTCGATATATTTTGTGTCATACAAAGTGAATTTTTTTAATTTTAAGACATGTTACACGGGTTTTCGCAGTCGACGAGTTTGTGAAAAAATATTATTTTCATAATTTTTTTTTGACTTTAGTCCAGTATTTCGGATTTCATGTTCTAAAATGTTCAGAAAACAATCTACTTCAGAATACGAAATGAGAAATATGATGGGTTGATATTCGAAAAAAATAAAAATCTAAGAAATAAGTAAGTACTTTCGGGCAAGCATGTTAATATATATTATTGTGTCATTTAAGAATTGAATATACAAACGAGTAAAGTTCGTAAAAAGAATACTAAATTGGTAAAAATAATAAAAATCACATTGAAAACATATTATACGTTAATAATTCACACAAAACATAGAAATTCGACTTACAAACTTTCGATAAGATAGTAAATAATATTATGTATATATCATTAAATTGTATTGTTATGTACACGTGACCAACAATAATATTATTGACGAGGATTAGGCGAGTATACTATTTCTCCGTCTCTAATATAATACTCGCGGCGGAAGACGACTTTATGATATTTGTTGGCTTTCTAAGGTCGAGGAGTTATCTCGACTATATTAATTATAATATATTATTATGTATACTATTTTTTTTTCCGTCTAAGTTTCTATATATATATATATTATGTACAGTCTTAAATCTAATAGAAATATCTCTCGCTCTGTATATATAACATAATATTATATAAAGTTATAAATAAATAAATACAAACATTACTATTTATATATTACAAACACGTTAAGTACTCGGCCGTTTGTACTTTGCACAATTATTTGTAGTACGGTCATCGTTGTTGTGACTTTGAATAATTAGACCGGTCATCGACGACAACGACGACGTCGTCGTTGTTGTTGTTGTTGTGACGATCGCACGTCGTCGGTTGCCGCCGACCGTTGTTTCGCGTCGCGTCAAGCCGCAGCCGAGTGCATGCCCATCGGACCTGTAAAATGTTTGGTTTTAATAATATTATTAACCTCCGATCGCTCGTCGTCGTCGTTGGGGTGAGGTGGAAATGGGCCGTAGATAATAATACTATGTTATAACCATAGTATTGTTATAAAGGTCCAGTGGCGTGTAACGCAGGGTCCAAGTGTTGCTCAGACAACACCTTAAATGTGGGTGGGTGGATGGGTGTTTGATGATAGAAGAAAAATAGGAAATCGTATAGGTCGGTATAACAGCGTATTATGAGGGGTAGGTCAACTAAAATTATTTGAGCAACACCAATTTTTTTGATGAGACACGCCACTGTAAAGGTCGGATATACAACTAAAAAAATATATTTATATTCTATACAAACATACCTACGTTCATTGTGCAAAATTGAGGATTCTGTTGCATGTAATCGATGTTCCACTGAAAATAACGATTCGAACAAAAAAACATAATTAGTTAGCATACTTGATTTATCGTTTCAATCAAAATCTAAAATACATAATAGTTTGTGTGTGGGGGGGGGACGGAGTGGGAGGTTCGAATCTCGACCAAGGGCGGCTTTTCTCCCTCTGGGTAGGCAACTGTCTAGAGAGAGAGAGAGAGAGAGAGAGCATGGCAGAAACTTACAGGTGTCCAATTTGAAGTTTTGCCAAAACTGGTTAGGTTAGGTTACCTAACCTACAGTACCCACCCCTACAGTAACCAACCTACAGTACCCTCCCCTACAAACAAACAGCTAATGGGCATAGTTGCAGGGCTCAATGATCAAAAAAAAAAAAAAAAAAATAGTTTGGATTATATTATACATTCACAAACTTTCAGAGTCATACTAAGAAACTGGCGACACGATATTCAGTTCGTCAAGAGCCGATTCCGGATCCATGACTGTGGAGTATACCTATTATTTGTATTACATGGTAATATTTGAAGTGTTTTAGTGTCCCGCAGCAGTTGAAAAATATTATCATACGATTGGTTAATTTATTATGTCTATATAGGGGGCTCAAATAATAACACGGAACTTATATCTGAACTTGATCTGAACTCTAAGCTTCTTATCTGAACTTGCACTGTAGACCGTAGTGCAGCGACAAAACTTTAATCATATTATTATAATCCACCCATCATATTTGTGTGGCTACTTGTAAGCTAATTCATGAGATATTTCCGAAATTCCAAATAAAAGATCATTAGAAAACTACTACATTCTAAGAGACTAGCACTAGTTATACACATATAATATAATATAAACCTGTTATAATGATTAAGTGTGAATTATTGGGCGCATAGCACCGATCATATAGGTTACAGGTAATATATAGAAATATAGAATTAAGGGGCCTCACTACCAAGTCTTTTTTTTGTCAAAAACTACTGTTTCTAATTCCAACGATACGTGTCGACAATTATCACGATTTTCATTCTGAAAAGATATTCTGATTGTCCGTAATATATACAAGAGAACGATCGAGCCACATTTTTAATTTTTGTAATTTAAATTGCAATAAAAATTGTAAAAAAATCAAAAAAAATACAGAATTTCCAACTTAAATATTTAATTAACTAAATACAATTTTAAAAAAAAGGTGGGCAAGTGGGTGTCGCTCTGCTGTACAGTAGGTTACAAGTGGGTCATTGTATAATGGATGGTATTAAATTTGAATTCAATGATATAATATCATTGTATAAGAAAAACGATTCTGAGCGGAGACGGTATGTCCTTCTAGGTATAAGACATATTATATACATATCTATGGTAATAAAAAAAATTGACCTATAATGAATTCCAAATTAAACATATCACAATATCCATTAGGTACATATAACGCGTTATACACCAACAACAAACCCTGATACTATCATAGATATATAGTAGATTACTTTAGAAATTTCAAGTACCCACGAATAATATTATACAATCACAACAAAATAACTAAAATCGTAATTCTTGGTTTAAATATGAAATTTTGTCTAAATTTGAAATTAAAATGTCTGTAAAAAATAAGTGTGTTTATATACTTTTTAGATTTTTTGGTTACAGTATGAATTATTTAAGAGAATCTTTGTTTTAAATTTTCAACTCTTAGTTATAAAAACTGAACATTTTATAATTTTTTAATTCCAACGATTGATAATTTTCGAGATTTTGATAAATTTTGTCAAAATTCCAACTTTAAATGCTTATAAAAAAAAATCGTGCCTATGTATTTTTAATATTTTTCAACTGATATTGTAACAATATATCAGGAGCCTTGTATTAAATTTTTACACTTTTTGGCCCAACAGATAAAACTTTATTGATATTTATAGAAAAAAAAACTAAAAAAAATTGAAAGCTGTAAATGTCCATAAACAGCTCAAAAAGAGTCAAAATATTTTCAAAATTGTATGGTGTATAGGAAATGCTAATATAAACATTCAGTGAAATTTTCATGTATCTACAGTTATTCGTTTTTGAATTACAACAAAATAAGGAAATCGCTACATGAGAAATCGAGTGAAAATCCAATGTTGTAAAAATTTGAATTTCAAACGCTCATAAAAATTTAATTTGACTGTCCGGTAGAGATTTTTTTATTGATAAAGGTAGATAATCTTCTAAGGAATCTTGTGTTTCATTTTCAAATCTTAGATTTAAAAAGAAAAATTTTTACGAATTCTTAACTCAAAATAATTTGCTAATTTTCGTGATTTTTCCATATTTTGTCAATTTTTGAACTTTAAATGCTTATAAAAAAAAATTGTGATTAAGGATTTTTAATATTTTTCATCTGCCTTTGAAACAACATATTAGGAGCCTTCTATTAAATTTTCAAGCTTTCGCAACCAATAAATAAAATTTTATTGATATTTTTAGAAAAAAAACTAAAAAAAAATGGAAAATGAAAATGTCCCTAAACAGTTCAAAATAAATCAAAATATTTTGAAAATGTTATCGTGTATAGAAAATGCAAATATAAACAACCATTGAAAATTTCATGATTATACGTTCATTTGTTTTAGAGTTACACCAATAACCAAAATCGATTTTTTGGAAAACCAATTTTGCGTAAAAATTCCCGTTTTTCCTTAATTTTTATGTTGTTTTTCCCGGCGCTTGTGAAAACTACTGGAAAATGTTTACTTTTGACCCCCCAAAGTACCAACTAGATTCACTTTCCTATCAGAAAAGCTACTGATGAAGAAAATCCAAGCACTTTTACTGTCCTAAAACGTGATGACAGACACAAAAATATAAATAAAAATATAAAAATATAAAAACATACATCATTGTAAAACCAATACATTCATCGCTCCGCTCAGAATCTAAAATGTGCCTCGTACATGTTGTGGAAAATAAGAATATTTTGTCAGAATGAAAATTGAGGTAATCGTTGCGACGTACTGTTGGAATTAGAATCGTATGTTTAAGTGAAAAATAAGCATTTTTTCATGATCACAATATTATTATATATTGATATGTGTGTGCGAGTGCGTGCGAGAGCTACAATTGACCCGCATGGATGCCACACACACTAATAATCATTTACGACTAACACATAGATCTAGGGTGGCGACGACGAGATTAGAAATTGCCTAAATGATTCTCCTTAAATCAATGCCATTGCGAGGCCCCTTAATGTATATGAATATATTACAATATCGCATTTATTTCTTACACGGTTACCTACAACATTTATAATTAATAATACATTGTTTATATTTAAATATAAAGCCGAAAAACTACTGCTTGGGAACACCCTATATGTACAACACTGTATAATGTATATTATAGGTAGTTGGTACATTCTAGTCAGTGGTCGTAACGAACAATAATATGTGTGCTGTATAGTAGTTGCGCACTTGTATATATCCCTGAAGACTTAAAGCTTTAGAAACCCGTATAATATGGGTCACTCCCGCAGTCCCGCCCATACATTTCTTCAATACTATACGATATGATCCGAGATTCCAAACACTATAGGATATTTCGTATTATGATACTATAAGAAGAGTGACGTAGCCAATAGTAGATTTTAGAGGAGACGAGGTAACGAATATAGAGCGTGCAGGAACATATTTTAGAGTTTATACAGCAAGATAAGATTTAAATAACATAATAAAACACGTCAGTGCATAGGTACCCACCCACCCAAGCCCAGTGACGACACTGCAGATATTAAGTGGGGATTGCTCAAGCATGCTCGCCCTATTGTTATGTTGAAATTATATACATATATATTCAAATTCCGATTTTTGGAATTTTTACATACACTCTAAGACCATATTTTCGAATACTTGAGATTTTTTTGTACCACTTAAGGTTGATCCAGTAACAATACATACTTCTGTTTTTCAAAATAAGAACCCCCCCCCCCCCCTAATTTAACTTTTAATTATTCAGTAAATATTTTTTTAAGAATTTTGATGTATCTTAAACTCGAGAGAATAGTTTTAGTCACTTTTAGAGTTATATAACTTTGTGTACTAAGGACAATATGTATATATGGTAATGGGTTAAGAGGGCTCCTCTATTTTTGACCAAAAACCCCGACAAAACTGAAGGAATTTGGTTTGACGGAATTCAATTTTTAAAACTGATTTTCATTTATTACCAAGTTTACTAGGTTTCCATCGAGGCGATTTTGAATACCTATTTTTTCAGCTGTGATATCTATGAATAAAAATATGTTATTTTTGTATTTATTAAATTAACACATTAATACGCATTGCCATTATGATACTAACAATAATTGGAATATTAAAAACCAACTTGATGGAAACCTAGTAAATTTGTTAATCATTCCATAATCCATTTTCAAAAATTAAAATCCATCAAACCAAGCTCCTCCAGCTATACATGGCTGTTTGCTCTAAGTCACTATTTTTCATCGAGTCCTTTAAGTTGTTATGAGAACTTAGATGAATTGAACATTTTAATAATTACTATTGATGTATAAATATGAATAATTTGTAAAAACGATCCAAGTATAATGAATATTACATCTAAAATTAAATATTTTATTTTTGTAAAACCATTTTCAAGGATTATTATCCTTAGTTTAAGCATAATAATAATAACTCAAAAACTACTCATTAGAATGTTGATTAAGATACATCAAATTTATCAAGGAAATCAAGAAAATCCTCAGTAAAATAAAAGTTTGTATCGCCACAGGCCACAGGACCTTCAAGCGTAGTACAAACAATATCAGAAATTTGAAAGCATGAACTTTAGGCATAATTGATAGTTATACTTGAAAATTATAAAAATCATCAAAGTTTAATATTAAAGGGCAAAATGGAGGGGAGAGCAAGCTCAAAAAATTACCTATTGTATATTATTTTACGCATTGACAGTGTTAGTACGAGTATGACCTATATATGAGGGGTGTAAATCCAAAATGTACTATCGCCAAAATTGACAAAATCGAGTTAGGTATCGATTCTTATGGAAAAAATATCGATACATCGACTGGCGTCGTCAGAATAGATCAAAACGTATTATTTCCTGATCAAATCTGCGGTTCAAAATGACTGGTTAATTCAAAACGAACTTTTTCCATACATAAAAATGATATTTAGAAAATCAAAACGTACTTTTTCTAGTTGTACGCCAAAATGTATTATTGCCCATGTTAAAAGAATAGGAACAAATCATTAACTATACATCAAAACGAACTTTTTTTTATGTTAAGCCAA
Organism: Macrosiphum euphorbiae; assembly: GCA_949089665.1. Lineage (NCBI taxonomy): Eukaryota > Metazoa > Arthropoda > Insecta > Hemiptera > Aphididae > Macrosiphum > Macrosiphum euphorbiae. The sequence continues at coordinate 77,477,591 of CARXXK010000003.1, forward strand.
AACGTGATCATATTTAATTTTAAAAATTTTAATTCAGTTTTAAATATAAATAATATGTTATTAAATAATTTAAAATGAAACCTTTTTTCAAATTGATCTGTCTGGGTGCGTAAATGGTTTGTTTTTATCATGTTAAGATACGGAAAATCGCTTCTCCTGAAAAATCAGTATTTTGGCAATAGTACGCGTTTTGGATTTCCACCCCTGTCATATAGGTACAGACAAATATTTTACAGAGCAACAGGTAGGCATAGGATTTACCTCGGACACGGAGTGTATGAGATTGCACATGTCCACGGGCGGCGGGGGCGGCATCGGCGGCGGCGTGCCCTGCATGATTAGTAACGCGGGCTGTTGGTGAGGCGGCGATATGGGTGGCGACGGGTACGGCCAGTAGAGGATCGGCGGCGGGTACGGCGCGCCCAGCGACGGCGGCGGCTGGTGGCCTATCAGCGGCGGCGGCCCGGAGTACGGCGAGTAGTTGGAAGTCGGTGGCGGGAACGGCGGAGAAGTCATCAGCGGTCCGCCTGCGTGTGCACAAAACACATAACTTTGTAAGTACAATATTATAACATATTATACTGAAATATAAATATAAATATTAAATAATATTATTTATTATATTATAGTTAAGGGTTATTTTAAACCGGTATGCGGTAAGGATGGATGTATAATATTATAATATAAAAGCTCGGAAAATATATAATGTATATATATATATATAAAAAAGAAAATCATAAGTTTTAACAAGCGCGGAAATGGGATTAAGGAGGATGATGATGATAAAATATATAAATAATGTCAGTAAACCTCGGACATAAAAAGCGAAAGGAAAAGTGAAATAAGCGTTTAAAAAAAAAATAAAATATTATGTACTTAAACTATATTGTATATTATGTGTAATATATGTTAAAAATTATTTATATAGTTTAACGGACTCACCGGAAAGATTAACACCACCAATCACCAGCAACCAATATATAAATTTTGCTTTTATACGCCCCGTGCTCTAAATTTATTTACCAACAACATGTGTGAACACCGTAGTTAAATCTAATACGTTTTGTAATGAGAAAAAAATATAAAAAAAAATAATAATAATAATATAAGCCATGATAAAATACGTCTAAATAAATAAATAAAAAATGTCAAGCGAACGATTTTTTTCCGTCGTCCAAATACAGTCGCGGATCCGCCACACATTTCGCGTCCATTCTTGATGACCAGACGAAACCTCTATATATATTAGAATAAGCGAGTATTTTGTTAAGTTTATATTTCTCTTAAAAAGTACAGTTCATGACACGACTGTGACACGTTGGTGATCCATCGGAGGAAGTGTTCGACCATGCAGTGGCGCCGATCTATATAAGACGTAATATAGATTTTTTTGAGGGTTGTACCATCGTCTCTCATAAAGCATAATATATCATGTAAAAATATTTAAAAAAAAAGAGAGTGGGTATTTTTGTGTAGGATTAATTGTATTCCTACGATATCGACTTAAACAAAACCTCGGCGCCACTGATGACCACATATACCCGCTGCGCGCAACCACCTGTACCGTTGCACCACAGATGTTGACCGCCTGCAGACAGGTATTGTTAGAGGAGCTTGGAAAAAGCTGCAGACAGTAGTTGTTATAGGTATAATAATATTAATAATAACATAACATTACACCTCACGTCCTCACCCGATAGAGTGATATTAGACGGGCAGCAAACAAGGGCAAAGGTCTCTCACACCAAGTAATATAAATAGGTTGCGATATAGTATTTTATGAGGGATGTCAAACGACCCACAAACACCACCAATCACAACCCCACAAATGCTATTTATTTTTTCCTAACCCGTCTGACCACCACGTATTTTTTTAATCTACATGCATCAGTACCTATATGTAATATGTATAATATATTAATATACTATATAAATATATCATAATATGTATGTATGTATGTGTGTGTGTGTGTATGTGTCGTATCAGGTCGGAAGTCCGGGGAGAACTCTGGTATCACCAATCCATTTGTTGTTTATTAGTTAGTAATTTTTGTTTTACTATATTGGTTCGAGTACAATATAGGATGTGTTGACAGTTGTGGCAGAGGGAGAGGGTTATAATATTATGTATAAAAAAAATACGGACGTGTATACACACCACCCAAAGGTCCGAGAAGCAAAATATACGTGTGCCCGATTAGAAAGCTGTTTTTTTTATTCTACAATTTATAAATTACATACATATATTCTATTCTACTGAAATCCATCATTTAAACCACAAACGTTCGATTGTCACCAAAGAACGAAATAACAGCTTTCGAATCCGACACCCGCACAATATAATATTTTATTTTCCCGGATACCGTGAGGTTTTTGAAATCCAGAGACATAAACCACCATTTCGTATACGTATAGGTATGTGCAATCAATAATAACGATATTATTTTTAATTTTTACACACACTTAAGAAAAAAATACCGTTAAGTTAAACTAAAGTCTGAGTAGAACTTTGTTCATTTTCCTTGTCTCCCTTGCAATTGTATAAAAGAGTCAGTTCGGTGTCAACAACGTATACAAATAAATAAGATAAAAAAAGCAGAATAAAACATACGACTTCAACACCAAATTCCGTTAGGCAATATTTCGATATATTTTATATTACTATATAAAAATAATTCGTCTATTATTATGATTATTAATATTAATGCGTAACATAATATTAAAAAAAAAAAACAAAAAAAAAACGGGTCAATAAAAGATTTGTACACATTTCATATTTGCTATCTAGATACAGCATATATTAAAATATTTAGTAGCACACAAATCCCAAGGTTCCGCTACAGTAAATTTATTTCTGCCCACACGGTCATTGAATTCAGGGAATAGGGTCCAGTTGTTCTGTTCAAATGTATAAGTTAGACTTAGGTGTCAAGTAAAACAACAGGATTATCCAAACATTTTCAAAAATATATTATACCCTGCGTATAAAGGATTTCAGAAAAATAAAAATATTAAACGGTACTTTTCATCAAAGTACCGACTGTGTTTAAAAAAAATATATATTTTAAGGTAAAGTAATATTACAGTAAACGTCAAATGTAGCATGCAATGGATACGTTTGACATTGCAATGATAACAATGTGTATTGGTTTAATAAAATATTTGAACAGAACAACAAAAAATGTGCTAACAATGATATAAGTATATAGTAATGATCATGCAAAAAAAAAACACCAAGCTTGTACTAACCCCAGAACCATTTTACCACAATGACAGATTGATTATTATTAATGGTTGTAGATTTTACTATTTCATAGATAATTTCCCTTTCAATCACCATACACGTGATTGGGCCACATGAAGCTTTTAATATAATATAATATCTAAGCGCAAAACAATCCCACAATGTGTATGAAACAGATTAATATAGAAGAAATAAATTTATCAATAGCGAAAGCCTGAGACTTTTGAACAAAACGTAACTGGTGTTAATGTTTAAAAATAAAATTATTTAACTACTTAACTTAAAAATGTCTAAAGTCTAAAAGTGCCTAAATAACTAATTAAAACAAAAAAGGTAAGTAATAATCTAATGATATTACATTTTATCAAATGACATTAAAACAGATTTTAAGCTAAACACATTAGGTTAGTCCTAGTTAAGCAAGGAAAAAACTAAAATAATAATAATATAAGTAATAATAATAATATAAATAATAATAATAATAATAATAATAGGTTAACAGGGCCTATAAAACTATAAGACAGACGAAAAACGAAAATAAATAAATAACAAATAATCCTAACAACAATAAGATATTAAATTAAAAATAATATAAAATGGGATCTTTTTGATGTTTAAGGAATGTTTGGTGAAAGTATTTAATGATTTTAGTGAGCTGAATAGAGTCACATAGACAGTGGTCCATAAACTAATAAATTCCATTAGTTAATTGGGAACAATATTTAAGTACATATTAGTAATTTAAAATTAGCCTTAAAATCTATTAAAAGTAACTAAAAAAAAAAGTTAAAAATTAATTTACAAAATTCATTCAGTACCCTGTAAATGATTTAAGCTCAATTGCTTTAAGTACGCTTTGTGCAGTCTGTATTTTTGTATATATAAATATATATATATATATACAATTTGTATATACTATATATAATATATAATCCTGAGGACGGATAATGTTAAAAAAATAAAAACAAATTTTTGTGTAACCATTAACCACTAACCATGTACCCGGTTATAAGCTCTAATAACCAAACTAACAACAGCAAATTAACATTGGAGGGAGGGAAAACAGTGTGGTGGAAAGAAGTTAGATGGTATAAAACTGTGCAGGGTGTTGTAGATAAGGGGACGATGCGGCCATGGCAGCTGCTGCGGCTGCAGCGGCAGCTGCATTAGGGCCTTGGCCCATTTGAAACATTGGCCCAGCAGCAGAAGCAGACGGTGGTGCAAACTGTCGTTTATTGGAACTTTCATGGCCGCCAGGAAATGCTTGTTGCCATGAACGTTTTTGTGGCGAATTGGCTGTTGGTGGCATGACAAACTGACCGCCAGCAGCCGAAACTGGCACATAAGGCTTAGGCGCCATGTTGTGTGGAAATCTTGGCATATTTAAGTACATATATGGTGAAACTGCAGTTTTAGCCATGTAATTTTGGGCACTATTATCCAACAAATGATGAGCAGCATTCGGAGATAATATAGATTGAATATTAGGCTGTTGTGCCATGCCACCGTTCATGTCTTGTTGCTGTTTTGTGAGTATAGCAAGATTGATTAATTGATTATGCTGAGCTAGTTGATACAACCATGATTCCTGTTGTTGTTGCTGCTGCTGTTGTTGCTGTTGGGCAGCTGCCACAGCCGCACGCTGGAGGGCTAGGGTTTGGGCTAAATTCTGGGCGTAAACGGACATTGGATCCCAAGCGGGCATTAGGGTGGGGACTGGGGTACCAGGATTAGCCACCTGGCTGGTGGTCATTAGAGGCTGTGCAGGTAACATACCAGGTGGTGATAATAGCGCTTTGGCAGCTACTGGGGATAAAGCTCCTGACGCAGCACCTCCGCCAGTCAACACCAGATGCATATCTTCACCAGAACACTGGAACACTTCGATGTACCGTTGCTTTTTGCCAAAAGACATATAATTGTGATGTTTAGCCATTGCTGCCTGAGCAGCACTGCCCTCGTTGTTCATTTGAATGAATGCTTCGCCAGATGCATGACCCTAGGGGGGACAGTATTCGAAATTTAAATAATGCACGTCATAAAGAAAACTGAATGGAACATACATAAGTATATTATGTATACATGGGCATACAAAAATATTGAATAGTCAAATAGTTTTAAAGTGACTACCTAATAATTTTTAGTTCAAAGCAAAGCGTACAATTTAGTTCTATTTTTCCATTTTTACCAAATTATATATCAATATTACTTACCACAGAGTTGTAAACCATATGTACACCTTGGAATACAATATTTTTGGAATGTTCTCCGAGGAACTCAAGTATATGTTCTACATTTGCTTCATATGGAAGTCCACGTAAGCGTATACAGTCTTTTCGTGTGCCACTAGTGATGACGTGCTGAGGCAATGGCAGAAGCGGCACATGACCAAGAAGTGCAGTAGGCGAATTATTTACTCCAGCTGTTGTTGTTACTGGGGTGGTAATGTTGCCATTGCTATCACTAGCTGTTGATCGCACGGATGGGTCCATTGCACGATTCAAAACCTTGGAAAATTAAAAAAAAAAATGTTATCATGATTTTAGACAAATAAAAGCAAAAACAACAACATTTTCATACTAAAAATGAATACGTAAATTATTAAATAATCATTGTGATATATATCATCAGATGAAAAATTCTGAATTAATAATCACATACAGTAATTATATTCATTCTAAAAAAAAATTATTACTTTTACTTTAAGAAAAAATATTATTTTTTTTGCATTGATTATTTTAAGATATTTTAAACATGTTTACCTGTTGTACTTCAGCTGTTGTACTCCTAAATAGTTCAATGTACCTCGTGCCTATTAGGTCTCTGTGCTTACTAAGTGCTTTAGGAGCATCATCTTCATCAGCAAATAGAACAAACGCATCACCTGTTGCACGTCCATCAGGTTTTTTAACAAATAAAACACCATCTTCTCCGTCCATTACAGAACAAGTTTGCTCACCATTTTCAAAGAAAGTAATCTAATATTTATATAAAAAATATAATCATTAAAGTAATAGTAGGTAATAGTAGGCGTACAGTGTTTATGTCTTTTAAATTAGGTAGGTATTTGAAACTTACGACATCTTTAGCTGTACAATCATAAGGTAAGCCCCTCATGCGCACAATTACTTGGGCACCCTTGGTGAGGAACGTTTGGGCTTCACTACTATTACCTGCAAGAATAAAAAAATATTTAAAATAAAATAATTTTTTTATTTAATCATATAAAATGTCTTAAGTTTAACATACCCCCAGCAACATTTATGAAGTCTTCGCCATTAGCTTTATACACTTCAATATAACGGCTACCAATATGGTGCTTATGTCTTTTCATAGCCATGTCTCTGTGCTCTTGGTTCACAAAACGTACAACTGCTTCACCGTTACGACGACCATGCGCACTTAAACACAATGCTACACCACCTCTGCAAAAATAAAATGTATTGTATAAAGTGAAAATCATATTATTTAAGGTCTTAATGCTGAGTTGCGTAAAAAATTGATTAATGGTTCACTAAAATGTAATGTAGTAATAATGGGCCACTAAATCATGTTTAAGGGACCATTATTTAACTTCCTACTAAATTATTACATTTTTATTCATTGTATATGCAACCCGGTATAAAGGTTTTAATTTCTAACTAAACATACTTGGCTATATTAAGACCACGAAAGAACTTGGCTATGTCTTGATCAGATGATTGCCACGGAAGACCTCTTGCTCTGACTACACAATTGTTATCTACTTCTTCATTTTTCCAACTATAAGTAAAAAATAAATACATATTAGTTAGATTTGTTGATGTTGACTATAGTGAGACCAATAATTTAATACTGGGGTCACCAAATAATATTTTTGGAGGGCTAAATTAAGATTTTGGAAGTTTTTAGGAGCCATAAAAACCTAATATAAATGGTTAACCAAAGGAAATAAATGTAAAATAAAATAAAAATTTATAAAATCATCATTTTTAATTCACCATAAAAAATAAACATTAAATTAAAAATTACATCTTAATCAAAATTGTTTTATACTTCATTGATTAATTAATGTAGAAAGTGATATCGAAAAATTAGACTAAGCATTCTGAAAATATAATTAAAAATCATAAGCTATAGAGAAAAATCGAAGTTAATCGAATTGGTGAAACAATGATAATTCTCGAAGAATGAACTATCTACCTACAAAATCAAATCAATAATACAATTTAAATTATGCTCGTAGGTATACATAACATATCTAGTGTAATTGTATAAATCACAATATATTTGTTACCAAGTTAAATAAAACATGTGTAATGTAAGATATACATCTAATACCTACTTAGAGAAATAAAGTATTCACCCAATAAAGAGATTTTTTGAATATAATTTAAATATCTAAATGTATGTATTTCAATGCCATAGTTTACATACACACGACATGTTTTATATAATAATATATGTAATATGGTGTACAAAATCACAAAACTTTTATGTAATACAAGTTTTAAAAAAAATATTCCTGCAAGATAGGCACAAGGTATAGTATTAAAGCAATTGAAGCAGTTATTAAAGAGTAATCGTTTAAATTATAATAATGACGTTTATTATCGTTTAAAATAATGAAAAACAATAATAAAAGAAAAAATTATCTTAGTAAAGTAATGGTTTTATAAAAAAAAAAAAAAATCCGTATATATTATAATTATTGTAAACAAAAACAACAAGTAGGTACGTCATAGATTATTACAGAAGTGAGAAGAGTCGTCGTCGAGGCGATACCGAATACTCAAATGAAATCGGTATACACATATGGATATAAAACACTAATTGCTCGAGATCTATGCTCAGTGTCGTTGTGATTATTATTATCGACATCAATTATTTTTTATAAAATACTGTATGTTACCTATTAAATATTATCGCTTAAAAAAAGATGCATTTGCGTCATATCGCTTTGTCCATCGGCAAAACATAAATAGTTAGACACTATACGTTTCTGTGACATATTATTATTATGGATAAATTAAAAAGTAATAGATAAAAAAAAAAAAATTGAAAAACGAGCTTCGTTATAGATTCGTTTGAACGACGAATCAGAACGCAATGAAACACGTCATTTGAGTGGAGAGCGAACCGAGTATTGATAACCCAGTTACGAAACGAAGACGCAACGGAAAAGCGGCAAGAGGGGAAGGTAGGTAAGTAGTTGGACGACGGGAAGTCGTCGAAATAGGCATTTTTTATAACCTATTTACAACTATTGACCTTTGCCCATCGACCGTAATCGTATTATAATAGTGGACTGGTCGCAATCGGAAATTCAAATCGGGGACAACATCGAAAGTCAAAAAAAATGATATTATTGATGATAAATGATAATACTATTACAGCGTAAATATCGACGACGACGACGACGACGACGCCATGGTGAATAATGCATAATAAAACATTACATACGATTATCTATATCTCCATGAAACTAAAATATGATGATTTGTTTTTTTTTCGAGACCGACCCGAGGACATTTATCTAATACGGCCGTGAATTGTGAAAACAGCACTCGAACGAGATAAGAAAAACATAATCACATTATTATTATAAGTAGGTATATGTCGTCGAAACTCTCCTCGTGGATGTGTAGGTAATTTAAAATATAAAGTATAATAATATCATATAGGTACCTATAATATTATGTGTGTGTGTGCGCTTGTATTTTATTGTAGGTATGCGTTTTTTTTTTTTCAGGGAGACCATAACTCGAGCGCGCGTTCGAGGAGTGAAAAATGAAATAAAACAATAGGCGCGGGGGGAGAGACAGAACGAGAGAGAGACAGAGCAGAAGGTATTTTTTATATTTTTTTTTATCGTCTGCGCCCGTGTCAACGCCATAAGTCAAGAGTGTGTGTATATTGTGTTCGCCTCGTGGCTAACGTTCGCAGCGTTTATAGTGTGCGAAGAGTTTGTGCGCGACACACGCGCACGTTTGGAGAATTAATTTTTTACTCGTATTGTGGTGATATATTAGTATTATTGTAATTAGACGGGTGAGGAAAACAACCGAAACCAAAAAAAAATACGTACAACGCCGTGTGTAATAAACTGTCAAAATTATACCGAGTGTGTATGTGCGATCGCGCGCACCGCGGCGCTACTGCAGCAGGCTGCCGAATGCAAGCACGCACACACTTGTTGATGTCGACGAGTTTCACGATAATAATAATAATATGAATTATAATTATTATAATATCGTGTCATATGACAAATGGGTGCACACACAACTCGACGTAAATGCCGTGTGAGCATAAGTTACCTAAATACTATAAATAAAAATTTGTAATACTAATGATAAATGTTAAGGATATATCCAGAGAAAAACGTTTGCTCGTCGAGAACCTTCGGTGCAATTATAAATTATCATGAGATATTGTATTTGTGAAATATCAATTAAGTTTATTTAAAAACAAAAAAACGGAGGCTCTTAAAAATATTAAATAGGCACGTCTTGTCGTGGGTACACGCAGGATTAGTGTTCTCGTTCGCGTTATAATCGGTTTAATAATATATCATACCATATTCTTATATTATATTAATTGTACAATATAAATAAATGATTAAACGAACATTTTCAAAAATAATCTTTGTTCGTGGAATAATAATAAGCACTTAGCACAGTATTCAAACATAAAAACGATAATTTGATGAAAGGAACGAAATCGTAACTGACATTTAATTGAGTATTTACACAAAATCTCATCATTATCTTTTTACGAAACGTTCAAATAATAGTAGTTATTGACAAATTGAACTCCAATTTGAATTATACTTAATGTTGGTAGTAGAACGATTAGGTACATTACACGAAATAATAAAATAATATATCTTTCAAAATATTTTGGAAATTTTTCATTTAATTGCAGGTACAGACTACAAATGAGATACTGAAATGGTGAAGTATCAATAAAAATAATAATTAACGTTTCAATAAAAACTCGAGTTTCTCCGTTCAAATAGATACTTATAAGTAGATTTTAAGTACATTTAAAAGCTATTGATTGATGTCTTAAAAATCTCCAAAGATTTATGTTCGTTCTTCCTAACACATAAAGATAATTTTATATTTTAAATAATTGACGTTATCAAATTGAAAACCTGTCAGATTAAAACACATTAAAACCAGTATATTATGGAACATATTTCATATCAAAGTAATTGTTATCATAAAAAAGTCAATTATAATAAATTAATAAATGAAATATGCAATTACAGTAAGTAATAATTTTTATTTTATAATACCTTTGGCCTCTACAATTTTTTTAACGTGACTTAGAATTCGAAATTATACAGCTTGACTTTGTCTTTGGATTTTAATTTTGAAATATACGTCGAACAATATTGTTACGATTACTGATGAACTGGAACCGAAAAAGTCCTTTTGAAGTGCTGTTACAATCGGAAAAAAGAACTACTTTAAAATAGCACGTAATCGAAAAGACCGTTCTGGTAAGGTCATTTATTTTTACGAATAGAGTATTGTAATTCAGGTTCTTTACATGTGTTAAGATTTAGAACCGTTTCAAAATAGGTTGATTTATCTAATCCCGCTATCCAACAAAAAAATTAAAAGTGAAACATCCGTACCGCACTTATAACCGATAACCTCGGTGTCGAATCAATATAATGTGAATAATAATAATATAATGATTTACTTACAAAATCCCATATAGATTGGCAATTGGTTATTTATATGATATTAAACTCACATTTAAAATAAATTACCTATAATAATATAATATAACAGTTCATTTATTTTTGAAGAAGAAGTAAAACGAATAAATCCAATAAAACAAATTTGAGAATGTTACGTTTAAACATCACAACACCATGATCATAAAATTAAAATAAATTAAATGTTTAGAAATATATTATATACCTATTACCTACGTGTGGTAGTAAAAACAGACGATACTTAATCGTATATACCTAACTGTTCCCTCATCGAAAAATACGGTTTATTTTTTTATAGTCGTACTACCTATTCACGCTTGTGTTTGCGCAGCAGGTATGTTCGTAATGAGACCTGTTTATTGTTATGTACAATGCGTGAACACAATATATGAAAATATGAAATATTGTCACATTTGTCGGAAACGTCCCAGAAATAATACGTAAGTAGAATGTAGCCATGTACTAGTGCGTACAATATACAATTTGGGCAAATGGCTTTATCTTTTAAAATTAATATGTAATTGTTCTACGCCCTTATATATGCATAGGGAAATATGTTGTTTATATAGGTACCTACACGAGTAGTAGACTTATTATATTAATTGCCAAAGGATAACGGAAAATGTAGCAGTACAGGTGACTGGTGTCAACGTCATGTGACTATACGTGCGCATAGTATTTACAACGACAGTAGGTACCTATAGAGTTCTAAATTAGTAAAAAAGAAATAAACAGCAAACACCTTGAGAATAATTATAGGTGCTGGTCTTTTGTCCTCGCAATATCGATTACTGCAAGTTCGAGTTTAGCTATGAATATACACTTAACACAATACAACGTCGTTGATGTTTCATTTCACTACCTATATAGGTACAATTAAGAACTGCTGGGAGAGGGTGCGAAAATAAGTAGAGAATTTCTCACAATGTGCATTATTTAAAAATTAAAAGTTACACGCATACAATATGTTTTTTCTCATGGTCCCTTCCCCCCCCCGTGTTATAATTTTATAGTAATTATTTAAAAAATATATTTATAACATAATAGGCGATTGTGGCTTATCGCGAACGAAACGGAACGCCGATAACCTCAGGATTACGAATCGACGACACAGAGACAGCGCAATATATCGGTGGACAAGCATGTGCATGGAAATTTGTAAAGAAAAACATTTATGGGTAGATCTTATATAATGACGATTTATGACCGTTGTGCCGTTTTCGATATAACAACCTGACAAGGATAACAGAAAAAAAATGCACGCGTTGTGCCACTGCCCAGCTATAAGGGTGTCGATTTCCGCCCGACGCTCAAACATGTGGTTGAAAACATTATCGAGTAGGCACCTATAAATTACAATAATTATAATATCAATCAATATTTATGTGTAACGGCGGCGGTCGGCGGTAATGGTCTTACGAATATATTTATCTAAATTAATCGGTTGAGCCGAATGGGATCGATTTATAAGTCTGTCGGCGTTAATCGCTATTTTATTATTATAATATTTTTTCCAACCGTTCATAATCCGTATAACCTTTATGTGCATTACATACACACGATTTAAAAAAAAAATAACGATTATACAACCAAAAGTCTACAAGGAATGGTCACGTAACTCGCCATCAAAAATATGTGAATAAATAACAATCCAATCACTATATTATATTATTACAAAGTAAAAACACACATTTCAAATTGCAATATAATTGTTAATAGAACGGCTAAACGTATAAATGAGAAAATAATTAGCTTAGCGACGATTATTAAATTATCTCAACTAGATTTATATCACAAATAGAAGACAACTATCGACAGTTTAGTAACCACGCCTAGCGTTGTTTTAACAAAACTTTATTGATCGTAATAAAATTCTACTATGTTTTGGTCCTCAATAGAAAACAGTGCTATTGAGGTAATTTTAAAACCTAGATAATGCCGCGATCGCGTATGATTGATGGGGGGGGGAGCAGAGGACACCCTGACTTATTGGGTCTACATACTAATCACAGATATATTATTTAAGAGCACAAAGCTTACTGTCTTGATACGAGAATTATTGTAATCTCGGTTACTCTTGGGTCCAAAAATACTATACTATATATAGTTACGACACTATATAATATGCAGTTATTAAAAATAAATAATGAACGAAATGACCTCTGGGCTCTTGTTACGTATAAATAATACATATCTATCAAAATGGACAATTTAAATCTATTTTCATGAGCCATATTATAATAAATTGATCGTATTACAACAGCCGATAATAATATTGCTGTGTTATGTCACAACAATAGCTTCTAAAAAAAGTAACACAATCGTTTACCCAGACCAATAACCGTATTATTTAATAGGTGTTTGTTAATTAGGGATCGAGATATTTTGTGAATGCATTAAAACTAAAAATTACAGATATGAAAATCCATTACAAAGGTAGGTACCTAATAATAATAACAATAATAATAATAATGTGTAACTCACCAAATACCCGGTTCGAGTTTTAGCTGAACGATTTCCGGCGAATTGAACGTATGGCCTGAAACACGAAAATAATTGTTTACTTAAAATATTCAACTTACGAACTAATGACCACCGATGTTTCCCACACTACTATAACATCAGTGGCTATACAGAAAAAACGATTGCGAAACGCTTATAATATTATAATAATATATAGTGATAATTAATGCGATGAGTGAATATTGTTTACTGAAATTCGCTGAGCGGCGCACTTCCTGTTACCCGGGCGGGTATATGGATTGGTCAAGATGGTAGGGAATGGGGAGGGGGGTGGAAAGAAAATTTTTTAGTCATACGTTATTGTAGAAAGACGTTGAACAAATTACACAACAAACAAAATAATATTGGATTACACTCGCTGTGTGAGAGACGGTTAAAACTTGATGACTTCATTAAATTTCGGTTAAAATATGCTCGAACACGGAGCGGGGAAAGAGCTAGAAAACTGCCGGCACAGCTAGTTTATGGCCTACGGGGACCTCCTTCCACCCCTCTCCGCCCAAGAAATAGATCGACGATTCGTATAGCGTTGCGACACACAATACTCGGAAAATAATAATAATTGTTTAATTTCTATTTTTTTTTACTAACCCAATGCGCACGGGCACTAAGATGGCACTATAGGAAACAAAAAAATAAAACTTAGAATTTGCAATACCCGAGAACTTACCATCAGCTATGAGCCTTTGGACAATGTTTACCATATCCTTGACCTCGGCTACGTAGAACTGAGAATCGATTTCATGAGTTATTTCTAGATCTGAATAGTCGGGGGGTCAAGGAAACAACCACTTTGTGAGAACAGCAATTGCCAATAATAATATTATAATATGTAAAGTATCAAATTAATTACGATGGTATTATTTAAAAACACAATCGACGGTAGTATTATAATATATTATGATGATATTATTATGAACGATAAAAACACAATCAGATACATGCATAATATCATTAGGTATAGAATATAATAGGTATACGTTCGTAATTGAATTAAACGGAAATTCAATATATATTATGCAAATCGAAGTGGGTCGTCAAAGCCAGCCAGGTGCGTTAATGATGATGTCTAATCACAAGTATGGTTGTAATTTTTTTTTAACGGTATTAATAATGGTTTTTCATAATATTTCTAATTCGTTACGAGTGTGTGCATGTGAATGTAATCGAAAATATCCATATTATTATGCGTTCGACAAAATATATAATCATAAATTATTATTATTGTATTGAACGTACCGTCCTATTCAACGCACAATAATATAATTAGTTAATAGAATTACAATATAATAATATTATACCTAAGTAATGGGTACCAATAATATTCTCGTTATCCCGTAAATGTAATATAATATTATGTTATATTTAACGCGGGGCAAACAATAACGCACGACTACGGTGTTCGTTGGTTCATTTCGATGAGCTGTTTTTTTTTTTTTTTGTGTTTGCACGTTTGAGCACATAAATTATAATATAATATATTATAGTAAGTAAAGCGATTAACGGCTGCACACACAACAACCTGTTGCTGATAACGAGCAGCCGCCGTATGTAGTGCTATATAATATACGAGTATATGAGAGGTGTACCTTTTTAGATCGTTACTCACCTATGGTATACAGGTATCGAGTATTATCGAGAGCAAAGTGCGGGTTGTGAAATTTTTTTATTATTTACACTTGAGCCCTTTTTAAATTTTTACTCTGTGAAACGCATAAAAGATACATCACGTGCAAATGTGCAATGGCTTTTTTAACCACTGACGTCACAGCAGATACATTTAACATCAAATCGGCACAGTACAATATTACACGCAAGTTATAATATTTTCCCAAGTACGTTTTTAAGGCGGACATTTCTCCGTATCATAAATAAAATGTATTTGAGTGTGAATAGTTATTATTTTTTGTAAGTATGGTAAAACATTAAAACGATTCCAAATAATGCGATGTACACCTACCTCTATAATATATATATAAATTGATAATAAGTAATAGGTTTAATATAAATGAATTATAAATTAACTTTAAAAAAAAATAGGTTATATAACTAATGGCTAAATACTTTCGTACATTAAATATAATTAATATTTAACTAATGAAAAATGGTAAGATATTCCTACATAAAAATAAAAAGTATTTAATTTGTGTTTGTTTTGTTATCAACAAATACCTATTAGAAATTTTTTCGTAGACCCAACTATACTTTGGATACCTATTCAACAGTTGGATAATAGGTAATGAATTTTATCTCTGGATTGTTGCAATGAACATCCAAGTATTTGATACAGAGTTCTTATGCACTTTATAATTTATTATTGAAACTTGAACCTTCACTTATATTATTATTATTGTTCTACCCGTGTTTTTATTTGTAGTATTATGTCCGTTTCATAAATAAAGAGGTAATATTTTTGTTTTGTTTTATTTTACTACAAATTAAAACAAACAAAATTAATAATTTTAAATTCCATTACATTTTTTAAATTATGGGGTAATATAATATTATCAACCTTAAAAATGTCCCATTCTACCAAAATGTTCGAAAAGAAATTTTCATATACATTCATAAAAAAAACAAGTGACAACATTGACAATAATATGCCATATAAAACACAGTACACACCACACGTAGCACAAGATTATAATAATAATATATTATATATACCACTTAAACTATATATACCTATAAACTAAAGATTATTCTGATAACTGCAGCCAACAGATGTGAAAGAATAAACTAAAAACGATTAAAAAAAAAACAATAATCGCTCAAATGTAATATAATATTATAAGTAATAATATTATGATAACAGTAGAAAATATTCGACAGCCAAAATATATCCGATAGTAGTTTAAGACTAGGAAAAACGTTTGTAATGACCACGGCTTTAGATAGAATTTATCTATCTACAGTAGTGGTAATGACTAATAACATAATTAATATCATTTAGTGTTTTCAAAAAAATGCAGGAAACGTGAATTAAAATATTTACATGGGAATTAATATAGATAATACTATATCAAATAATTATTATTTTGAACTACCTAGGTACCTATTCGAAAATTCCTCATATTTGTTTTTTAACCAATTTTAAACGGATAACAAAATAGGTTATGAATAAAAATGAAAATTGTTTAAAACTTTATTTAGTTATTTTTATTTAAAAATGATTATAAAATGAATGTAAATTATTAATTTCAAAAACTATTAGGTAGTTATTTAGGTATACTAATGCTGTGGTAAATGATTTGTCTTTCAATTAATTTGTTATGTAGCTAAGCAAAGACTTTGGAGACATATATATTTATGGTTATAATATCACGTATAAATAAAGTTATTCTTCAAAAATTGCGATCTTAACAAAAAATATTATTTTTGAATGCTTGTTTATGTATAGGATCTAAACATTACATTTTTTAATACCATATACAGACGACGCATTGTGTCTGTTATTTTCATTGATTTAATTCATAAATCTTCGATACTTGTTATCGACGACAAATATCGGTATCCTCTAGACATTCTCGATGCTTACAAGTGTTTCAAGAGCGACGGAACCAAATAAAATATATTTTCAATATTTACATAAAATACTATACATATATACATAGTAAAGAAATGTAAATATATATTATAGTATACAGACCTTTTATATATATTTTTTAAACCATTTTTTAATCTTGGATTTATATTTAATATAGTAGTATTGAAACAGCAACGTGTTACAAAACAATAGGTATCAAACTCTCATAATATGATATTAGTTGAGATCAATAATATTATTAGTAATTAATTTATTACATTACTAAAAATAAAATGACGTCACGTGACCGAAAATCAGTATGTTTAATAGGATTCTAATAATGACCAAAGTATGATAATTATCATTACAATATAATACAATTAAATGTTAAGAAATGTCTATCTAATATGACGATACTTTTAGCTCTAAAATGTAGAATTAGATAAGCAATAATACAACACTACTATTATAATCGGACAAGAGTTTATTTTTGTCGTTATCTGGAAGTAACGAGAATAAACTATGTAGTTTATATATCTATTAAGTTCGAAGATTTATGTGATCACATTAAACTGTAAACGGTCGAAGCAAATTGCATACAATTTAAATAACAAACATCACACTAAAACAGATAAAATTAATCCTGTAAATAATATAGCGATCCTTTGACAATGGGCATCCCCTTTATGTGTAACCGCGTATCCCGTAAATACCGTATTTCGTGTCTCTATTTGTCATCGTACTATGTTATCGGCAATGTCCCGATATCAAAATCCAAATGTACATAAAATGAAACGAGCCATTTTATTTGATTGATTTATGTTAATGAGGGGAGAGGGGAACTGAGAAAGACTGTAATATTACACTTATAATTATATTTTTTATCTACTAATTTTGTTCTATTTTGTATAATAATTTTTAAGATGTATTATACTAATAAAATTATGTACGTTTTTTTATGGAATACTATTTCTCGAATATAATATTATGTTTTGTCGGGTAACGAGACATTCAATAATATTATTATTAATATAAGCGAGAAAATAACGATAACACCACAAATAGTTGTATAAAGTCCATAGCACATAGGGCAATACGTGTTGTATAATTATTGCAAAAATTATACACACTCTGTAAGAAAATAAAAATAGTCAAAATATTACTCTCTCAACGCCGCCGTAGCTAAAGATATTATTTGAACACCACCTATTTTCCTTACGTATAAAAAACACCATTCGTTGCCTATAATAGTAGTTAATAACGTCTATGCATGCATAGTGCACTATACACACACACACACACACACACACTTATTATACCCAGTAGAATGAAATCACAAGAGCTAACAACTGATTACTGATGACGTCATTGTTGACGACGATAAGAAGTTACTAATTTTTTTCAAAATCAATAATTGCCAACGAAAAAAAAAAAACGAAAATATTGTAAAATAATATGTGTGAATTCCGACGAAGCGACCTTTTGAACAACCCCCCGAAATCGAACTAATAGGACCGGCCCTTAAATGAGCCATTAAAAATATTACAGAATGCCCACAACATTATACTAATTGCCGAGACCTGACATATAGGTACATAATAATATGAGCTCTAAACGACAGACATCGAACTTATTGGTAATATTGTACTAATAACATGGTAATAAACGACACGTAAATATGTAATGGTGGATACTGGTTATTAATTCTTAAACTGACAAAAAGCGGAATTTGTTTATATACCTACTTACGCACGACCACACGAGTCAATATTTTCAATAAAAAATTTTTAACTAATAATTCTTGTTTCATTGGGAAAACAAATTTTCATTCAGATTTTTAATAAGTGTATAAATGTAATTTATCAATCAGTATTATTTTGATTATGGCTAACCAATATATGGCAATCAACGCTACAATTAGGTATAAGCATAATATTGACATATTGTATATTATGACAATGCCTATACCGCGGTCGCATTGTGTACACTTAGGTACCTAATAGGTATATACGTTATTATAAGCTAGTCTACGAAGGTACCTACTACCTATATAAGTATATAATGCATATATCTTATTGTACAATATTTTAATAGAATAATGTGAAAACATTTTAATTGTATTTTGAAATGTATTACAAAATATTTAATTCAACTATGCTGCATAAAAAACGAAAAGAATATTACTTATTAGTAATGAAATGTCGAAATCGTCTAGACAACAATATTTTTAATTGTTTTAATTTAATAGCCGTTTAAAAAAAAAATACAAACAATTGACTACGATAAGAACCAAAAAGTTGGACAAAATGTTATCAAACAGTGATTTGAAAGTATATTATAAAACAATATTAAAATATTAAATCAAGTCTCGAAATTTAATTAAATCCGTTTACTGACCAAATATTAAATATTCGAATATAATTGTTTTATTCTAATAAATAAAAATTTCTATTTTAATTATTATAAATAAATACAAAAAAATATAATACTCACGTAAAACGGCAATGTACACAAAATGTTCAGGACAAAATAACAACAATTACAAAATTATAATAAAACGTATTACTAACTACACGCTCAACGTAGTAATCGCGACTGATGACTGATTACTGATTAAGAGTCTAAGAAATTAGTTATCTCTAGTCCCTTGGTGTGCCACCTGTAGCGCACTCTACGACGGGTTTGTATTAGCCACAACTCGGCTATACTCGTGGCTGTTCGGAAATTGTCGACTTATCGTAATTTCATTATTATTTACATTTCTTATCAGATATTTTTTGTATTTTTTTATTTTATTCAAACAAAGTTCAACACTTCAGCCTTCACATGAAAGTGGAAATTATGTCATTAACTTAAAATATTAAAATATTATATTTCAACATTACGTCAATAGCTAAGGACTAAATACGTATCTTATACGACTACTAAGTACAACAGGTACTATATAAACTGAAACAATATAATATACCTAATATCAAGTATTTGATAATATGGTGAATACAATATACGGAACCCTTTAAAATATTGACTATTGTTTATTGTTTAAAAAGTTTAAATGAAAGCTATTTGACTATTTTATAATCACGTAATCGCAATTATATTTATAACATGTCATATTATTATTATTATTATTAGGTATTATAGAAATACATACCAATTGATTCGGTTGATAAAATGTTGATTTTCTTGGTAAACAAATGGACATTTTATGAATGGACCACAACGTTCAACATTATTAATTTTGTGTCATAGGTCTAAAAATTATTTTATTTTATTTAATATTAAAGTGAAGAAATTGAGGTGAATCGACTAAATCAGATGCCCATGAATAGTATTATCGTTTTTCTATAGCATAGAATCTATACCGTTGTTTTATTTCGAAAATTCAAAGTCTTTGAATACTAACTAAATATTAATGTAAAATAATATGTTTCCTGATATTCTTTTATTGAATTGTTGCTTATGTTGTTAATTTAAATACAATATTGAGTTCCTTTTTTTTATAACTATTTTAATAATATTTACAATTGGTGGTGCACGGCACAATAAGTAAATTTGACATCAAATATAGGTATATTTATTTTTATCCCAAGGGAATTTTTTTTTATAAATTATAAGTACATATTAAATTGGACAAATTTTAATGTAATCGAATATTCATATCACGAAGACAAAGAATTGCAGATATCATATCTTACACAAATTGTTTTCAAATATTTAAAAAATTAATAAGTACCTATTTTAATACAATTTCTAAAATGTAAAAACTGTTGTTTTGCGTCTTATATTATAAAAACAGTTATTCAAATTATTGAAATTACTGTCCATTACCTATTATTTTTTTATTGTTATGAAATAATGAATTATGAGATAATATGTTTATAATACTAAAATAAAACTAAAAAAAATAAAATTTTAAAGTTACTATAACAATCAATACCTATCTATACTTCTTATAATTTACAATATTTTATTCTGGCGTATTATCAGTGTTAATATTATACAATTTATTATACAACTAAGCAATTATTATGTACCTATTACGTGTAATGTAATAATGAACTATATAATATTATAAATAATTTGAAACCATTAATTTTAGTACTCAGTCATCTATATAATAAATTATAGTATATAGGACATTAAATGATATTATACTTAGAAAGGCGATTCGGTTATAACTCATAACACGCATCTAAGGGTCGGTTTATCAATATTTTTTATCCATTTACAATCCTCAGATAATCCCATTGACCCTTTGAAACGTACAAATGTATTAGTTATGCAATGTTTCTAGTTATACAATATTTTAGATATTTATGAAGAATATACGAAGACTCAAATCGAGTAGGTATATTTGAGACATTCGATTGATAAATTACGAGAGAAGAAAGATATTTTATTATTACGATCACCAAATCCGTTGGATTATGTATTACGATTTAAGTATATTTCTAAACGATGGGACACTCATAATAATATTACAATAATTATCAATGAAATGAAAATGCAAAGAAGAAAAGTGAGGTACGTGGCGCACGTGACATAATAATATATCGTGTGCACTTCAGCAATGACTGTTACCAATTTTTAAATACTACCAAATTAACTGGCTATATATCTTATTTTTAGAATAATATGACAGGCATTGATACTTTTAATTTACTCGACTAACTCATTTACATAACAATACAATTTATATTCGAATATATGTTTTATACATACCTACTTAATATTATTATACAGCTGCTCTAGAAATGAAATATTTAAATACGTAATAAAACACACAAAATTATGACCTTTGGGCGCATTCAGTACATAATATATACATCTAATAGAAGTCGAAAAAAATGAATAAATGTTAACGTCTTATAAATATTAATATTTTATGTAGACATTACCTACATATATACAAATAAAAAATGTAATAAATATATTTACCGCATAATAAGTTCACTTATTACATACATTAGGTATACCTAATAATTATATAAACGATCCAGTCAATATATATCTAGATATCAATATACATATTAATTATGCTCAGTTTAGACGATTCGTGAATCACTCTTCGAGTGTTATTCGTGAGTTTTGATACATAGATTCGTGCGTCTAACTTGCAGATAGTTATAAACTTGTGACGATGTTGCATATTATAAAATACGATCAATTCTAAATACCGATCGTAGAGGCGATTGAATACCGCGACTGTCTATAATATAGGAATATCTGTGAATAAAATTGGTGACTGATGTGTGGTCACAACCCCGGTCCAGTGCACGATCCTCGGAAAACGGGTGACCGGATTCGTCGAGTCGAAGGCAAGGGTGGAATTAAAGGGGGAGGGCATAGGGGCCATGGCCCCCATAGAAATCATAAACTAATTTTAAAACTTATTTTGTCGAAATTTTTGTGAGCGTAGATCAATATTAGTCGATGATAAAAATGCTCTCAAGACTCAAGTCGGACCCAGTAAACAGTGTAGTGTCGTGTCACGTTTAGCATATTTAATGAACACGTACAAGTAACATAATGTTGGTGACACGTTACCTACAAGTCGAGTATATTCAACTCTTCAAGACACCGAGTGTAGCGAGAACCCCGGATGAAAACATCGTGGTACCACGTATACCGCATAATTGTGAACTGTGGTTTTCGATTTGAAAGGGAACCAGATAGTATTATGAATAGCGGTTCAACCGGCAGGGATTACCACGGTATGTATTGCGTACGCCATCAGGTACCTGACGTGTGGGTAACCACGAAATTGGTCAGACTTAATAGCTTACAAGTTAAGTGATAATCAAACTTTTTATTGGGTTCACTAACCGTACAAGCTAACCGTACACTTGTGAACTTAATCACTTTCGATTCGATGAGAAGGTTGTTGTTTGTTTTTCGTGGATTGTACACCAGTCACCTAAAATGTACAAGTCCCCCGCGTAGACCTCATACAAGTTTAATATCGTAATTTAGAATTTATTGACTTTCTATTTATAGTAAGCAATGTGTATAAAGATTTGTAAAACTCGAGTAAAATGTTGATAAAATATATAATTGCATAGCAAATTACGATAAGTTTCTACTACGTTCTAAAATAATTCAATACTATAAAATAATGTACATGCCTAATGGAAAAACATTTTAGGTAAACATCGTAATAAAATAACTAAATGTGTGTCTAAAAAAAAAATCTGAAAAAAGTCAGTTTTAGGTATAGTGCCCGAAATAAAATATTAACTGTATGTATTCTATACACTAATGGTAATTAATTTGCCTATAGTAACGGAGCAGTTATATATATTTTATTTTTTATCGTAAGGCACATCATATAAACGCATAGCAAACATTTGAAAAATATCAGATTAATTCGTTATATTTTTTAAAAGAGATACTACAATATAATATCGAATGATACCTACGAGTTTTATTAACATTATATGAATGGAAATCGAAACAATTGTAATTTTTAAAAAATAATAGGTTTAAAATTTAAATGTATGTTTTATATTTTTAAAATTGAATAAAAAAATATAGTTTTGAACAGATACTTTTTTATTCAAATATTTAAATATTCGTTAATCTAGTCATTGATGATTGAGAACATCGCTGGTCATCCTTACATACATTGCAATGTTTGTTAATGACATAAACTAATATTATTTTTTTAATTGTATTGATACTGGTAAGTTAACAAACATCGAGACAAATATGGCACGGGCAAGAATTGAAAACATTTAAAAAAAAATATTAACACATTATCCGCCATTTAAATGGATTCAATTTCACAAAATTTTTATGGAAGATATTTTGATTTTTGATGTGTGAACAGATCACACGAGTAAATAATATAATCATCGACCATATTAGATCGGTTGATATATACGTCATAATATGAGGTTAGTTTTTAGGATTTAAACAATTCTAAATACATCAACATATAGTTTCAGCTATTGTTTGTATTAGTGAATGGTCGAACGCTATTTTATAATAAAATAAAACAACACAGAAATTATAATCAGTTAGCCGGTACACAGTTCATAATTTCATAACTGCAAATAATCAGATGAAGGGGCGAAGGACTGAGTGAAAATGCCGGATGTGATGATATATATAGGCAGTATAAGCAATGACGATGTAACTTTATTTTATATTTTTGTTTTCAAAATGGAAAATTAAATAAATAGAACATTCGTATTTGTATAGTACATGTAAGTATACTTAAAGCAGTTGATGCATTCAATTAATTAAATATAAATATGAGGTCATATTGTCAAAATAATGATGCATTATCCTGCAATGATATTATCTACCAATATAGTATGTAGGTATATTATTTATTTTTGAAAAATAAATTCAAACAATGGAATGATAATTATCAATAATATATTAATTATCAGGTATCTAAATATATATACATAATTTTTATCAGTGAAAAACTTAAGTTTTAATTTTCTTTTAATAGTTATATTATCTTTAAATAAATTACAATAATCAAAACAATGAATAAATGAGGTTGAGGAAACAAAGAATGAAAGATAATTATAAATCAGTATCATGTATGTAAACTAGTAGATGTAGGATATGAATACCATATTCGTTTTTTTCTAAACGAAAGACGAGATAACAATTTTTTAATTAATTATTGATAACTGGTATGACTTATAATATCCACATGGTGCTTATCACAACGGTTATAGCGATTACAGAGACCCATGTATTAATCGTACAAGAGATTGCTTGGCATTTACTTGATTTACTTATTCTGCTATACTTATAATAAACAATATTTTAAAATATCATTCAACTTAAAATTTTAAGGTTCTTATATGTTTTAATATTTTTATATTCTGTTTCCGTTATCGTGACCTATCTTTGAGAGTTCCAACTTTAGGCTTGATGGCACAAAAACTTATCGGGCCTTTTTTAATTTATATATTAATATAACATAAAATACGCGATTTGACAGCGTCATAAAATTGTTCACGTCTTATTATAGTCGCTGCCGAATTTAGTAAAAATAAATGTTGACAGTGCTCTGTGATAATTTTGTCTCGGTGAAAAAATGAAAAGTGAAAATAAAATCAATATTAACTATTTAAATAGTTACATGTAAGGTCCACGAGAACACAAGAAAGAAAAACAGTTTATAACAAAATGTGTGAGCCCCTGAGCAACACACAGTCATGCATATATATTGTCTATGGGGGAACTCCGTAAAACATGAAATATTCCTATCATGCGAAAGGTTAAAATATGTAAAAATTGTCAAAAGTAAAAATAATGGAAATTAAACGTCAATGTAATAATAGTTGATCATTTGATCATCATATTATAATATATCGGACGAAATAGATAATAAGTAGACTAGATTTGCAAATGAAAATATTTACGAATTGATACCAAGACAACAGGTGTAATAAGTGTTGCCGCGTTGACGCCGTTCAATAAGAAAAAAGTCTTTCGGCAGGTTATTATATTATATTAGTTCAGTACTTTCACAACTAACAAAATGTATCGCATTAACTGTTTAAGTCATACTAAAAAAAGTAGAAAAAAATAAACATATAAAATATCCTAGAAAATTAATGTTTAATAATTAATGTAGGTTATAAGGAAGGTATGATTAATTTTGTTTTCTTATTGACAAGAGTACGATTAAGCTTAAACCTATTTTCTAATATACTATCTTATAATCATTAGTTACATTTTCTTAAAGTCAATGTTAAATTAAGAAGTAGTTTTATTTTTTAAAAAAAACTCGAGAATATATCAGACTTTAGTAGGTAATCATCAGGCTTCTAGAGAAAAAGAAGTCCTGTTTTTGACAGTCTATAAAAATACGTGGCTACCCAATTTAGGCCTACTGAAACAAGTAAAACTAGTTTCGTATATACGCTACGTATCTAAACATTGTGTACACACTATCACTGGCTGTGACGACTTACCGGTAGTAAACTAGAAGAGTTCTACTAGAAGAATTTTTTTTTATATATAATAATATAAAAGGATACAATTAACCAGATCTGTAATTGAGTTAAAAGTTTGGTCTTGAGGTGCGTTGTAGAATTTGGAAAAGTCCTTCCGCAGGTCGTGGAATACGTTGTAGTATTCAGGCAGTTCAATGTCTTTAATGGATGATTCCCGGTGCAAACACTGACGGATTGGAAGCTGTCCATCTGTTACTATTCGAAACATAGGTGCTTGAGGTTCGATATTCAGTGACTTTACGTAGGTGTCGAACTAGAAAAATAAAATGAACACAGTTAAAACAAAATTAATCGAACTGTTAGTGATTGGTGTGTATAATAATATTTGGAGAAATAATAAATTATGAGTATTTTCTAAATTGCGAGTTGTGACAACCAAATAATACAAAATATTTGTATAAAAATATTTCCAGTGACTCTATACATAATACTAATAACTTAATAACTTATAATATTAAAGTTAATTTTGTATTAACCGTTACTAACTATACATGCGTATTTGATAGGAGAGGGGTGTTCGGTAACATATAATAACATTAATCCAAGTACTGAACACTCTATACGGCATTCACGTGTTTGTAGTTAAAATTAAATTCTATGTATTCATACGACTTCCATTGATTTAATATAAATTATAAATCTAATACTATTGCAAAAGTTTTTAAAAATACAAGACTATGAATAAGAAACATGGTTTTTGGATAAAAATATGTCCAGTATAAAAATAAATTAATTTTATACTTAAAGAAATACATTGTAATACATTGTACATAGTAATTAGGAGTAATTTAATTTAATTTAAATTCTTATTTGTAAGTGAGTACTATACCTACATGCTAGCTGAGAACTTTTTTTGAAGAATATATCATGTATAGAAAATTCTAACAGAAATATTTGGTGAAAATTTTAAGTATTAATTGGTATATTAGTTTTTGAGTTACAACAATAATTATAAAAATCAATTTGATCAAGTTTGAGTAAAATTCCTGTTTTTTCTTAATTTTTTTTGTTGTTTATCCCGGGTATTTTGAAAAGTATAGAGAATTAATCCCTTAAAAGTACCAATTAGAGTATTAGTCACAAGTTTCTACTAGAAAAACACCCTAAAAATTGAAAATCAAAGCATTTTACTGCTTCAAAAGGCGAAGAAAGCCAATACTTAATTTTATTCATCACTCCACTAAAAATCTAAAGTAAATAGTTGAATTTTGTGTTATACCTAAATTTTAATAAATATGACTATGCGTATAAATAATATATATATAGGTAATAAAGAAATAAGTAATAATTATTATTTAAAAGCACATATATTTATAATATAATTGAATATAGGTACATTAAAACTATACTAAATAAATGAATATACTCAATGGTAAATGGTATTAAATTTTCAATTTTATTTTAGCTAAAATATCTATGCTTTTAGGTAATGGGTCATGTAATACAACATTATACAAACCCAACATTAAATCCCAAAAGTACACTTCTGATACGTACACGATTTTTTATTTTGAGATAATAAACTTGTTTCGACTTTATTAAAACCTAATTTATTTTATTTTACTTTTATAAATGCGCCATGGCGAGACGGTGGCCATATATTAAAAAAGTATATAATTTTAATATAGGTAGGCTATATATATATTTAAACTTAAGTAGTTTTTTCGTGATTTCGTATTGGTTTACTTATTAGTGGGTCTAAAAACGGATAAAATATTTGGTTTTTTTCACTGGCGTTGTTAGAAATGTAATTCGGTTAAGTGTTGTATAACATTAGTACCTAAGTGCAATAATAAATAATCTCTTTATTATTTAAAATTTATTTCATACAATCATCCCTTTGTAAAATTCTCACACTCAGGCATATAGGTACTAACCTAAATAAAAAACCAAATGCACAGTCACACGACTACATGCACTAACAATAGATGTCTCTTATTCCATGAAACTCAAGAAAACTTCTAACAAAATATTGTTCCATTCGTCCTGGATTGTATCCAGAAAGTTTGAAGTAATTGTCATAGGACCACACAAAATAAATATCACATACTTTCTTAATAGCAAAAGAGCACACCCCATAATAAACACTTCATGGGCTATACTTTTATATCAACATTATTATTATGTTTTAAATACATACTCCATGTCCTCTTGCACTTTATTCAATAGTAAAAATAATAAATTAATAACAATTTACATTTATTATTGCATTACAATTATTATTTACAATTATTTAGGTTATAGGTACATACTTTTAGAATGGATTATTTTCCTCGTTAGGGATTTATTTTTCTAATAAGTGAAATCCTAGATTCGAGAAATATAAATTACTCAAAATACAAATAACGAAAATTAAAAGACATGTATGAAGAGATATCAAGTGTAATGAAAGAAATAGATTATTCTTAAGTAAGATTGTTCTTAAGATTATTGAATTTGGATGTCTACAGGACGTGTGATTTAGCAATGTCTACGTCGTTTGGTTGTTCCTGTGGGAAAATTTGGGCGCAAGCGTGAGATAGGATTTTCAAAAACGAAATTTAATTTATTGGCGAGCCAACCCCAAAGTGGGTTTGATTTGACGGCTTCCGGTTGACTATTTGATCGGACGAATGAATATGCAACGTTGTCGATTACAATCGCGGAACAGACAGTAAAACATAAAAAATAAGCCACACGAAAAAAAAATATAGATAACTGGTCCACACAATAATACAGTATAAATATATATATATATAATAATAATAATAATAATGACAACAAGACAAGCCGAGTGGGAATCAATGGGCTCTGACGTTTTTGCGCAGACTTTATCTCATGATTGCTAGTACAACTACTCCTCTTTTCAATGGCACAGACCGGCCATTGAACCGCACTGCACAGCAGTATTATATATTATTATTATATTATTATATTATATATACGTCTCTGTGTATATATAAAGGCTGATGTGAGTGGAGAGAGAAAACCATCTCGCCCACCAATCCGCCATACTACGTAATACGTATTATGTGTTGTCGACTGTTGTAATATTATTATAACGACAGTAATGCGGTTTATGAGCAATATATTTATGTCGACTCGTTATTATTGTCTTCTCTAGTCCAATAGGAA
The DNA here is from genome assembly GCA_949089665.1 of Macrosiphum euphorbiae. Lineage (NCBI taxonomy): Eukaryota > Metazoa > Arthropoda > Insecta > Hemiptera > Aphididae > Macrosiphum > Macrosiphum euphorbiae. Next base: position 77,506,699 of record CARXXK010000003.1, read on the forward strand.
AATTCTAGGGTGGTGCAAACTAAATCACAACGCGGACACCAAAGTATAAATATATTATATCTTTTATTATCAATGCTAGCAACTCGCCGCAAAGTGAATGGTTCTAAATTGATATATCAGTCAAAAATTGATTATTATATCACGTACCTTGACCGGTTTTATATTTATATTTGTTATCAATGTCTGTTTCCTATATTTAAAACTTAATACTCAAAAAATATATTTATCAAAATTAAAGCACGCGTATACGAGTGCATTACTATCGGCTATAATAATAATATAACGACCGTACATTACAGGTTTTAAATAATTAATGCAGCACATGTTATACAGCTTTTCAAATTTTCAAAGTCCTAAACGGTGACGTAGTGTCCCGTCCATTTATGGGCCGGTCGCAGCCATTTGAACGGACATCCAAATACACGTACACGTATAATATGTCCCCCTAAATGCGGTCTTACGTGACCTGTCATCTCCTCGGTACATAGCCAAAATCAAGGACTGGAAAGCGAAAGGTACAAACCAATCTCCGGACAATACACGGTATCGTATAATATAGTGGCCATTATACATAAACTTATACTGTATTATACTATTATTATTATTATAATAAAACTATATTTCTAGATCGAGGACACGTTGCACTTGAATAAGTACTCAAAGTGATCCACTGCATACAATTTGACACGTTTTAATGTAATTTGTTTTGTGCCTATAGGCCATATAATATACGTGTACGCATTTATAACCATAACTAGTTTTAATAATGATCTAAATTTGTTGTTTTTGTTTAAATTTGTTTCCAGTATAGTTTGTTCGAATATTATAATTTGAAATCGGATGGTTTTTAATTAATATATAATAAAACTTTAAAGTATATATTTCAGTGGGCTTATATAAGTAACAGAAATGTTGAATATTATTTTGACATATACCAATAATTATATTAAAATAGCAAAATAGAATTGACTAAATCGTACAAATTATACGATACCTATGTGAAAACTAAAAATATAAATACCACCAGTTTTCTAGTTTTTATGATATAAAATATGTGCAATGTTGTCAAGGATAGTGAGATTCAGGTTTAAATATCAATATACAATTAGGTATTATAATTTATTTACACATTTCACTTCATTACCACTATTTCATTCATTTTCGTTTAAGGAGGGCCACAGAAATATGCATTTCTTTTTAAAAATTGTTAGTTATTGAAATGGTATACTTAACGTTAATTTAAAGTACATACCGTTGTGAAATTATTAGTGTACAAGCGTGTGAACCAGACCGAGGGACCAAGGATGTTATAAGTTATAACGTATATATAGTCCAAAGACGGCGTTGGCCGAACCGAATTACGAATTCACCACACCACAATAGTGGCGAGGCCGTAAATTGGTACAATGACCTTCCGGTGGTGCCAGCAGAAAGTGTTTAAAATTTTTTTTTCCTAGACACTTGCGTAGGAAATGATTTCTTTTATGCCGAAAAAACCTAATTTTAAGTTAATAGGTACACATAAACTATACAGAGGTATTGATAGAATTTCTAGGGATGATTTTTTTTTTAAATTTGTCACAGTGCAAGTGCACAAATGCATAAATCAAACATAATATAATATTTTTACAACCGTAGATAAGTTATCAATTATCCGATAATTTAATAAAATTGATGGATGGTTATATACGCATTGACATGTATATTAATTATAAACTATTTATTGTGTTTGTACACGACACGGAATTACATTGGAATTAATTTCGACGAAAAGCATTCAAAATTATACACAACATAAATATACGCAATAAATGACATGCATAAAAGAACAATAAAACTGTGTACGGTTAAAGGATTTGCGTTCAAGTCTCCCGGGGTCAATAAGTTAAATTTTGTCGCCATAGGTACATACGGAATACATTATTTGAATTTCATAGATAAATATGAATTATACGTCGAGTTCAACTATATACCACAGTCCACTGTAGCAAGCATACCTATAGGTAGGTATACTAATGGTAAGTAACATAATATACAAAGGGCAAATTCGTTTCCGGTAAAATTACAAAAATATGAGACAGATATATATAATATTATACATTATTATACAATATATGACGTGTTTCGACGGATGTACCAAACGAAAACCGACGTAATAAATATTTCCATACACAGCTCACGTTTTATTGTACCTATATATGTGTATAATTTTTTTTTATTACTATTTTGAAGGTACAATTTACGTTTATGTATATATATAACGTATACGTTGGTCCTTAGTAGCATATTTTGTACAATCTAAAACCCATATAGGCCTACCTTTCACTGTAGACGTATGAATATAATGTATGTGGCTGTCATGACTAGAGAAGTCTTATGATAAAAAAAAACCGCGAAAGGTTTTACCGTCATTCCACTTATACGTTACACATTAATACATCGCAGCTATTGTATAATATTTACTATATAATATAATATACGTACACACATTTTATATATGAATATGTATTATACAACCCTTTAACCACCCACAAGACACATAAAATAGGGAAGGTAGAACCGTTGTTCCGTAACGGTTCCCACATTAAAATTTCAATATGCAAATTGTTCAGGGATTTAAAAAATCGGGGTTCTCCTCTTTGAACAGGTCCTTAATGCGTTATAATTACACGCTGCTGCAGGATGTTCAAACAGGTGTTCGAGCTCAACATCAACAGTTTCAAAAAAATGCATAGGTAATTCACCGGTTTAATTTTTTTTTACTGAATAGTCATCTTATCGTTCACACATTATTACCAAAAATAAACATAGTTTATTAACTCATTGGAAATTTTGCTAGGCGATTAATATTATAATAATTTTTTTTTTTTATTAATTTAAAATGTTGTTTCAAGTTTGATAATTTGATAATTTTAGTACACAGATGCATATGCGTGTCTGAGTTTATTCGCATTTGCGTCCAACAAAAATGTCATGGTTGATAATCTATGATGGAGTCAGCCCCTATATAGATAAGACTTTTATTTTATTTTAGAAATTGTAAACATCGTAGTTGCCTTAAAAGCATGTGTTGATTCCTCAAATGTTTTCAAGAATATACGAATATACGATACTATAGAAAATTGATGCCAAAGAACCTATAACTTATAATAAGCGTCGACGTTAAGATATGGCTAGCGCCCTAAATTTAAATTCAAAAAAATTGACTCTTCGACGCTACGTGATAGATATTTAATTATTTTACTACCTACAGCGTGATATTTATATTGTTATTATTTATTAAGTATTAACATAATTCAAAATTCTGCGACAAGCTAATTTCTCAGGTACGGCCAATAACCGTAAACACGCCTATAAACATATATAATTAACAATTTGATAAAAAAATGTGTTCTATAGTTACAGTCACAATAAATATTGGATGATAGTTTTTGTGAAAGTATTAGGTACCCATCATTGTCATAAGAGTTATCTGCAGTGTCATCCGAAAGGAGAACCTGTGGTTATACCTGAGTTAATTTTTTACAATTTTAGTGGTATATTTATTTAAAATATGTGAATCTACATAATATATATACCTTAAAATATGATAGTTTTTTTAAAACATCTGTGACCGGTAAGTATTACCCATGCACTGACCTACAGAATTCGGCCTCTATTCTCCCATATAGTGTCAAAGTACCTACAGCAAATAGCATAATAATATAATATATAGCTTATTGAAAAAGCAATTATGGTCTATTTTAAGCATTGAGTAAGACATAATGTTCAAATTTAAATCAAAACGCAAAGTGGCAAACATAATCAATTTCAAGTTCAAGATTTTTAGTTAGTTTATTTATACCTGTTTATTCTCGAATTCACGCAAACCTATAATTGTCAACTGTTAATCTAATTTTTTTTTTACTTAAAATAAGACAGGAATTTCACAGAGACAGGTTTGATCTTGTGTGAATTACAAGACTCATTTTTTAAAATTAATTTATTGTATGTATAAGATAACCTACAATGTGTATAATACGTGTTATGTAAAACCATTATGTAAAAGGGTACAATATCACACCAAGTTACGATCTGTCTTAGATGTCCTTTCTTGGTTTCAAATGTGTGGAAATTCTACTGTTTGTTCTATATTTTTGGCGATATTACCCATAAAATCTAAACCAGTCAGACAATTCTGAACTATCATGTAACAACAACAATAATACAAAATACAGGTATTATATTATTCTTTTGAAATGTATAAGTTTTAGATATTTAACAAAATTGGCATATTATATTAACATCAAAATATTATATTGGTTACATAATCATATTGTGATATAAAACAAGAGGTGGTATACTTAAAAAAATATAAAACACCGGGAATTATAATTCATATTATTTAATTATTAATTTTGGAATAAATATGCTTTTGGGATGGATACAAGATTTTTTGTTTTTGACCTGATTTTTGTAAGGATATCGTTGTCATGGTTGCTTATTAACAAAAAACATAATATTTATGATTCATGGATTTTCCTCGTAGAAGAAAAATGTTGAGTAATAACGTGCTAGGGTTTTAAATTATATTTTAAATACACACTAAAATAGTAAATTATGGTTAACATAAAGTTATAGGCTTACTGGTACCCTAGAGAGCAAACATATTTGGTGCCCCTACTCGACATGGAATTTGATATCATTTCAATATAGGGTAGCTAAGGTTTTACATACATTTAAACCTCCACCAAAACCACCCACTATTTGCTCCTCGTGAAAAAGTTTTTATCTTGAAAATCGAAGCACTACGCGTTGTTCATGTCATAACTCATAGTTTAATATTATCATTTATCAACATGAACAATGACTATTATTCAAAATGAAACAGATAACACATTTTTTATCTGAACAAAGGATTTATAATATTTTTAATCACATTAATTTTATTTTTAGTATAATAATATTTCGAAATAAATTTAGTTATGTTTAATGAGAGGTAGCATGTTAACGGTGTATATAACCAATGTACATTTTATTATTTTATACTAGTATTATAAAAATACTAAGCAATAATAATAATCTATAATAGGTAGTTATAAACTTCAATAACCTTTTTTTATATACCTATAAGTTTTAAAAAAAAAAAACAGTAAACTAGACTTGTCCAACTTCCTGACAACTTTATCTTCAATAGATAATAATTGATAGAGCTGATAACTTTTCACTGGCTAATGATGACCGTAAATGGATATTAACTCTTTTTAATACATAAAAAGACCTTTTTCTGCATTAGATTGCTAAAATAATATATTTTATATTAAATTAATATTTTTAAGGCAATTCAACATTAGGGAAGGTTGTGCTTAAGGACGCATTATTGTGTTATTTTCGTAGCAAAATATTTTTTTTAATTGAATTATTTTCTTACCAAATTCTACTAAAAAATCCTCAAAGTAAATATTCATTAGCTTGAAGCTCTTTAATTTGTTTTTAAACGGCTCTATTGATTTGATAAATTTGACGGAAAAAAAATCCAAATTTGTTCCATTCATAATTTGAGGTAAACGGACAATATTGGTCCCCTAGAAAATAACGTAGTACCTACCTATCTTCATGGAAAAATGTATATTATATAGGTTTTGTTTGCAGCATTAAAAATGTTAAATTAAAATATAATAAATAAACAGTGTTTCATCAGTTGGTGCACATTTTTAAATTATAGTTAAATAGATAGGATATTATGCATTTTAAACGATAATAAATTATAACTACCTATCCAACTATTTTTATCAAACTATTTTGAAATATATCGCATATTGTTCAGTATTAATTAATAATAACATTATGACTAAATGACGGAAGCCAATAAGGGTCTAAATTTTCACTAGGACCAATATTGACTTAAATCAAAATTTGTATATGCCACTTTTGTTTTATTTATAGTTGAACAATTAAGCTCACCGTTATGAGAATAAATGTTTCGTTATTAATCTCCAATTCGCCATTATTACCTACTCGATATTTCTATAAATTATGTTTTAAGAATGACGAGGTACTAGCGTTTTTTTTTTATTATTGTATCATTATAACGGAACTTGAACCGTAAACAATGCTAATACCTTTTACTATATATACATAATGTACCTATATAAAACGTTTCGAATCGGAGTCCTCAACCGACAACTGGAACAAAATCGTTAAACTGTACTTGCCGCTTTTATTAGGGCACTTTGTGCACTGGCAGATTCTACCCCCCCCCCCCCGGCATTATACCACCAAGGACCAGGAGGAAGGGAATAAATAAATTTGATAATTTTTCCTGAAAACCTGAACACCTCGATCAACCGAAACCGAATCGACCGAAACCATCGTGGTGAATGGTGCAGCAGATGATAATGATGGCTGATAGGAGTAATATACAATATAACAATAGGTATGCCTATAATATAGTTATATATTATATTATAATAAAAATAATAACATAATAACAATAGTCAATAAATATATCGTATATTATACCTATACAGTATACACTGCAAATGGAGTCAAAATAATAACTTTATACCATTGAAAATTTTACGATTAAATAAGAGTAGGTACATCTGTATTCTCGACGATGCCGGGGGTGGGGGGTTAAGTATAAATCAAACAAAGTTTTTTACAGTTTTGGTATATAAATAATAAGTACATTTATTAGTGGTAAAAAGGCAATTGGGCGGGGGTGCCACCTGACCCCCCTGTATATGCCACTGGGCGAGGCACTGTGTTTCCTCGTCTTAGACTTTTTTAAGAAAACGCCAAGGCTCAACCTGCAGTACCTACATAATATAATATAATATAGGCACGGACAGAAAAATGTGGAACGTGTTTGACCATATCGAAATGCGTTGTGTTATTTCGTTGCTATTGCAGCGGTAGAGTGCCGAGTGCTGACGTTGCGTCAATTCGATTATCAATATATTATCTATCAAGAAAACTAAATAAACAATCCAAGAGTGGATTAAACTGCTAAAGAAAAAGTGATTAACAATCTGTTGTAAATTTGATCTAAAAATCAACTGTCAGAATAGTTTAAAACTGTCTAAATATACGTAACTACATTGCAGTATACCTAAATTAATTCACGTCACAAATATCATAGTACGTATAGTATACAAATATATTTAGGTACCTATTTATATATTATATACATATAAATAGTTTTGAGTTTTTGACTGTTGCGATGATAATGCAACGACGACGAGCAGTGAGTTGTCAAAAACTAATAACACTGAGATTTAAATCTAAAGACTAATTCGTTTAGACTGAGTCAATTGTATACACCCAAGGGCGATATGTCCTAGTTTGTACAACGATAGTAACTGATTTACGTTACGTAGGTTTGCGACATCTCTCGTTGAAAAATTATAGGTACCTGTGTTCAAATAACGGGTTTTCGCTCATAGTTTGGTGGTTAAGTATAATACATAAACAGTACGTACCTGTTGAGTACTTACATACAATTATTGTATTCTAGTAGTAAATTGTATATAACAGATACATTGCATTTCACCAAGCTGTACATAAACCTGTAGGATATGTTTAAAAAAAAACATTTCACGGATGACGATAGGTCAATAATAATATTATTATATTATTGTATTTTTTAATAAAAGTCTTATCAAATAAATCCTTGAGTCTGAGAGAGAGCATTCGATTGGTATGAAATTCTATTTCGCCGACAAGTAGATCAATATAGCCAAAACCAGTTTAACGGTGCAAGTAAGCTATAAGTACCGGATTGTGAGCGGTATATACCAGTATTACCGGGTATATGTATAATTCCGGCATACGTATACAGTTTTATATATATATATACGTCACTACTACTACTACTACTTTCGATCATAAGCGAAACCGGTTGATAGCAATATATATTTTATAAGAGTTCGCAGAAGCCAGTCCTCCTTTTTCTAGGAATATAATAACATCGTTATCACATCATTGAAGAAATTGAAAATGAAAGCTTACAATATATGCAGCGTGCAGGGGTGGATTTAGATGAGTTTGTTTCCCTACACCAAAAGAAAACCCAGAGCGGAAAAGAGAAATAGAAATTATACAATTCTATAAGATCGCATATTATGATGATATATAATATTATTTATTCGATCGCATACATCTATAGTAGTAACTAAAATACACTTCCTATTATGGGACTGAACAATTTCTAATTGTGTAAATCGTAAATGCAAGACGATAATCATTAGCTAGAAATATACATGTTACATGGTTATCTCATAAGTTTTGATTTTTTTAGTAATTTTTTTAACATTATTTCTATTCTAAGCGACATACAGCTCACAATCTAGACATACTTTTTATGACAACTGACAAGTTTTGGAAAAGAATTAATCAAGATCATCGTGGTTAATGGTTAACAGAATAAAAGTCTATATCATATAGGTACACATTAAAAAAAAATAAAAAAATAATATAAAGATGATTAAAGATAATTAAAGATAAAATGATTTTAAAAAAAAACCCATAATAAACTTTAATACTTTTTCATAAGAAGTTTAACAGGCAGGAAATCGTATTCACATAGGTATTAAACGGTATCCGTACTTCGTACGGTCGTCGTACCTTTAGAGTATATGTAAAGCTATAATAATATGTTACGACGTTTATAGAAAAATAACGACTAATTATTATTTTTTACTCAAGTGACTTGTAATGCTCGACCATACGCGAGATTTCTAAATCTTCTAAATAAGAAGAAACTAAGTTCAGACCATATAGTTTATGTCCTTTTCATGTACCTAGATGTACCTGTACCTCACTATACCAGTTGGGTAGATCTGGATCTAACGCACTAATTATGTAAGCACTAAATTATGCGAATTGCCAACGAGGACACATCCCTTAGTTATTATCATAATATAGTGTTGTATTATGTAAGCCATTATCTGTATTTGTGAATATTATATTTTATATGGGCCCCAGTCCGTATCACAATAAAATAAAATAACCGTTAATTATAAAAATGTTATTATATTATGTCGAAAATCTAACAAATATTTGTAACTTTATAATAATAGCAACTATGAGTATACCCATGTATAAAAGTGGACGATTTTTTGTTCAAGGTAAAAGAAGACCTCAGAGTAGTTATAGTTGTTATGACTTAACTCTTAAAATGGGAAACTCGGTAAAATTGTACACAGTTCACATACACATTGTATTTGTATTTTCGTTCCATATTCGCTGTGACTTGTGCGAATCGTGGCACAAAAACATTTAAAATGGTTGGAAATTCGAAATCGACGAAGCGCGTTTCAAACCGATTCGAACGACCGACATGATATTATTATAATATTAGAACCATATCCAACCAAAAGACAATATCTCGGAGGAGATGACGGGCAAAGACAACTTTATAATGTGGGTACACGGCCCGGGTTATGGCTCTTTTGAAAACCTGATGCCAAATCTCGTTATTTTTACACTCGCCTCAGCAGTGTGCCCCGCACTCAACAGGTTATCGGATGTTTCGTGTATCCGGGTGCCGCACAGTACCTACATTGTACATGTATTATAATAAAAACGCAAATTATACGAGCACATCACCGACTACCTTGACGGTTTACCTTGGGTAAAACATATATCCCTCCCCTATATAGTACGTACAAATTATTAACACCACGAGATAATAAAGTGTGGTGATATTATTATATAATAGTGATGGTCTAATATATATATGTATAAACTGTAGGCATATAACAGCAGCTGCAGCTGCTGTAGAACGATATTATTATTTATTATGCGGTGTAATATGTTATCAGCAGCTTTACACGCCCTGTGGCCCTACATGCAGGTGTATACACACAACTACGGCGGTCGCGTGTGTAGTCGACCCACAGGAAACTGATTAACACGAGGTACTCCGCGATCATGGTGTGTGTTAAGCACTTATATATAAGTACACTGTGGCGGATACCTGTTGCGGAACATATGCGGGGTTGATCACCCTGTATAACAATATTATACGCGATCGCGCTCGGCCACCCGTGGAGAGGTAATATAAAAAAAAGCCCGTATTTAGCGTAATATTACTGACTACTGTCTGTCCTGGACGGAAAAATTGAAATCACGCAAGACAAAATCTACTCGACGCTATATAATAATATAATATTCTGATAGACGATATACGTGTATGACGAATTCAGTGTTGGGAATAGATAACTAATAATATAGGTATCTAGATAAAGATAACAATTATTCATTTTTATATAGATAAATATCAGATGATTTCATGTTTAGTTTTGCAAATATTCAGTGATATAGGTAATAGTTCAAAAAAAGTTTCTGACTTAATTTAATAAAAATACAAAGAAGCTCTTAGCTAAAATTAAAAAAAAATAATAATAATAAATGCTTTTAAAATAATAATAATAATTCAAACCATATTTGATCTATACAACATAAAATCATTTCAAAAGTTCTATCATTTAAACTATTACACCCAGCTGTTAAAACTTGTATTGCCTTGCTAAATAACATCCCAACTAGTGCTAAGGATGAAATTGTAGGATTATATTTTAGGAATACCTCTAATAATGGCCGGGTATTGGTTCAAAATGTCTGTATTTTTTTTTTTGAACTTAAGAAAGATATTTGCTTGTAAATTTGCATTATTTAAAGTTTTTGTCACTAAAACCAATTTTGTTTTCTGTACAGATATTGCTATAAAATAAACGTTTATTTTCCGTGTAATAGGCTGACGGTATACAGAAAATAACATAAATATATAAACATTTTTTTAATTTTCAAACTTTCAATATTACTGACTACTGTAGTACTGTCTGTCCTGGACGGAAAAATTGAAATCACGCCGGAGAAACCTCTACTCGACACTTAATAATAATATAATATTCTGATATATGATATACGTATATATAGGTACCTATGTATGACGATACGAGTTCTACACGACTGTCGATGCATTATGGGCTTTGAATAAATATGCAAACAGCACAATATGCATAATAAAGAAGCCAACTGACTATATATATTATATATAGTCAACACGTATTGCTCGCGACCTCGCGGTAGGGTTATATCACAAGTAGGTATTTGCATTAAAAACGGACACGACTAATCTAAATAAATGCTAAAATCGTTGAGCGAAATCCGCTGACAAATAATAATAATATACAACCGGATGAAAGTTGTACACTTGTACGGCAAACGTGTCGATGTCAGGCGAAACATTCATAATATTATAAAATTTACTTATCTATACGTCATTTAGTATCATGGAAATATTCTTTACTATCGCCACTTGACTATTTTCAAAAGTTCGGGGTATATACCTACCTATTATTATTATCAAATATTAAAAACTCACCTTGTCGATGGCATCCTGCAAGGGAATACCGGAAGTCTTGACCATTTTTTCAGTGATGCCTATGTCTGACGTGACTTGATCAGACAGCATGTTTTCGTTTTGGTCAACTTCGGTCGGCTTCACCAAATATTGCTGGATGCCTACAACCTGAAATAAAAAATAAGACAGTTAAGAAATAGGTAGGTAAGTATAGGTATGTATTATTGCTAATTGTCTGTACGAATAAAACAATTTCAGATTTAGAATTAGAAATGCAATATTTCATACGGGGATTTAGGGTTCGCGTATCTTGGTAACTTTCCAAAAAATAAAGCATGTCTCAACATACATATTAAATAAAATTAAATAATACAACATACCGGTAGAACGGGCACTAAAGCACTTCTCAAACCGTAAACGTCATTAACCTCCCGAAATACTCGTCCTGTAGCTATACACGAGTATATGTAAAGGAGAGAGAGAAAACAAAATAATAAAACTTGAAGAATTCCTAATGAACTCGGCTTAAATATCAACGATATTGCTTATAGAGTGGTACTTATACCGTAAAGAGGAAAACACGTATATTATATGCAAAGAGCCACGCAGCTTACATTGCTTTATAATTCTTCAGTTGATCAACTAGGTACACAATCTTAAAATCCTATATTTAAATTAAATAGACGAGAGATTATACAATTTGATTATGTCGTCCAATAAATAAAACAATTGTATCTAAGTCATCATTAAAAATACAATAAAGTATAATAAGTCTTAGACGATGTCTCCAAAATCAACGTTGCAGTTTAATAATGGATGTTATTTTCCAAGACCGGTTGTCAACAACTTTCGGACACGTTGTAATTTAATATTATGATGTGTGATGCAGGTACATAATATTATACTAATGGACTTGTGAGTCATTGATATTTTTATTATTTAAGACATAAATAATATGATTTTTGGTAATGACGTACATAATTTATAATACACATTTAACGTAGCTTACAAAAATTAGAAAAATATTCAATTTTCTGGTAAATTTATAACTCATAAGTAACAACCGTTTACACAATTGACGACATTTTTTTAGTTTTTAAAACTTTTTAAAAGTGATTTACCAGCTGAAGTGATGAGTAATTATCAAAAAGACAAATTATCAAGACTTGCTTTATATACGTAAATAATAATTTAGGACATCAACAATTTTAAATGTATAATCATTATTCATTATATTTGAATAGAGACATTAGACGCGCAGAGTTAAGATTCTATATGTATATGGAGGTATACCTAACTGTAACGTATAATTTAATACTTTATTAAAATTTACATGCATTCACATTACACAGAAAAAAAAGAAACATTCATAACTTCTAAAATGTCAATTTTACCAAAGAACAAGTATTTTTAGGACAAAAAATTACATTCAAGCAGTACATATACTCATGTTTTATATATGTATATATACAGATAGAGTAGGTACTATCAATGAAAATTGATCCATTATATTAAATCAAATTACTAGTAGGTATATACAAATAATACATAAAACATGTAATCAATAATAATATATTGTAAATAGCTTCAATTTTAAAAGTAAAAAAAAATGTATCAATAAATTATATGCATATAAATAGCATGTAATAGTAGGTCAATCATACATAGTAAACTTTTCAATTGTGTTCTTTGATTATAAAGTAACTTTTAATGTTATATGAGTGTTATTTTTTATTCGATAATCCGTTCCAAAGATTAAACAACAATATATATAAATTATTGAACAAACGGTAAACAAAAATACAGTTAAGAATTAAGATTATTGTCTAGGCAATTTTAAGCTATTGGGAATATCCGCTTGATTACTATTGGAGCATGAAAATCATTGTGAAATTACCTAGATCATTTCAAAATATAAAAAAAAAACCCAATCTCTGGAAAATATAGCAGCGGACAACTGTATTATATTATTATTGTAATACACGAATGTGTCGATTATTAACTAATATTACTGTAGATTTTGCATCCAAAAAAACAAATTATTATTAAATAAAAAGTAATATGCTTTACATGAAATTATAGCTACAGCTGCAAAGCCTCAGTGGCGCATATTGATAGGACGGAAGGGGAAACCCCCTTGTTCGAACCCACGACCATTACCCCCCACCCACGTATACGCCACTGTCGAGCCTGCATAAACTGTAAGTATAATATGTATAACTGAAAAAAAAATATAAAATGTATGAATTACAATTTTAGAATGGTTAGAAATAAACGTTTACACCAACGTGTTAAAAATACAAATAAGCATTGTAGAACGATGAAATTATTATTTAATTATTTAATAATAATGCTAATATAACAAGTATACAAATAAAATGATTAGTAAAATTTGATTGGGCATGAGTTTAATACAACTTTTTGTGTATTAAATACTTTTTTTCTAAGAATATTTAAATTTTTATACATTTCTTGAAATACTTTACAAGACTGGACTTGGGTATAGATGGACGATGGATTATCAACTTATCGAGGGATGGACGGTTGGGTGCTGCAGATTTGGCCCTATTATTTTACTGAGCAAATTACTAATAGAAAATAGGTAAAAATATTGGGAACACAATTAAAGCATAATAAAAGCATAATATTGCATGATATAACTATGTATTGTTATACTTATTGCTCATTAATTATATTGTTTAGTGTTTACTTAACTATAACAAACGTTTCGTTATTTATAGACAAAAAGATCATGTAGGTGTGTAGGTCTTTATAATTAATATAATAACTTATGGGTAATATATACTACAATGTTATGCAATACATCATATTTTTTTTTAGATAATACACGCTACCTATACATTTATAAAGGTATAACAAAGTAGTTGGACTACTCTTCTAATATTCAAATTGCTCAATCTATTCTTCAAATAATTATTAATGTGCATATTATTATACTTGTACATAACAATATAACTGTGAGAGAAGAGGGGTTGGTTCTCAATGCTTATAGACCCCTATCAAAAAAGTTTGGAAAGATTTTATACAAAGAAACATATGTTGTCATCTAAAATTAGTAAAATAATATAACACCCCTCCTTCCAAGCTTAGTTAAAGCCACGACGAGCCGAAAAAAGATAATATGTATTTTTATTACTCAATTTACGTAATACCATTGAGTATATTATACTGCTTGTGCTTAAAAATAATACGCACACTGTTCGTTTTAATCGTCGTTCTCACACGTCGCGCAATCGGCATTTACAATCTCGCGGGTGCTGATGATAATTGGATAGGTGACCGGGGGGGGGGGGGGCGGCGGCGACGACACCGAAAGAACGAGCGTCGACGACGACGTCGTAGGTGATTTAACAACGCGCGAATCTCCTTTCTAAACGCATTAGTTCGTTTCGAAACGATGGACCAGATAAAGTGGGAGAATGAATAGAAGGGTAAGACT